>JBBGZY010000400.1:600000-982500 GCA_037952925.1 Lithobates clamitans | reverse complement strand
TACTCTGCCATACCCAGTCATACTCGGCGATACTCTGCAATACCCAGCCATGCTCAGCCATACCCAGCCTCTGTATGTGACCAGGCTGTGGAAGTCTCACACATGTGGTATCACCGTACTCAGGAGGAGCAGGAGAATCTATTTTGGGGGGTAATTTTTGGTATATACATGCTATGTGTTAGAAATGTTGTATAAATGGACAACTTTGTGTTAAAAAAAAAAAAGCGTTTTAACCACTTCCCGCCTTCCGTCATACGACGTCCTTGACTTTGTGCGGGGATATCTGAATGATGGGTGCAGCTACAGGCATCATTCAGATATCATATTTTTCAGCCGGCAATTCCCTATACCATGAGAACGATCATAGCGGCTGTTACACTGCTTGATCGTTCTTACGGGAGGCGAGAGGGGACGCCCCCCCTCCCGCCGCCCTCCGGTGCTTCTACCGACTCACCGCTACGATCGAAGCCAGGATCTTTTTTTTTTTTTTTTATTAATTTCAGGAACAGCCTAGAGGTGAGATGTGGGGTCTTATTGACCCCATATCTCACTGTAAAGAGGACCTGTCATGCCATATTCCTATTACAAGGGATGTTTACATTCCTTGTAATAGGAATAAAAGTGATCAAAAAAATTTTTTTTTTTGGAAAAAAGTGTCAAACTAAAATAATTAAAGTAAAATGAACAATAAAAAAAAAAAAATTTTTTAAAGCGCCCCTGTCCGTGTGCTCGCATGCAGAAGCGAACGCATACGTAAGTCCCGCCCACATATGAAAACGGTGTTCAAACCACACATGTGAGGTATCGCTGCGATCGGTAGAGCGAGAGCAATAATTTTGGCCCTAGACCTCCTCTGTAACTCAAAATTTGTTACCAGTAAAAAATTTTAAAGCGTCGCCTATGGGGATTTTTAAGTGGCGAAGTTTGGCACCATTCTACAAGCGTGTGCAATTTTGAAAGGTGACATGTTAGGTATCTATTAACTTGGCGTAACTTCATCTTTCATATTATGCAAAAACATTGGGCTATCCTTACTGTTTTGTTTTTTTTTAAAGCAAAAAACTGTTTTTTTTCCAAAAAAAAACGCGTTCGAAAAATTGCTGCGCAAATATCGTGCGAGATAAAAAGTTGCAATGACCGCTATTGTATTCTCTAGGGTCTTTGCTAAAAAAACATATATAATGTTTTGGGGTTCTATGTAATTTTCTAGCAAATAAATGATGATTTTTACATGTAGGAGAGAAATGTCAGAATTGGCCTGGGTGCTCCAGAACGCCTGAAGGTGCTCCCCTGCATGTTGGGCCTCTGTATGTGGCCACGCTGTGTAAAAGTCTCACACATGTGGTATCGCCATACTCGGGAGTAATAGCAGAATGTGTTTTGGGGTGTAATTTGTGGTATGCATATGCTGTGTGTGAGAAATAACCTGCTAATATGACAATTTTGTAAAAAAAAAAAAACGAAAAAAAAAAAACTTGATTTTGCAAAGAATTGTGGGAAAAAATGACAACTTCAAAAAACTCACCATGCATCTTTCTAAATACCTTGGAATGTCTTCTTTCCAAGAAGGGGTCATTTGGGGGGTATTTGTACTTTTCTGGCATGTTAGGGTCTCAAGAAATGAGATAGGCCGTCAGTACTTCAGGTGTGATCAATTTTCAGATATTGGTACCATAGCTTGTGGACGCTATAACTTTCACAAAGACCAAATAATATACACTAATTTGGGTTATTTTTACCAAAGATATGTAGCGGTATAAATTTTGGCCAAAATATATGAAGAAAAATTACTAATTTTCAAAATTTTATAACAGAAACGAAGAAAAATTTATTTTTTTACAGATTTTTCGGTCTTTTTTCTTTTATAACGCAAAAAATAAAGAACCCAGTGGTGATTAAATATCACCAAAAGAAAGCTCTATTTGTGTGAAAAAAAGGACAAAAAATTCATATAGATACAGTGTTGCATGACTGAGTAATTGTCATTCAAAATGTGAGAGCACCAAAAGCTGAAAATTGGTCTGGTTATTAAGGGGGTTTAAGTGCCCAGTGGTCAAGTGGTTAAAAAAAAAAACAAAAAAAAAATAACTTGATTTTCCAAAAAAACCAAAAAAAAAATTGATTTTAAAAAAAACCAAAAAAAAAAATAACTTGATTTTCCAAAAAAACAAAAAAAAATAAAAATTGATTTAAAAAACAAAACAAAAAAAATTGATTTAAAAAAAAAAACAAAAAAAAAAAAATAACTTGATTTTCCAAAAAAACAAAAAAATAAAAATTGATTTAAAAAAAAACCAAAAAAAAAAAATTGATTTTCCAAAAAACCAAAAAAAAAAAAAACTTGATTTTCCAAAAAAACAAACCAAAAAAAAAACTTGATTTAAAAAAAAAAAAAAAAAAAAAAAAAAAAAAAACTTGATTTTCCAAAAAAACAAAAAAATGATTTAAAAAAAACCAAAAAATAAATAAAAAAAAAAAGGATTTTAAAAAACCAAAAAAATTAAAAAAAAGGATTTAAAAAAAAAACAAAAAAAAACAAAAAAAAAAGCCTGTTTGCGAAAATCAAAAAGCCCAAAAATTTTTTTTGTGGATTATGTACAAATATTTAAATATAATTATATTTTTCCAAATTATTAAGATATCATTATATTTTTGGCTATGAACATTTTATACTAAATGCATAACTGAATGCATAACAATGATTAATAAAAACATCTCCTTATAGGAATTAAATAAATGTGTGGTTTGTTATTTCAATGCTCAGTATCAATTTGGTTATAATTGTAAAAAAGTTGTTTACAGTGGCAATGGAGCTTATTTAGACATTCAAAAGGAAAATACAGTTGGCACTACAACTGCTCGACCATAACCTAGGAGAAAGCCCAAAAGAAAAGCAAGCAATAAATATAATTCCAGATTTCATCAATATTTTTTTTATTTAAAATAATTAAATATCCTGGCCCATTGCAATGGCCCCCCTACCCATAAAATAATTAACATATTGCTGTCTAACTTGACGGGCACTTTGGGGGGCCAAGCCAGTACGAACAGTATCCAGGCCCGTAAGGTTGTCATCTATAAGTACGGCCTCAGGCCCAACTGTTCCTATATAATTTTGAGAATGTTTGTGTAAAAAGTTGTGCAGAATGCAGCACGATAAAATGATAAAATTAAGTTTGTATTCCGCCAAATTAATGGATGTTTGAAACAGGCGGAACCGGCTGGCCAGAATCCCAAACGCATTCTCAACCACTCTTCTAGCTCTGGCCAGCCGGAAATTAAAAACCCTCTCCGGGGTGAGGGTTCTTTGGGGGAATGGCCTCATGAGGTGCTTGCTCAGAGCGAAGGCTTCATCGGCAATGAAGACAAAGGGGAGTCCTTCCACGTTATCCGCATCAGGTGGCAATCCCAGGCCACCACTCTGGAGACGCTGGCAGAACTCCGTCTGGGCAAATACTCCTCCATCCGACATCCGGCCATTCTTCCCCACATCCACATATAAAAATTCATAGTGTGCCGACACCACCGCCATTAAAACAATACTGTGGAACCCCTTATAATTAAAATAGTATGACCCCGAATGGGGTGGTGGCACGATGTGGACATGTTCCCCATCTATAGCCCCTCCACAATTGGGAAAGTCCCAACGGCTGGCAAAATGGGATGCCACAGTCTGCCATTCCTGTGGCGTTGAAGGAAACTGGGGAATCAAACAAGAAAACCAAAATCATTAATTTGGAAGCTAACATTGCAAGAAAATTAGACAATTAAAAACATTATTCCCCAGCATCAGTATAACATTAAATAATTTAATTCTTCTGGAATAACTAATATGGAAAGGCACACTTATCAGATTGCTCACCCCCTCTGATGGAACATTGATTACATTTTAGGGGGTTGTGAAATCCCTAAAAAAGATTACTTTTAGGACACGCAGGAATTTAGGGACTAAAAAGGCTACAAGACTGCAGTTGTCGCACTCTGCAGGTGCAGTTGCTAACCAGCTTACAGTAAAAGAGGTAAGGTAAAAAGGCAGTCATGTTGCAAGGAGTACACAATCACATGCAAGGGCAATTAATGAAAACACTTTGTGGCTTGCATATGATTTGATGATGGAAATCAGCAGAGCTTCTGCTCATTTACTAAAGCACTGGAACAAATGCACTTGTAGAGTGCACATGCATTTTGCAAAGTGCAACATATATTTGCTTTATACAAATCAACACCACAGAACATTCAAGCAAATTTTTACGAGGGTGGGGGGGGGGGTTGGTAAATCTAGCTAATTGCTAATTATCAGCACACTATTTGGAGTGAGTTTAGGTGGGGGGGGTTGGTAAATCTAGCTAATTGCTAATTATCAGCACACTATTTGGAGTGAGTTTAGGTGGGGGGGGTGGTAAATCTAGCTAATTGCTAATTATCAGCACACTATTTGGAGTGAGTTTAGGTGGGGGGGGGTTGGTAAATCTAGCTAATTGCTAATTATCAGCACACTATTTGGAGTGAGTTTAGGTGGGGGGGGGGTTGGTAAATCTAGCTAATTGCTAATTATAAGCACACTAAATACACTCAAACAAAATACATTCAAAATGAGTAGACTAGGTGGATATGTTCCCATCATTGCATGCTGGGGAGGTTATTGAAGGAAAATATACATGCATGACAAAAAAGAACAGGAAAAAAATCCAGCATGTGTGAGGATAAAAAGGGGACATTCACACTATATTGCAATGATGGTAAGTAGTGTTTGAAGCAAGAAATACATTACATTATCAAAGATTACATAAAAGAACATGTGATGCTAATAAAAGAAAAATATCTTACCTTAATATAGTCCTTCTGCAGGACCTGGATGATGGCAGAACAGGTCTCTGGGATAATGATCCCCAGAGCCTGGGGGGAGATGCCTGTCGAGAACTTGAGGTCCTGCAGGCTTCTCCCTGTCGCCAAGTACCGCAACGTGGCAACTAGCCTCTGCTCCGGAGTGATGGCTTGCCTCATGCAGGTATCCTGCCTGCTGATATAGGGGGTCAGCAAAGCCAACAAACGGTCAAAAACGGGGTCCGTCATCCGGAGAAAGTTCCTGAAATCCTCAGGATTATTCTCACGGATCTCACGGAGCAATGGCATGTGACAGAACTGGTCACGCTGGAGCAACCAATTCTTGGTCCATCAACTCCTCCTCGCCCTGTTCATGGACTGGTCTTGGTCTGAAGAATAGGGATGAGCCGAACACCCCCCGGTTCGGTTCGCACCAGAACCTGCGAACGGACCGAAAGTTCGCACGAACGTTAGAACCCCATTGACGTCTATGGGACTCGAACGTTCAAAATCAAAAGTGCTCATTTTAAAGGCTAATTTGCATGGTATTGTCCTAAAAAGGTTTGGGGACCCGGGTCCTACCCCAGGGGACATGTATCAATGCAAAAAAAACTTTTAAAAACGGCCGTTTTTTCGGGAGCAGTGATTTTAATGATGCTTAAAGTAAAAAAAAAAAAAGTGAAATATTCCTTTAAATATCGTACCTGGGGGGTGTCTATAGTATGCCTGTAAAGTGACGCATGTTTCCCGTGTTTAGAACAGTCCCTGCACCAAATGTCATTTTTAAAGGAAAAAATCTCATTTAAAACTGCTTGCGGGTTTAATGTCATGTCGGGTCATGGCAATATGGATGAAAATCAGTGAGACAAACGGCATGGGTACCCCCCAGTCCATTACCAGGCCCTTTGGGTCTTGTATGAATATTAAGGGGAACCCCGCACCCAAATTAAAATAAGGAAAGGCTCTATATACTCTGAACAGCAGTATACAGGCGGTGCAAACAAGACAGGGACTGTAGGTTTGTTGTTAAGTAGAATCTCTTTGTAATTTTGAACGGGTACATTTTTAACGTGTTTAGCTCCAGCCAAAAAATCTTTTTTAAGCTTTTTGGAAAACATAGGGAAGGGTTATCACCCCTGTGACATTTGTTTTGCTGTCTTTCCTCCTCTTCAGAAGATAGGATCAAATAGAACACCAGTAATTTTCTTCAGGTAGCTTTATATACTGTAACCAGACAAGCCTGCCTGTCAGTAGGAAGATAACAGGAACGGATCTAGCTGAACACTGTGAGCAGGACGCACTGTACTAAATGTAAATAGTCTAGCTGCCTGACCGTGGTACTAATAGGATCAAATAGAACACCAGTAATTTTCTTCAGGTAGCTTTGTATACTGTAACCAGACAAGCCTGCCTGTCAGTAGGAAGATAACAGGAACGGATCTAGCTGAACACTGTGAGCAGGACGCACTGCACTAAATGTAAATAGTCTAGAATTTAACAGGAACGGATCTAGCTGAACACTGTGAGCAGGACGCACTGCACTAAATGTAAATAGTCTAGAAGATAACAGGAACGGGTCTAGCTGAACACTGTGAGCAGGACGCACTGCACTAAATGTAAATAGTCTAGAAGATAACAGGAACGGATCTAGCTGAACACTGTGAGCAGGACGCACTGCACTAAATGTAAATAGTCTAGAAGATAACAGGAACGGATCTAGCTGAACACTGTGAGCAGGACGCACTGCACTAAATGTAAATAGTCTAGAAGATAACAGGAACGGATCTAGCTGAACACTGTGAGCAGGACGCACTGCACTAAATGTAAATAGTCTAGAAGATAACAGGAACGGATCTAGCTGAACACTGTGAGCAGGACGCACTGCACTAAATGTAAATAGTCTAGAAGATAACAGGAACGGATCTAGCTAAACTGAATACAGTGTATATATATATATGCAACACCTGGGATGCATATATATACACAATACACTGTAAGTGCAGCTAACTGACTGACTGTTCTGCCTAATCTATCTAACTCAAATCAAATGACACTGTCTGTCTCTCTCTCTCTCTCTCTCAATGAACGCCGGAACACACACTACACAGGGCCGCCGTGCAGGCGGCCTTATATAGTGTGGGGCGTGTACTAAATCCCCTGAGCCATAATTGGCCAAAGCCTCCTTGGCTTTGGCCAATTACGGCTCTCTGTTCAGGCGGCGCTGTGATTGGCCAAGCATGCGGGTCATAGTGCATGCTTGGCCAATCATCAGCAAGCAATGCACTGCGATGCCGCAGTGAATTATGGGCCGTGACGCGCCACACGAATTTGGCGCGAACGGCCCATATCGTTCGCAATTCGGCGAACGGGCGAACAGCCGATGTTCGAGTCGAACATGGGTTCAACTCGAACACGAAGCTCATCCCTACTGAAGAATAAACTACAGGACCAAACACATACAATGCACGAGCTCGACAACGAGTACGTACAGGTAACATGGTTTCAAAACGGTCGGCTGGTCAGAACGCACTAAACAGAACGCACTGAAAAACAGCAAGGCCTGTGAAGAGCGACCTGAAAATCAGGAACGACGGGACAATAAAACAAAGATTTCCCAATGCCAACTGACCAGACGCACTGAAAAGCAGATACAAACCTCACAAGCACAGACTGAACAACAGTTAAAACGAACTGAAAAATACGAGTCTCACAAGCGCGAATCGTCTCTCACCAAACTTCTACTAACACGAGATAAACACGAGATTAGCAGAAGGAGCCCAAAGGGTGTCGTACGGGCTATTGAACTTCCGTTTTATAGTCTCGTCGGACTTGGTGTACGTCACCGCGTACTAGGCTGTCGTACTTTTGTGTGGTCGTGTGTAGGCAAGTCCGTTCGTTAGAAAGTCTGCCGCAAGTCCGCCGAAGTTACGCCGGAAGTATGTCGGACAGGCTGTCGGACTTTTGTAGCTGAAAAGTCCGACCGTGTGTACGCGGCATTAGGGTTTTGGAGAGAGATAACTAAACACTGCAGTTAGATGCGCCCAGGTCAAATTTAATGAATGGGGTTTACATCCACTTTAAAGTGTTTGTTCACCAATACCAGAAGTCTGTCAAGCAAAATAGGTGAGTTGAAAGCCTTGGTGCATAAAGAGAACTATGATTTAATTGGTATTGCTGAACCTTGGCTTCATACTTTACATGACTGTGCTATTAATATTCCCAACTATGCTGTCTTTCGGAGAGATAGGGTAAAAAGAAAAGATGGTGGTGTCTGTGAGAAGTGATCTCAAAGCTAGTGTGAAAGAGGACCTAGTTGATAGAGAGTGTGATGAGAGATTATGGGTGGAACTGCACATGGGTGTGAGTACTACAAAGCTAATCATTGGAGTTTGTTATAGGCAACCCAGTGTTAATGGGGAGATGGAGACTCAGCTTCTTGCACAGCTAGAAAGGGCTGTAAGGGCTGAGACAGTGATAATAATGGGGGATTTCAACTACCCAGAAATTGACGAGTAATGGCACTGCAGGAAGAGTTAAAGGGCAAAAATGTATAAACCTATTACAAGACAGTTTTATGGTACAATTCATAGAGGCCCCGACTAGGAATGATGCTCTTCTGGACCTGGTAATTTCAAACCATGCAGAGCCTATTACTAATGTTCATACAAAAGAACATCTGGGTAGCAGTGACCATAACATGATTTAATTTAACCTCTTGCCGCCCGCCCACCGTCATATGACGGCGGAGCGGTGCGGCTCTTGTTCTGGGCCGCCGTCATATGACGGCGGCTGATTCACACAGGGCATGCGCGTGATCGCGGGCTCGCAGCCCTGCTCTGTCGGTGTCGCCGTGTCCCCGGGACATTGGGCATGGCTGTTCACCACGTCACGGCCGATCACAAAGGGGTATTCCTCGCTTTAGACCGTGCATGCCACATCGGTGGCGGCGTGTTCCCAGGAACACTGCTCATCACCAACAAGAGTAAACAGCCAATGGCTGGAGGCTGTTTATCATGTGATCGGCTGTGATCACTAAATGTAAACATAGACTCTTCTCTCCTCACACACCGTTTCCAGTGTGAGGAGAGAAGAGCTAGAAGCATTGAGTTACTGATCTATGTGTGTACTGTACTGAACCAACACAAAAAATAAAAGAGAACCTGTCACCCCCCCCCCCCATTACAGCTGTCACCCAACAGTCACCACATCAGTGCTTATAAAAGTGCACCTGTCACCCATCAGTGCCCACAAAGTGCACCTGTCACCCATCAGTGCCCACAAAGTGCACCTGTCACCCATCAGTGGCCACAAAGTGCATCTGTCACCCATCAGTGCCCACAAAGTGCACCTGTCACCCATCAGTGGCCACAAAGTGCATCTGTCACCATCAGAGACAGCCGTCAGCGGTGCACCTGTCACCCACCAGTGACCGTCATCAGTGACCGCCATCAGTGACCAATCCGTGACCCTCATCTGTCACTCTGTCACCTATCAGTCCCATAAAGTGCACCAGTCACCATCAGAGACTGCCATCAGTGACTGTCACCCGTTACCTGTCACCTGTCACCCACCAGTGACCATCGCATGTCACCTGCTACCCACCAGTGACCGTCACACGTCACCCATCAGTGACCGTCACCTGTCACCGATCACCTGTCGCCCATCAGTTACCATCACCTGTCACCCATCACCTGTTGCCCATCAGTAACGGTAATTTGTCACCTGTCACACAGCCCATCAGAAAAAATGTCCAAAAGATTCTATACAAGTGAGGAGGCATTCTCCAGATCCTCTCCATGACTGATGAGAGCAGCGGGGAGTTCTCATCAGATTCAAATGCCAATTCCGATTGAGAATTAAATTCAGCATTTGAACCGATCGATAGTAGTGGATCGGTAAACAAATCAGAGGAAGAATGGACCCCCCCTAAAAGAGCACGGCGCTCTGGAAACCAGGCAGCCACCAGCAATATACCCCAGGATCAAATTCCCAGGCCCAGTACCAGCGCTGCTACCAGCGATAGACCCCAAAACCAAAGGCCCAGTCCTAGAGCTGCCGCCAGCAAAAGGCCACAAGAAATGCCCAGTACCAGCACTTCCGCAGCATCACGCCCAAATGCCAGCACAGGAACTCCAAATACCAGCACTGGAGTGCCACGTCCCACAAGAGCCAGGGCCGCTACATATCTCCCAGATGGTCTTGCCAATCCAACATGGCTGCCTTCCGACTCATGATCAGCAAGAATTCCCCTTTCACCGCACAGCCAGGTGTGCAGGCCAATACCCCAAATTTTTCTGAAATTGATTGTTTTAATTTATTTTTGCTTTGCTGCAACTCATCCTGGATCAGACCAATTTATATGCCCAGCAGCATATTGCCAACAACCCCCAATCTTCATACGCCCGTCCATTCGAGTAGAAGGATTTGACTCTGGAGGAGTTCAAAATGTTTATGAGCCTCACCATAAACATGGGGCTTACAAAAAAAAAAGAAGGACATGCCTATTGGTCCACCCACCCCATTCACCACATGTCCATTTATTCTTCTGTAATGCCAAGGTCCCGCTACGAGATGATAATGCGCTTTATTCATTTCAGTGACAACACCCAGTGCCCTCCCCGCAATCATCCAAATTACGATAAATTATATAAACTTCGCCCATTCATTAATTTCTTTTCCCAATGATTTGCAGAACTCTATGTCCCCGATAAGCATATATGTGTAGATGAGTCCCTGGTACCCTTTTCAGACTGGCTAGGAATAAAACAATACATTCCTAGCAAAATGGCCAAATACGGAGTGAAATTTTATAAGCTTTGCGAGAGAGTCACGGATATCTGTATACGTTCCGCATATATGAAGGAAGAGATTCCCAGCTCCAGCCCCCTGAGTGCTCGGCCTACATGGGCACAACTGGTAAAATTGTATGGGACCTGGCATACCCACTGCTGAAGAAAGGTTACCACATATACCTGGATAACTACTACACAAGTCTGTCCCTTTTCAAACACCTATACCTCGCACAAACCCTGGCCTGTGGAACCTCCAGAAAGAATAGGAAGGGCTTCCCACAAGCCATAGTAAATAAGAAATTGCGAAGGGGAGAAAGAGCAACTTTGAGATGCAACAAAGTGCTGGCCTTGAGGTGGAAGGATACCAGGAATGTGTACATGATGTCCACCATCCATGAAGACACTACCGTTGAAGTTCAGAGAAGACGAGGTCCCATTGTAAAGCCAAAATGTGTACAAGATTACAATCTGTACATGGGGGATGGATTTCAACTACCAAATGCTTCAGCCCTATTTAACAATAAGGAGGTCCCATTTCTGGTACAAGAAAGTAGCACTCTATTTAATTCATTTGGCCATTTATAATGCCTACATAATTTACACCAAATCCACCGAAAGCCCTGCCCACTTCCTAAAATTAATTGAAGAAGTTGTCACGTCCCTCATCTACCATCAAAGACCCCCCCCCCCCCCAGAAAACCTTTGCTCTGATGCTGTTAGCCGGCTTTATGAATGCCACTTCCAAGACCACGTTCCATCATCTGAAGCAGGCCGAAGACGCCAAAAAAGATGTTGAGTATGCAGCAGTAAAGGATTTTGAAGAGATACCAGCTACCATTGTCCCCAGTGTCCACTTGAACCCAGCCTTTGCATTGGTGAATGCTTCAGACTATATCACACATCCCTAAAATATTAGCCCATATTCTTAACCATTTCCCCATTCTCATCATCTGTGCTGACCATTTCCCATGCTTCCTCAAATAACCATGCCACTGCCTTCTACGTGAACTGACCCTGGCCTGTTTTTTGACTATGCCTCTGCCAACCGTTTGGACTGCTTACATGTGAACTGACCCTGGCCTGTTTTACCAACTACGCTTCTGCCTACTGTTTGGACTGCTTACATGTGAACTGACCATGGCCTGTTTTACCAACTATGCTTCTGCCCACCACTTGGACTGCTTGCACGTCATCTGACCCTGGCCTGTTTTATGGACTATGCTTTTGCCTACCGCTTGGACTGATCTATTGCCCTGCTACTGTAGGACACAAGGATCTCACATGTGAGGGGCTCCAGAAATGTTTTTCCGGATGGAGAAAACAATTTTTTTTTGTTGTCTCCGGGTTTCGTAATTTCCGGATTAGGGTCTGGAGTCCGGAGGCTTCATAGAGATTTGGGTGGGTCAAAGCCTCTACCCCTGTGCCCCTGTGCACAGGTCTTACCTGATTGCGGCCCTCAGCCTGCTGCTGACTTGGCTCCATTCACACCTGAGCGTTTTGTAGCTTGAAGCCTGAAGCTACAAAATGCTGGAGGGTAAAAAATCAATTATTCTCTATGGAGATGGTTCACATCTCCACTCCAAAATGCCTGAAGCCCTACGCCTGAAGCTCAAACAAGTTCTGGACCCTTTTTTGTCGTGCAAATCAGGCAGATTTGGGCGTTTTTCTGCTTTTAACATAGGTGACCTTTTGCCCTGCACAAAATCACGGCAAATCGCGGTAAAAAAATGCCGCAAAATTGCGGTAAAATCACATGATTTTCTGCCTGAAAACGCCAAGCTCAGGTGTGAATGGGACCTTACTGCAGCATAAACTGACCACACCTCTGCCTGCTACCTGGACTATAAAAATAATTAGCTGTAGCAAGAGGCAGTATGTTTACGAAGGGCTGTACAATAATGAGTGCAGGGAGGTAACAGTGTACCAGGACCAATATTATGGCTGTGTTGGCTGTCTCTGCCTGGACAATTTCTATGGACAAATGCTTTGGCTGTGCTGACGATATCCTTGTGCTGACTATAGCCAATATTCCTGCCTGCTACCTGGATAATTACTATTGTTGCTAAGCACATCCCTGCCTGCTGCCTGCTGCCTGCACCAATTCTCTCCTCTGGGGACACTACTAATACCACAGGTAATACTTTTTTTTTACCCTTTCCTCAATAGAATTTATTTTGGAGTGTAATTTTTGGTATATAAATGCTATGTGTTAGAAATATAAGGGCCTTCAAAAATAATAGGTTGTCAGGAAATTAGATGTGTAATTTATGCTTGTAAAACGCCTAAAGGTGCTACTTCAGCGGTGGGCCTCTGTATGTGGTCAAGCTGTGTAAAAGTCTGACACATGTGGTATTGCCATACTCAGGAGGAGTAGCAGAATGTATTTTGGGGTGTCATTTTTGCTATGTACATGCTATGTGTTGAAAATATCTTAAAAATGGACAACTTTGTCGAAAAAAAATGCGTTTTCATTTTTTTTCCACATTTTCCAAAAACTTGTGGAAAAAATGAACTGTTCAAAAGACTCATCATGCCTCATAGATTATACATTGGAGGGTCTGCTTTCTAAAATGGGGTAATTTTGAGGGCGTTTCCATTGTCCTGGTGCTCCAGGGCCTTCAAAATTCTAATAGGTGGTTGAGAAATGAGATGTGTAATTTATGCTTTGGAACGCCTGAAGGGGCTACTTCAGTGGTGGGCCTCTGTATGTGGCCAGGCTGTGTAAAAGTCTCACACATGTGGTATCGGAATACTCAGGAGGAGTAGTAGAATGTATTCTGGGGTGTCATTTTTGTTATGTACATGCTATGTGTTGGAAATATCTTAAAAATGGACAACTTTGTGGGGAAAAAAATGCGTTTTTATTTTTTTTCCATATTTTCCAAAAACGTCTGGAAAAAAATGAACAGTTCAAAAGACTCATTATGCCTCATAGATTATACATTGGGGTGTCTGCTTTCCGAAATGGGGTCATTTTGTGGCTGTTTCCATTGTCCTGGGGCTCCAGGGCCTTCAAAACTGTAATAGGTGGTTGAGAAATGAGATGTGTAATTTATGCTTTGGAACGCCTGAAGGTGCTACTTCCCTGGCGGGCCTCTGTATGTGGACAGGCTGTGTAAAATTCTCACACATGTGGTATCGCCATACTCAGGAGGAGTAGCAGAATGTATTTTGGGGTGTCATTTTTGCTATGTACATGCTATGTGTTGGAAATATCTTAAAAATGGACAACTTTGTGGGAAAAAAAGGAAAATTTTCCTTTCCTGATGGACTCCATGGCAGCCTTCGTGTGGGTTAACCCCGCCTCCTCTCCAATGCTATAGGATCCCATTCCCATAAATGAGAGCTCACTGCTAGGTACTGCGTTCCGTAACTAGCCTACTCTTTGACCTATGGGTGGGAACTCCGTCTGCCATGGAGTCCATCAGGAAAGGAAAATTACTGTAAGTATTTGATAATAAATTTTCCTTTTTCCTGACAGACTCCATGGCAGCCTACGTGTGGGAAATAACTAGCCAATCCACATGGGTGGGTATGCTAAACAGCAATAAATTTCAATTTGACCCATCAACCGACGGGAATTATAGCCAAAGTTCACAGAAGATAGCGAAGCAGGCTCAATATAGTAATGTGACGATAAAGTTTTAATAGAGGCCCATTAAGGCAGCTTTGTAGATCACGTCTGGAGCCACGTGCCGGGCTGCTGCCCATGAAGCCACTATACCCCTGGTGGAACGTGCCATCAGTGCTTCCAGAGGAGCCAGGCCCCTAGTTCTAAAAGGCTTATGGATGAACTGGATAATCCAGCCCGCAGTTGTTCTGGTCGAAGCTCAGTTCCGTTTGTTACTGCCAAAGTGCAGGTCGGCTGAGTGTCTAAAAGGGAAGAAGCAGCTTGTAGGTATACCTTTAGAATTTTGCCTATGTCCAGCGGATGAACTTTAGTGGACTCCTGGTCCTGAATGTAGTTAGGATAATATCTTGGTTCTTATGGAACCTTGAGGTAATTTTCGGATTTGAGCTGAGCATAGGAATAAGGACCATCCGGATCGGAAAGAAGGACAGAAGAGGTTCTTCGTAATTTAGGGACGCGACCTCCGAGACCCTCTGGGCCAAGGTAACAGCTACAAGGAAAGTGATTTTAGCCGAAAGGTCTCCAAATAGAAAGCGGGGAAGACCCCGTATTACTGAGTTCAGACAGTGAGTCGTGGACAAGGGGAAGATCCCATTTGAGGAATCTTGGTTTTCTTTGAGGGCTGAGTTTTAACTCCCTACGGAAACACTGCTGGAGTAAAGGGTGAACAGCCCACGAAGTTCCGGAGAAGGCCGACAAAGCTGAGACTCGGACTCTAATGCCGCGTACACACAGTCGGACTTTTCGGCTACAAAAGTCCGACAGCCTGTCTGACAGACTTTCGACGGACTTTTGGCGGACTTTTGGCGGACTTGCGGCAGACTTTCTTATGAACGGACTTGCCTACATACGATCACACAAAAGTCCGACGGATTCGTACGTGATGACGTACACCGGACTAAAATAAGGAAGTTGATAGCCAGTAGCCAATAGCTGCCCTAGCGTGGGTTTTTGCCCGTCGGACTAGCACACAGACGAGCGGATTTCTGGGTCCGGCGTAGTTACGACGTAAAGATTTGAAGCATGTTTCAAATCTAAAGTCCATCAGATTTGTGGCTGGAAAAGTCCGCTGAAAGTCCGCTGAAAGTCCGGGGAAGCTCACACATGATCGTATTGTCAGCCAGCTTTAGTCCGTCGGCGTCCGTCGGACTTTTGTAGACAAAAAATGTCCGACCGTGTGTACGCGGCATAAGAGAGCTAATGGATAGAGATAAATCTAGGCCGAAATAAAGAAAGCTGGAGATATCCTGAGCTTTTGGATTTCTTCCTGGTCTGCCCGAAGAATATGAGAACTCGACAGATTTGGCCCATCTTATTATATCGACCTAATTCGTGCTAATCCCCGTAGAGCTCATGAGAGTGGAAATCACCCTTCATCCACACCCAAATTGGACAAGGGTGCAGGACTGCCACTTGAGAAGGCAAGTCTGGCCCGAGAGGGAAAGTCAACGTATCTCGAAAGCTCTGAGCTGGCACAGGATGGGAAATCAAGGTTTGTTTTGGCCAGTAAGGAGCTACTGCCACCATTTTGACCGCTTACGCATGAGGTCTTTGAAAGAACCTGAGGATTATTAGGAGCCGTGGAAAGGCGTATGCCCTCTTGAAACTCAATCGATCTGTCAGGGCATCCATTCTGGAGGCCTAGCTATAACGACCCAGAGTGTAATACCTCACCAGCTTGAAGTTGCCTGGGAAGAGAATAGATCCACTTTGGGATTTACTCCCAGGGACAGAATCCACTTTAATGCCTGCACATGAAGAGACCACTCGTTAATGTCTTAACTGAATGCGAGATAAGAAATGCACTTGGATGTTCTGGACCCTGGGGAAGTAGGCCGATGAAAACATGAATATAGGATGAAGAGAAAAGTTGCAGACCTTGCCAGCCGTTGATGCGTCCATCTTCAGGCATACAGAGGCAACCTCCCCTCCACCACTGGGGTATCTAGTGCCTAGAAAGCTTCTCGCCCGCCCGTGGCTGGGCCCTGAGCTGCACAGCATAAATGGTATGCCAGATCCCGGAAATATCCGACCGGACGTGAACAGGAACAATCGTGTGTGTAGGTCCATTGGAGGAGGACAAGAAAGGAACACAGTACCTAGCACTGAGCTCTCATTTATGGGAATGGGGTCCTATAGCATTAAAGAGGAGGCGGGGTTAACCCACACGTAGGCTGCTATGGAGTCTGTCAGGAAAAATGCGTTTTCATTTTTTTCCCACATTTTTCAAAAACTTCTGGAAAAAAATGAACAGTTCAAAAGACCCATTATGCCTCATAGATTACATGTTGGGGTGTCTGCTTTCCAAAATGGGGTCATTTTGTGGGTATTTGTACTTTCCTGGCTTGTTAGTGTCTCAAGAAATGAGATAGGTCTTCAGTACATTAGGTGTGATCAGGTGTGATCAATTTTCAATGATTTGCACAATAGCTTGTAGACTCTATAACTTTCACAAAAACCAAATAATATATACTAATTAGGGTTATTTTTACCAAATATATGTAGTCGTATAAATTTTGGCCAAAATGTATGAAGAAATATTACTAATTTGCAAAATGTTATGACAGAAACAAATAAAAAAGGCATGTTTTCACCGAATTTTCAGTCTGTTTTTATTTATAGCACAAAAAAATAAAAAACCCACTAGTGATTAAATACCACCAAAAGAAAGCTCTATTTGTGTGAAAAAAAGGACACAAATTTCATTTGGGTACAGTGTTGCATGACTGAGTAATTGTCATTTAAAGTGTGAGAGCGCTGAAAGCTGAAAATGGTCTGGGCAGGAAGAGGGTGAAAGTGCCCAGTAGGCAAGTGGTTAATGTTAGCTGTAAACAACATACTGGAAAAATAAAAACACTTAACTTTAAGAGATCACATTTTCCAAGGATGAGGGCTGCTCTCCAAGACTGGAAAAGAATATTGGCATCAATGAACACAGAACAGAAATGGGAATTTTTCAAAAAGACTGTATGTGAACACACTGCAAAGTATATTCCCATGGGCAATAAGTTTAAAAGGCTAAATAAAAAAACCTATGTGGCTCCCGGCCAAAGTTAGAAAAGCTATAAATAATAAGAATAGAGCTTTTAAAAAATATAAAAATGAAGGAACACTATCATTGTTTATATGTTACAAAGAATATAACAGAATACTGTATGTAAAAAGGAAAACAAGGCCACAAAAATTAAAAATGAAACAACAGATTGCAAAAGAGAGTAGGACAAACCCCCAAAAAATCTTCAAAAATATTAATAGTAAAAAGGTCAGGTCTGAGCATGTAGGCCCTTTACAAAACAAGGCAAATTTTTTACATACTTTCTTCAGCTCTGTGTATGTACAAAGGAGCATGAGGGAGCTCATGTCCATAATGGGGATGATATTGGCACAGCTCCAAATGATCCACAATGGCTCAAAAGTGATATGGTCCAGAAATATTTAGACAGAATAAAGGTGGATAAAGCACCTGGACCAGATGGCATCCACCCACGGATCCTAAAAGAATTGAGCTCTGTCATTTCAAAGCCATTGTTTCTCATTTTTAGGGACTCATTAATGAAATGGTACCACTGGATTGGCATAAGGCCAATGTGGTGCCTATATTTAAAAACAGTTCAAAGTCATTACGATGTAACTATAGACCTTTTAGTTTAACTTATATAGTTGGGATGATACTGGAGAGTTTATTAACCACTTAAGGACCGGAAGATTTGCCCCCTTAATGACCAGGCCATTTTTTGCGATACGGCACTGCATCGCTTTAACTGACCATTGCGTGGTTATGCGATGCTGTGCCCAAACAAAATTGTCGTCCTTTTTTTTCCACAAATAGAGCTTTCTTATGGTGGTATTTGATCACCTCTGTGGTTTTTGTTTTTTGCACTATAAACAAAAAAGACCAAAAATGAAAAAAAAAAAAAAAAAAATTGTTTTGCTTTTTGCTATAATAAATATCCAAAAAAATAATAAAAAATTTAATTTCTTCATCAGTTTAGGCCTATATGTATTCTTCTAGCACCTACAAAATAGGGAATAGTTTTATGGCATTTTTATTATTATTTTTTTTTTAATAGTAATGGCAGTGATCCGCGATTTTTAGTGGAACTGCTACATTGCGGCAGACAGATCAGACACTTTTCACACTTTTATGTGACCATTGACATTTATACAGCGATCAGAGCTAAAAATAGCCACTGATTACTGTATAAACGTCAAACGCAGGGAAGGGGTTAACACTAAGGGGTGATCAAGGGGTTAAGTGTTCCATGAGGAGGTGTTTCTAACTGTGGGGGCAGTGTACTGACAGGAAATAGAGAGAGATCGCTTTTCCTGATTACTAGGGACAGCAGATCTCTCTCTTCTTCCCTGACAGAACGAGGATCTGTCTGTTTACATTGACAGATCCTCATTCTGCAGGATCGATCGCGGGTCGCCGGCGGACATTGCGGCCGCCGGCCTAGCGCCTCGGCTTCAACATCACCTATACCCCTTAAAGTGGCCGCCGTACAGCTATGGCGATTCATGCAGGGGAGCCAAATTTCCGCCGTATAACGATGCCGGCTGGTTTGCGAGTAGTTAAAAGACCACATGGATGAGTTCTTGCTGGAAAAAAGTATGCTAAGTAACAGACAGCATGGATTCATGAAAAACAGAAGCTGTCAGACAAATCTGATTCTTTTTATGAGGAGGTAAGTAAAATAAAGGTGTGGCTGTGGACGTGGTACTTGGATTTTACCAAAGCCTTTGACACAGTTCCCCACACACGGCTAATCTGTAAGGTAAAAATTAAATTATAAAGAATTCCTTCGCGCTGGTAGATGTAGAAAATTAAATTAAATTAAATATCTAGGTATGTGAAATATAGATGTGAATATTGCAGCAAAATTAATGGTGCTCACACAACCGCTTGCTGGATAGATAACTAAGTGAATTTCGCGCAATATTCCAGTAATAACAGTGTTTGAATGCCAAAGGAAAACTAGCACAAGTTATGATAGCATAAATTACCGTGAGTGGATCCAAATGAGTGAAAACTCTTATATAGAGTGTTAAACATCAGATAAATTAATAAAATGCAACCATATAATAAAAACCGTGAATGGATCCTAATAAATAAAATCTTATGTGAAGTGTTGTGGCCTTAAAATATAAAGTGCAACCGTGACTAGATAACCGTGAATAAATACTAGTGAATAAAAATCTTGTTGAAAAGTCCTTATAACATTGAATAAATTAATATAAAGTAAAATCCATCATAAAGTGAATAATAAACAGTAAATTGATATCACAAGTGCACTCAAACTCAGTGTAAACCTAATTCATCTAACTGCGCCTTTAAATTAAGACTCAGAGTAGCAGCATTGCAAAATTGGAATGTGTAATTTATAAAGTCTAAGATAGATGGCGCTATTGAGTGGATAAAAAGTCCTTCTAATCAGATCTGTGTGTGTTCTATATGATGATTGAATAGTTCCTGCGGTGATGTCCTCTAGTGTAGTCTCTCTGGACTCTCACCTTAAAATAGTACAAATCGAGTAGTGGAAATAAAATCCGTGTAGTATGGGAGCGCTGCTTGGACACTTCTCCTTCTGTGTCAGTTGACTCTCTGGATTTTCTCCTGTGTTCCCTCGGCTCCCTCCGCTCTGATGCAGCTCAGATAAGATAGAAATTGGGGGGGGGGAGAGAGAAAGCAGGCTCCACTAGTGTATTAACGTCTTTAAAACCAGGGGGATATTTATTGGATTATGCTCTTACATTCTAAACAAAAAAGTCAGGCAAAATACAGGACAGATGAGAAGTCTGGCGTTCTCAGCGCCCTCTCACTTGAGTTGACAGCTGTGTGCCGCTCCAGCCAATCCCTACGCGTTACGACACGTCACGTGTCTTCATCTGGGGAACCGGATTGGCTGTTCTATGTTACCTTATATGTAGTGTAACCGGAAATGCTGAAACCGCCATTTTTCTTGTGGGTATACTATTAGACTCAGCGGTTCATGTGTTACAACCGGAAGTTACCAAGCGGCCATTTTACTTGTGATTTTATGGGTTTTGTTCAGCGGTCATTTATTATGTAGATATGTCACCATTTTGTTGTGGATGGCTACATTCTTGCTCTATATGTTGAACTACTATGTGAGCGGCCATCATTATGGTGGAAATGTTAACTACAACCAATGTATACAATAAAGACAGTATACCATAAATAACTAAAGCCGCAAGAAAAAAGGAAGCAAACAGCTTTGTTTGATATACTGATGCTATTATTTAAAATACAGATATAAGTGGAAATGAATATTGATTATCAATTTTAATGGAACAAATAGCTATCCTATAGCGGTATACGGATGCAACCAGGTGAGAGTGCTCTGATCTGGCAATCAATAAATGCATTATACAGCATTAAAACTGGCATATAACATTAATCTTCAAAGATAGCAAACTAACAAACCTATTAATAATATAGGACTCCTGATACATACAGCAGTAAGTATTATTACTAGTATTAGTATACCACGTGTAATACCAATACATGCCACTAGTAGAAATAAATTCATAAATTCAACTCAAAATGATCAACAACATAATATAGTAAGCATTATATGTCATATTAGCAAATACCTCAATATAATTAAATTTATTCATTGTGTAATATAATCAGAAACTTCATGTATTAATATATTCTATAGGAATCCATAATAAAATTAATAAAATATGATAAAAGTCTAAAAAAGTAATAATAAAAAAATTATTAAAAAAATTAAAAATCGTTTAAAAAGCAATTTAAATCAAATTCTACGTTGAGACCCCCAGGTACCAATGTGCGTAAAGTATGAATCCATCTGGATTCTTTGCGGCTAATATCGCGGACTAGATGGCTACCTCTCCACATAGGCTTATGTTTTTCAATTCCCCAAAATTGGAGATGCGTGGGGTCTCTGTTGTGAACTAGTGCAAAATGTTTCGACACATTGTGCTTTAGGAAGCCAGATTTTATGTTTTGTACATGTTCCTTTATTCGTGTTTTAAGCGCTCTTTTTGTACGGCCAACATATTGAAGGTTGCAGCTACACTGCAGCACGTACACTACCCCTTCTGTGTGGCATCCTATAAAGTCCCTGATGATAAAATTTTGTCCTGTGTTGGTAGCTGTAAAATCTTTACGTTTTCCCTGAAATTTTCTCGCATGGCGACAGGCGTAACAATTACGGCAGGGATAAAAGCCTTTACCTGAAAAAAATGTATAAGTAGGTGTTGGAGGGGGGTCAATAACGGACTTGACGATCAGATCTCTAATAGTTGGTGCTCTCTTGTATACTATATTAGGTCTTTCTGGCAGTATTTCCTTGAGGTCCTTATCATTTTTTAAAATGTGCCAATGTTTTTGAATAACTTTCGCTACATCTCTATGTTGTGTATTGAAATCCAGTACTATGCTTGGTACTTCATGTTGGACTCTTGTCTTTGGGTGTTCTTCAAGCATTTTATTCCGATCTAGCAGATTGACATGTTCAATCTGGTTTTTTATCCAATCTTCATTGTAGCCTTTTGCTTTGAATCTTTCTCCAATGACCTGTGCTTGATTCAGATAATCTTCTTCTTTCGTACAATTCCTTTTCAGTCTGGTGAATTGGCCCTTAGGGATGTTATATAGCCATGGTTTAAAATGACAGCTGTCTATTGACAGATAGCTGTTAGCGTCTACTTTTTTAAAATGCGTCTTAGTGACTATTTTCTGTCCTTCCAGACTTATGTTCAAGTCTAGGAAGTCTATTTCCTTCTCTTCAATTCTCCATACCAAATTGATGTTTTTTGTGTTATCGTTTAATTTATTTAGAAAAGCTTCCAAACTCTTTATGTCACCATTCCACACTATCACTACATCATCTATGAACCTTTTATATAGCGTGAGTTCGGCGGGGGTGTTTGTATATACTGCAGTTTCTTCCCACTGCGCCATGAATGCGTTTGCCACTCCTGGTGCAAATTTGGCACCCATAGCTATTCCCACTGATTGTTTAAAGTAGGTTTGGTTGTGCCAAAAATAATTGCATTTCAAGCAGAAGTCTAAACACTTCAACAAGTACTTTCTTTGCTTGCAAATTAAGGTGCTATATTTCCTTAGCAACCATTTTGTGGCTGAAATCGCATCATAGTGTTGTACTATTGTGTACAATGATGTGACATCCGCGGTGGCCAGTAATGTACGTCCTTCTAATACTGGTACTTCGTTCAGAAATTGTAATGTGTGTTTGGTGTCTTTTAGATACGCCTGCGTTTGTTGGACAGCTGGTTGTATGAAGTAGTCAATGTATTTTCCCATTACGCGGATTCGTACCACTATGGACAGCAACAAAATTATAACACACAAAGGCCTTTTTTAGAGAGAGAGAGGAGAGATTACTCACCACAAAGACCCCCTCAAGAGGAATACCACTCACCCAGGAGACGACCCCAAGAAGAACAAAGAAGAGTTACCCCAGAACAAAGAGGGGACGAAGATCAGGGAAGAGATTCCAAAAGAAGAAGAATGTAATTGGAGAAAATGTAGTCAATATAAGTGGGAAACAAATAACAACAGAAGAGTTGGCAGTACTCGATAAAGGCCTAAAACATGCACCCAGAAGTAACCTCAACAAATTCAATACATACATTGGAATACAAAAATATATTCGGAAAATTAACATCAAAAAATACATGATGAACAATTTGTGGAAGCCAGAAAATTCAAGGATTGAAACTACACAGCCAGAAGTACATAGCACACTGCGAAATGCCTCATTATTCAACCCACAGATTACGAACAACCAGAATGTGGAAGTCTTCAAAAATCTGGTGTTACAGGACATAGATCAGATAAAGATTAAAAAAGCCGCAGACCCTATACATATAAGAAATGGTATAAAACGCCTGACAGAAAGGAAAGATATTGTAATCAGGCCGGCGGATAAGGGAGGTGCAATAGTACTACAGTCTAAAGAACAGTACCTAACTGAACTCAATAGGCAGCTACAAGATGAAACCACGTACACTAAACTACTTGGAAATCCAACCTCAAAATATAAGAAACAACTGGAAGCCATAGTAGATCTCGGAAAGAAGAGAAATATTTTGAACTCGAAAGAAAGCAAATATTTAATACCTGAAACCTGTCGAATACCGATAATCTATACCATTCCTAAAATACACAAAAATAAAGAGAACCCTCCTGGAAGACCAATAGTCAATAGTATTGATTCACTCACTTCAAGAATGGGAAAATACATTGACTACTTCATACAACCAGCTGTCCAACAAACGCAGGCGTATCTAAAAGACACCAAACACACATTACAATTTCTGAACGAAGTACCAGTATTAGAAGGACGTACATTACTGGCCACCGCGGATGTCACATCATTGTACACAATAGTACAACACTATGATGCGATTTCAGCCACAAAATGGTTGCTAAGGAAATATAGCACCTTAATTTGCAAGCAAAGAAAGTACTTGTTGAAGTGTTTAGACTTCTGCTTGAAATGCAATTATTTTTGGCACAACCAAACCTACTTTAAACAATCAGTGGGAATAGCTATGGGTGCCAAATTTGCACCAGGAGTGGCAAACGCATTCATGGCGCAGTGGGAAGAAACTGCAGTATATACAAACACCCCCGCCGAACTCACGCTATATAAAAGGTTCATAGATGATGTAGTGATAGTGTGGAATGGTGACATAAAGAGTTTGGAAGCTTTTCTAAATAAATTAAACGATAACACAAAAAACATCAATTTGGTATGGAGAATTGAAGAGAAGGAAATAGACTTCCTAGACTTGAACATAAGTCTGGAAGGACAGAAAATAGTCACTAAGACGCATTTTAAAAAAGTAGACGCTAACAGCTATCTGTCAATAGACAGCTGTCATTTTAAACCATGGCTATATAACATCCCTAAGGGCCAATTCACCAGACTGAAAAGGAATTGTACGAAAGAAGAAGATTATCTGAATCAAGCACAGGTCATTGGAGAAAGATTCAAAGCAAAAGGCTACAATGAAGATTGGATAAAAAACCAGATTGAACATGTCAATCTGCTAGATCGGAATAAAATGCTTGAAGAACACCCAAAGACAAGAGTCCAACATGAAGTACCAAGCATAGTACTGGATTTCAATACACAACATAGAGATGTAGCGAAAGTTATTCAAAAACATTGGCACATTTTAAAAAATGATAAGGACCTCAAGGAAATACTGCCAGAAAGACCTAATATAGTATACAAGAGAGCACCAACTATTAGAGATCTGATCGTCAAGTCCGTTATTGACCCCCCTCCAACACCTACTTATACATTTTTTTCAGGTAAAGGCTTTTATCCCTGCCGTAATTGTTACGCCTGTCGCCATGCGAGAAAATTTCAGGGAAAACGTAAAGATTTTACAGCTACCAACACAGGACAAAATTTTATCATCAGGGACTTTATAGGATGCCACACAGAAGGGGTAGTGTACGTGCTGCAGTGTAGCTGCAACCTTCAATATGTTGGCCGTACAAAAAGAGCGCTTAAAACACGAATAAAGGAACATGTACAAAACATAAAATCTGGCTTCCTAAAGCACAATGTGTCGAAACATTTTGCACTAGTTCACAACAGAGACCCCACGCATCTCCAATTTTGGGGAATTGAAAAACATAAGCCTATGTGGAGAGGTAGCCATCTAGTCCGCGATATTAGCCGCAAAGAATCCAGATGGATTCATACTTTACGCACATTGGTACCTGGGGGTCTCAACGTAGAATTTGATTTAAATTGCTTTTTAAACGATTTTTAATTTTTTTAATAATTTTTTTTATTATTATTTTTTTAGACTTTTATCATATTTTATTAATTTTATTATGGATTCCTATAGAATATATTAATACATGAAGTTTCTGATTATATTACACAATGAATAAATTTAATTATATTGAGGTATTTGCTAATATGACATATAATGCTTACTATATTATGTTGTTGATCATTTTGAGTTGAATTTATGAATTTATTTCTACTAGTGGCATGTATTGGTATTACACGTGGTATACTAATACTAGTAATAATACTTACTGCTGTATGTATCAGGAGTCCTATATTATTAATAGGTTTGTTAGTTTGCTATCTTTGAAGATTAATGTTATATGCCAGTTTTAATGCTGTATAATGCATTTATTGATTGCCAGATCAGAGCACTCTCACCTGGTTGCATCCGTATACCGCTATAGGATAGCTATTTGTTCCATTAAAATTGATAATCAATATTCATTTCCACTTATATCTGTATTTTAAATAATAGCATCAGTATATCAAACAAAGCTGTTTGCTTCCTTTTTTCTTGCGGCTTTAGTTATTTATGGTATACTGTCTTTATTGTATACATTGGTTGTAGTTAACATTTCCACCATAATGATGGCCGCTCACATAGTAGTTCAACATATAGAGCAAGAATGTAGCCATCCACAACAAAATGGTGACATATCTACATAATAAATGACCGCTGAACAAAACCCATAAAATCACAAGTAAAATGGCCGCTTGGTAACTTCCGGTTGTAACACATGAACCGCTGAGTCTAATAGTATACCCACAAGAAAAATGGCGGTTTCAGCATTTCCGGTTACACTACATATAAGGTAACATAGAACAGCCAATCCGGTTCCCCAGATGAAGACACGTGACGTGTCGTAACGCGTAGGGATTGGCTGGAGCGGCACACAGCTGTCAACTCAAGTGAGAGGGCGCTGAAAACGCCAGACTTCTCATCTGTCCTGTATTTTGCCTGACTTTTTTGTTTAGAATGTAAGAGCATAATCCAATAAATATCCCCCTGGTTTTAAAGACGTTAATACACTAGTGGAGCCTGCTTTCTCTCTCCCCCCCCCATTTCTATCTTATCTGAGCTGCATCAGAGCGGAGGGAGCCGAGGGAACACAGGAGAAAATCCAGAGAGTCAACTGACACAGAAGGAGAAGTGTCCAAGCAGCGCTCCCATACTACACGGATTTTATTTCCACTACTCGATTTGTACTATTTTAAGGTGAGAGTCCAGAGAGACTACACTAGAGGACATCACCGCAGGAACTATTCAATCATCATATAGAACACACACAGATCTGATTAGAAGGACTTTTTATCCACTCAATAGCGCCATCTATCTTAGACTTTATAAATTACACATTCCAATTTTGCAATGCTGCTACTCTGAGTCTTAATTTAAAGGCGCAGTTAGATGAATTAGGTTTACACTGAGTTTGAGTGCACTTGTGATATCAATTTACTGTTTATTATTCACTTTATGATGGATTTTACTTTATATTAATTTATTCAATGTTATAAGGACTTTTCAACAAGATTTTTATTCACTAGTATTTATTCACGGTTATCTAGTCACGGTTGCACTTTATATTTTAAGGCCACAACACTTCACATAAGATTTTATTTATTAGGATCCATTCACGGTTTTTATTATATGGTTGCATTTTATTAATTTATCTGATGTTTAACACTCTATATAAGAGTTTTCACTCATTTGGATCCACTCACGGTAATTTATGCTATCATAACTTGTGCTAGTTTTCCTTTGGCATTCAAACACTGTTATTACTGGAATATTGCGCGAAATTCACTTAGTTATCTAATCTGTAAGGTAAAGTCTACAGGCTTGGAAAAATCAGTTTGTGGATAGAAAACTGTCTAAAAGATTGTATAGAGAGAGTAGTTGTTAATGATTCTTACTCTGAATGGTCTAAGGTTATCAGTGGTGTACCCCAAGATTCAGTGTTGGAACCCTTACTTTTTAATATATTTATAAATGATGGGGGGTCTAGGATTAAAAGTACAATTTCATTGTTTGCAATTGACACCAAGCTATGCAGTGGAATGCCATCCTTACATGATGTCTCCAACTTACAAGCCAACCTCAATGCACTGTTTAATTTGGCAACTATGTGGCAAATGAGGTTTAATATTGATAAATGTAAAGTTATGCACTTGAGGGCTAAGAATATACATGCATCTTACATACTGGGAGGAGTGCAACTGGGGGAATCAATGGTGGAAAAGGATCTGTGGGTTCTGGTAGCTCGTAAGCTTAATAATAGCATGCAATGCCAAGCTGCGGTTTCCAAAACCTGGAATATGCACTTCAGTTTTAGGCACCACATCACAAAAAGGATTTTGGGCAGTGGCGGCCCGTTCATTGTGGGCGCATGGGCGCCGCCCCCCCGATACCTCCGCCGCCCTCCCTATTCATGTGCCCGGCCCATTTCAGGACGCCGGACACATAAACTACTATGGTGGGGATAGGCGGGGGTGTGTATTTTGAAGCACGTGATTAGAGCCAGAGGCTCTAATAAGCTTCAAAATAGGGTGGGCTCGGGGTGCAGAGCACTGTGTCCCGATCACCACCCTGTTATGTGGCATAGTGAATTAATTTTCGCTATTTTCACACTAACGTTCCTCCCTGCCAATCAGCAGGCAGGTCGGTGAGACCTGTCTCCCAACTGGCCAAAACATTAGGCGGTCCTATTGAATGCCTAATGCTTCGGCGGTAGAGGAGACACAGCACAGGAAGCCTGAAGACAAGCCGAGTGGACACAGGACCCGCAGCCGCTGCTTCCCGGCGAGGAGGAGAGCCATCGAGGAGTAGAGCCACCAAGGAAGAGAGCCACAGAGGAGGGGAGCCGCCGAAGAGGAGAGCCACTGAGGAGCAGAGCCGCCGAGGAGGAGAGCTGCCGCTTCCCGCCGAGGAGGAGAGTCGCTGAGGAAGAGATCCACTCAGGAGGAAAGCTGCTACTTCCTGCCGAGGAGGAGAGCCGCTGAGAAAGAAAGCCGCCAAGGAGGAGAGCCCCGTCACTCCAGAAGGGGAGCGGTAAGTGCCGCCGGACCGGCTGCGGGGGGATTAGTGAGGTGTCAGTCGAGCCTGACTGCATTTGATGGGCACAAGTGGCTGCATTTGATGGGCACAAATGGCTGCATATGATGGGCACAAGTGGCTGCATTTTATTGGCACAAGTGGCTGCATATACTGGGCACAAGTGGGCTGCATATGATGGGCACAAGTGGTTGCATATGATGGGGCACAGTGGCTGCATATGATGGGCATAAGTGGCTGAATATGATGGGCACAAGTGGCTGCATTTGATTGGCACAAGTGGCTGCATATTATGGGCACAAGTGTCTGCATATGATGGAGCACAAGTGGCTGCATATGATGGAGCACAAGTGGCTGCATATGATGGGGCACAGTGGCTGCATATGATGGGCACAAGTGGCTGAATATGATGGGCACAAGTGGCTGCATTTGATTGGCACAAGTGGCTGCATATATTGAGCACAAGTGGCTGCATTTTACGGGCACACGTGGCTGCATTTGACGGGCACAAACGGCTGCATGTGACAGGCACAAGTGGTTGCATATGACTGGTACAAGTGGCTGCATTTGATTGGCACAAGTGGCTGCATATGATGGGCACAAGTGGCTGCATATCATGAACACAAGTGGCTGCATATGATGGGCACAAGTGGCTGCATTTGATGGGCACAAGTGGCTACATTTGATGGGCACAAGAGGCTGCATATTATGGGCACAAGTGGCTGCCTATGATGGGCACAAGTAGCTGCATATGATGGGCAGAAGTGGCTGCATTTAATTGGCACGAGTGGCTGCATATAATGGGCACAAGTGGCTGCATATAATGGGCACAAGTAGCTGCATATATTGGGCACAAGTGGCTGCATTTGACGGGCACAAATGGCTGCATATGACGGGCACAAGTGGTTGCATATGACTGGCACAAGGGGCTGCATTTGATTGACACAAGTGGCTGCATATGATGGGCACAAGTGGCTGCATATGATGGACACAAGTGGCTGCATATGATGGGCACAAGTGGCTGCATTTGATGGGCACAAGTGGCTACATTTGATGGGCACAAGTGGCTGCATATTATGGGCACAAGCGGCTGCATATGATGGGGCACAAGTGGCTGGATATTATGGGCACAAGTGGCTGCATATGATGGGGCACAGTGGGTGCATATGATGGGCGCAAGTGGGTGCATATGATGAGCACAAGTGGCTTCATTTAATTGGCACGAGTGGCTGCATATAATGGGCACAAGTGGCTGCATATAATGGGCACAAGTAGCTGCATATGATGGGCACAAGTGGCTGTGTTTGATGGGCACAGTGGCTGCATTTGATGGGCACAGTGAGGCTGCAATTGATGGGGGGTTCAGTATTTTTCAGTTTGTTTGAGCCCCCAAAAAATTTTGAGCACCAGCCGCCACTGATGTGATGGGAACAAGTGGCTACATTTGATGGGCACAAGTGGCTGCATTTTTGGGCACAAGTGGCTGCATATGATGGGGCACAAGTGGCTACATATGATGGGCACAAGTGGCTGCATATGATGGAGCACAGTGGGTGCATATGATGGGCACAAGTGGCTGCATATGATAAGCACAAGTGGCTGCATATGATGGGCACAAGAGGCTGCATATGATGGGCACAAGTGGCTGCGTATGATGGGCACAAGTAGCTGCATATGATGGGCACAAGCGGCTGTGTTTGATGGGCACAGTGGCTGCATTTTATGGGCACAATGAGGCTGCAATTGATGGGGGGTTCAGTATTTTTCAGTTTGTTTGAGCCCCCCCCAAAATTTGGAGCACCAGCTGCCACTGATTTTGGGGAACTGGAGAAAGTGCAGAAAAGGGCAACCAAACTGATTAGAGGAATGGAGAAGCTCAGCTATAAGGATAGATTAGAGGAACTGAATTATTTTCTTTTGAGAAGAGAAGATTAAGGGGGATATGATCAACATGTATAAATGCATAAGTGGTCCAAATAGTGAAGTTGATGTTAAGTTATTCACTTTAAGGTCATCACAGAGGACAAGGGGGCACTCTTTAGGTTTGAAGGAGAATAGATTAATACAGAAAGGTTTCTTCACAGTAAGAGCTGTGAATTTGTGGAATAGACTTCAAGAGCTGGTAAAGGTCTGGATTCTTTCCTAAACGTACATAATATAACTGGATACTAAGATTTATTGGTAAAGTTGATCCAGGGAATATCTGATTGCCTCTTGGGGGATCAGGAAGGAATTTTTCCCCTGCTGGAACAAATTGAATCATGCTTTGCTGGGTTTTTTGCCTTCCTCTGGATCAACTGTAACCATAGGATTGTGTATATAGGATTGTACTATATTTTTCCCCTTTTATTGGTTGAACTAGACGGACTTGGGTCTTTTTTCAACCAGACGAACTATATAACTATGACATCAAAGGGATTGCTGGCATGGGGATTCATGGAACATCTGTGCATCTACCTGTGGGGGTAAATATGGCTCTCACATGGGGCACACACTGATATGCCCCATGTGAAAACAGCTTCAGAAGAATATTTGCAACTGTAAGATCATGAAACTAAGTCACAGTGGGGGGAAGAAGTGTTTTTTAGCTAATAAATGTATAAGCAGACATTTTGTTTTATGCTCCTGGGCAGGACTTTTACTTTTGAGCAGTTTCAAATGAAGTACATGTTTCCTTTACATGACTAGAGGCCAGCTAATAGGCTTGCAGTTTTATGGGAAAAATAACCCAGAGATGACAAAAATTAGAGAAGACACACCAATCCGGCCACTTATAAATACAACCTACAGAACCTTGAGAAAGTGTATGCTTTGCATGAGAAATGTTCATTGGCTGGATGTATTTTAATTGTTTTTAACCTTTGGGATTTGTGACTATATAAAAAGGTGTGATGTCAGTTCCCTAGGCTCTGGGGGAGATTTACTAAAATTGGTGCACACAGAATCTGGTACAGCTGTGCATAGTAACCAATCAGCTTCCAGGTTTGAGGCTGGGTTCACACTGGTCCGACAAACGCTCCGACATTGGGAGCTCATGTCGCATGACGTGTGAAATCCAATGTTTCCCTATGGGAGCCGTCCTAACTGGTCCGACACAAGTCGTTCCGACTTTAGAAATGCTCCCTGTACTACTTTGATCCGACTTTAAACCTACTTCAGCCTATTGACTATCATTGAAGTCGGATCAAAGTCGGATCGCCGTCTTGCATGATCCGACTTCGGCACGCGACTTGTGCTCAGATGATCTTGAGGGGGAACTCAACGCCAAATTTTAAATAAAAAACCGGCATGGGTTCCCCCCCAAGAGCATACCAGGCCCTTAGATCTGGTATGTACCTTGAGGGGAACCCCCTACACGCGCAGACCCCGACAACCAACGGCCAGGGTTGTCGGGAAGAGGCCCTTGTCCTCATCAATATGGGGACAAGGTGCTTTGGGGTGGGGGGGCCCGCAGCGCGCCCCTCTCCCCCAAGGCACCAACCCCCCATGCTGAGGGCATGCGGCCTGGTACGGTTCAGGGGGGGCGCTCGCTCGTCCCCACCCCCATTCCTGTCCGGCCGGGCTGCGTGCTCGGATAAGGGTCTGGTATGGATTGGGGGGGGACCCCCACGCCGTTTTTTTCGGCGTGGGGGTTCCCCTTAAGGTCCATACCAGACCCAAGGGCCTGGTATGCCCTTGGAGGGGGAACCCATGCCGTTTTTTTTTTTTAAATTTGGCGCAGAGTTCCCCCTAAAGATTCATACCAAACACAGTGCCGGGCATTGGCGGGGATCCAAGTCGGATCCCCGTTCATTGAAAGTCGGACACATGCCGGCTTCATGTCGCAGGGCAAAGTCGGATCCAAAGTAGGACGGCTGTCTTGTCGCACCAGTGTGAACCCAGCCTCATTGTCAAAGCCTAATTGAACAAGCTGAAGTTAGAAGCTAATTGGGTACTATGCAGAGCTGCACCAGATTCTGTGTGCACCAGTTTTAGTAAATCTCATCCTTTATTTTCATAAATTACTGTATTTGGCTACTTACTTACTAGAAGCACCTAAGCCAGCTAATGTATTTTTTTTTCCTGGGAACATAATTGTGATTTTTTTTATTTACCAGTTGTGCAAAACAAAGTAACATTTTTTTGTTCTTTAGCCCTGTGACTGAGGCATGGGTTATTACGTATTGGGTGTGAAACCCTTACATAAAGGAGAAATTAGCTTGCATCCTGCATTATGCATTCTAGTTACAATGTCACTGTAAGTACAGTACAACTCAGTGCTTATTCAGTTAGTAAAAAATTCAGTTCCTGTGGACCACAGTTACACAGTCTGAGTAAGGGAGGGTGACACCAAGAAAACCTAAAAATAAAGTTGTATCTCAATCACTGGGTAGAAGAACAAAAAAGTGGTAGAACTGCTCTGTTCTGTAATATTCTCAATTCACTTACCTGTGGGATTAAGTTTTAGGGTTCGTTCACATGTGCAGCAGGAACTGCCACAGCTCTGAAAAGTGATCCATGCTGGGATTGCCTAATTTAACCCTATAATTGTTGTACTATCATTATCATGCATGTTGCATGTGATTGCCGCATGGCCTCCTAGTCGTATTCAGCGACAGCATCGATACAAAAGCAACATGTTGTTTAATCTTTGCCATGGTATGTGTAGAGTTTGCAATTGAAGTATGGAGTATAATATTCAGTATAAAAACAAAGTGACAACTCCCAGGTTTCCCAGGCCTGGGAGAGACTGTTTGATGCAGCCCACACACCATGGCCAGTGGTGGGGCTGAGATGGTCTTTTTCCAGGAACAGTGCTATAAATACTGTAACATCCCCATTACAACACAGACATGAAAGAGGAAAAATCCTCAGAATGCATTGCCTGGACCTACACCGTGCCCCATTCTCCTGAGGTCGAGCAAAGAGACAGTGATTGCTTCTTGTCCTCAGATTGTTGACGCCGGTAGTGTCTGAGAATTTCCACAGACAGTGACTAGAAGACCATCTCAAACTCCGTCATTTCCCACGGTATGATGACTACACCAAACTGTCCTTCTCTGGCCTAATGTGTGCTGTATCATTGGGATACCTGTGAGTTGCCACTTTGTTTTAATGTGGAATAAATATATAATTTTTTATTGCACAGGATTCGTGCACTCTTGTCCTACTTATATAGTTTCAGTAAATGGACACTGTCCATTATCTTGGAGCTGCTGAATCAAGTGCTCCTTAAAAAAGAAGTATGGGATTCATGAAAAAAATGTATATACAGTATCTCACAAAAGTGAGTACACCCCTCACATTTTTGTTAATATTTTATTATATCTTTTCATGTGACAACGCTGAAGAAATTTACACTTTGCTATGATGTAAAGTAGAGTGTACAATCTGTATAACAGTGTAAATGTGCTGTCGCCTCAAAATAACTCAACACACAGTCATTAATGTCTAAACCGCTGGCAACAAAAGTGATTACACCCCTAAGTGAAAATGTTCAAATTGGGCCCAATTAGCCATTTTCCCTCCTCTGTGTCATGTGATTCATTAGTGCTACAAGGTCTCAGGTGTGAATGGGGACAGGCCCGGATTTACTCCCTTTGCCGCCCCAAGGCCGGGCCCTTCAATGCGCCCCCCCCCCCACACCACCAGAAAGAGCCCCCAGACATAATACGGTCAAAGACTGCAGACATGATACAAGAGATGGTCAGAGACTGCAATCATACTACAGGAGATGGTCAGAGACTGCAGACATGATACAGGAGATGGTCAGAGACTGCAGTTCCTATGGACATTAGTAGATAATGGCCGATCGGCCCTCTCACCTGACCTAGCGATACAGCAATGCTTCCCCTGATCAGGAGTCAGCTCACTCTGAATTGCCCGTGGCGACTCCGTTGGGTAGCACCCAGATCTGTATTCCTGCAATGACTCCATTCCTTTCTCCACCAGGGATGGCGCCAGGCTGTGTGGCTTTCCCTCTGGTGGCGCAGCGGGGTTCTCTCTCTGATGGTGTTCCCTCAGCACTGCCCTCTCCCTCTGGAGCCCTAGGTGTACTTTCCTGGGTGTAGACCCCCCCAGGACAAACTACCCCCTTCCATTAGTACAGACCCCCCCAGGACAAACCCCCCACCATTAGTACAGACCCCCCCAGGACAAACCCCCCCTCCCTTCATTAGTACAGACCCCCCCAGGACAAACCCCCCTCCCTTAGTACAGACCCCCCAGGACAAACCCACCCCCCTCCCTTAGTACAGACCCCCCCAGGACAAACCCACCTCCCTTCATTACTACAGACCCCCCCAGGACAAACCCACCTCCCTTCATTAGTACAGACCCCCTAGGACAAACGCCCCTCTATTAGTACAACCCCCCCCAGGACAACCCCCCTCCATTAGCAAAAACCCCCCCAGGTCTACCCCCTCCATTAGTACAAACCCCCCCCAGGAAAACCCCCTCTCCATTAGTACAACCCCCCCCCAGGTTGGGCGGGACTCGGGAGTGAGAGACAGAGGAGAACACGCCCCCCCCCCCCGCCGCACAGAGACCAGCCGCTCCGATCTTCGGCGGCTGCTCTCCTTCTCTGACAGGAGGAGGGAGGGGGGACGGGCTTGAGCAGCGAAAAAGACAGCGGTGGCAGAGGTGACCTGCAGAGGGAGCCGCCTCAGTCTGGACACAGAGAGGAGGAGGAGGAGGGAGAGGAGCACTCTAGCGCTTCAGCGCCCCCACCTCTCTGGCGCCCGGGTGCACTGCATGCTGATGTTAGTGTGGGGGGCGGCGCCGCCCCTGTACCACTGCCGCCCCAAGGCCTGGCCTCGGTGGCCTTGTGGGAAATCCGGCCCTGAATGGGGAGCAGGTGTGTTAAATTCGCTGTTATTTTTCTCACTCTCTCATACTGGTCACTGGAAGTTGAACATGGCACCTCATGGCAAAGAACTCTCTGAGGATCTGGAAAAAAGAATTGCTGCTCTACATAAAGATGGCCTAGGCTATAAGAAGATTGCCAAGACTCTGAAACTGAGCTGCAGCATGGTGGCCAAGACCATACAGCGGTTTAACAGGACAGGTTCCACTCAGAACAGGCCTTGCCTTGGTCGGTCAAAGAAGTTGAGTGCACATACTCAGCGTCATATCCAGAGGTTGTCTTTGGGAAATAGGCGTATGAGTGCTGCCAGCATTGCTGCAGAGGTTGAAGGGGTGGGGGGGATCAGCCTGTCAGTGCTCAGACCATCAAATTGGTCTGCATGGCTGTCATCCCAGAAGGAAGCCTATTCTAAAAATGATGCACAAGAAAGCCCACAAACAGTTTGCTGAAGACAATCAGACTAAGGACATGGATTACTGGAATCATGTCCTGTGGTCTGATGAGACCAAGATAAACGTATTTGGTCGAGATGGTGTCAAGTGTGTTGTGGCAACCAGGTGAGGAGTACAAACATAAGTGCGCATTGCCTACAGTCAAGCATGGTGGTGGGAATGTCATGGTCTGGGGCAGCATGAGTGCTGCCAGCACTGGGAAGCTACAGTTCATTGAGGGATTCATGAATGCCAACATGTACTGTGACATACCGAAGCAGAGCATGATCCCCTCCCTTCAGGGACTGGGCCGCAGGGCAGTATTCCAACTTGATAACGACCCCAAACACACCTCCAAGACGACCACTGTCTTGCTAAAGAAGCTGAGGGTAAAGGTGATGGATTGGCCAAGCATGTCTCCAGACCTAAACCCTATTGAGCATCTGTGGGGCATCCTCAAACGGAAGGTGGAGGAGCTCAAGGTCTCTAACATCCACCAGCTACATGATGTCATCATGGGGGAGTGGAAGAGGACTCCAGTGGCAACCTGTGAAGCTGTAGCTGGAAGATAATGGTGGCCACACAAAATATTGACACTTTGGGCCCAATCTGGACATTTTCACTTAGGGGTGTACTCGCTTTTGTTGCCAGCGGTTTAGACATTAATGGCTGTGTGTTGAGTTATTTTGAGGGGACAGCAAATTGTTATACAAGCTGTACACTCACTACTTTACATTGTAGCAAAGTGTCATTTCTTCAGTGTTGTCACATGAAAAGATATAATAAAATATTTACAAAAATGTGAGGGGTGTACTCACTTTTGTGAGATACTGTATATACATTTTTTTCATGAACCCCATACATCTTTTTTAAGGAGCACTTGATTCAGCAGCTCCAATACTGAGATACTGTATATACTCACCTAGGTGACTGCAGCATCGATCCAATACTGCATTTGTCCCCTGGTGGGTCCAGACTGAGAACTGAGCAATCAAAATCAAACACTGCTGATCACTCAGCTCTCGCTCGAATGACAAAAGAAGGGAGAATTTTGGTCAGTGACTGAGCGATACAGAAGCAGCCAGTTGCTAGAAAATGCTACCGTTTAATGGCACCAGTTTAGCTATTAACTTTCTGTCCACTTCACTGGGGGACTATCAGGGAATTTTGTTTTTCACGTAGGGGTACATATTAAGATTGTTCAGCAGTGCCCTGTGAAAATTAGTTATGTATCTGCATGTATGAATAAAGCAATAACAGAATAAAATGATTTCAACAGTAAATATAGAAAAGATCATTATTAAACAAGAAACCTTTACAGAACCCAACTCCTAATGTATTGTAACTTTGTGACCCACAGCATGACTTATAGTTTCTGTGTGGGCAGAATGATGCACACAGTTAACAATATAAAGTATTAACTTCCATCTCAGTAAACTGCTGTTACCAGATCATTAACCATCCTAGATTTAGAATAGAAATCATTGTAAGTATAGGGTTGAATGTGTTCTAGCAAAGCACATAAAAATAACACAACAGCAAATGGACACAGCTACTTAAAAGCTATAATTTGACTTAATAACACAAAAAAACAGCTGCAAATTGAGAATGCCAAGTGATACAAGATTTTTTTTTTAAATGGTCAATGCAATGAAATTATAAATAGGGATGGGCTGAACACCCCCCGGTTTGGTTTGCACCAGAACAGGCAAAAAGTTCTAGCAAACATGCGAACCCTATTACAGTCTATGGGGCACAAGAAATATCAAAAGTGCTCATTTTAAAGGCTTATATACAAGCTATTGTCATAAAAAGTGAATGGGGACCCGGGTACTGCCCCAGGGGACATGTATCAATGCAAAAAAAAAGGTTTTAAAATGATAGTTTTTTAGGAGCAGTGATTTTATTAATGCCTAAAGTGAAACAATAAAAATTAAATATTCCTTTAACCGCTTCACCACCGGAAGGTTTTACCCCCTTCCTGACCAGAGCACTTTTTGCGATTCGGCACTACGTTACTTTAACTGACAATTGACGTCCTTTTTTTCCTACAAATAGAGCTTTCTTTTGGTGGTATTTTATCACCTTTGCGGTTTTTATTTTTTGCGCTATAAACAAAAAAAAGAGCAACAATTATGAAAAAAAAGCAATATTTTTTACTTTTTGCTATAATAAATATCCCCCAAAAATATATAAAAAAACATTTTTTCTTCAGTTTAGGCTGATATGTATTCTTCTAAATATTTTGGGTAAAAAAAATCGCAATAAGTGTATATTGATTGGTTTGCGCAAAAGTTATAGCGTACAGGTATGCTCATTTGCCCACCGTTGGCATTGTGCCGACATATATCGGTGTGCAGCGGTAGGGAAAAAACGGCGTAGGGTCCTCCCAGTCCTTACCAGGCCTTTCGGGTCTAGAGTATGGATATTAAGGTAAACTCCACACCAAAATTTAAAAAAATTTGGCGTGGGGTCCCCCCAAAAATCCATACCAGACCCTTATCCGAGCATGCAGCCTTGAGGTCAGGATGGGGGGGAGGGAGTGCCCCCCCGTCCTGAACCATATCAGGCCACATGCCCTCAACATGGGGAGGGTGCTTTGGGGTCACCCCAAAGAACCTTGTCCCCATGTTGATGGGGACAAGAGCCTCTACCTGACAACCCTGGCCATTGGTTATCGGGGTGTGTGGACAGGGGGTTATTCAGAATCTGTAAGCCCCCTTTAACAAGGGGCCCCCAGATCCCCCCCATGTGACTGGGTATCGGGTACATTGTATTCCTACCCAGTGTCCTGCGATGTCCATCCATCTTCAATCCCGCCGCCTGATGGACCTGAAGAATAGAAAAAAAACAAAAAAACTGCCTCCATGGGAGGTCTGACTGCTGTCTTTTCGCTTTGACAGCTCTTATATAGGCAAAGGCAGGGCCACCTGCTGACGTAACAGGGTGACCCCTCCCCCCCTGATGTCACATGACATCACATGACATCAGAAGGAGGCCGGTCACTTGGTTACGTCACGAGGTGGCCCTGCCCTTGCCTACTGTATATAACAGTTGTCAAGGCCAAGAGACAGCAGTCGCCGGGAGGCCTCCCATCGAGGCGGAGCTTTTTTAATTTTTTCTATGTTTCAGAACCGTCAGGCAGCGTGATTGAAAATGGAAGGATAACACCGGACACTTTTTTTTTTTTTTAATAAAGGAATTGTCAAAATATGTCTGTTGTGGTTTTTACTTTTTTTACACTTTTTTTGGTGAATGGGTAGGGGTACAATGTACCCCACGCCATTTTTTTTTATTAATTCTGTCATAGGGTTCCCCTTAACCACTTCAATACACTGTATTATATACCCTGCACTGTAGTTAATATATATATATATATATATATATATATATATATATATATATATATATATATATATATATATACTGACTGCACTATATATTCTCCACTGTATTATATATACTATACTGACTGGACTATATACTCTGAACTGTATTATATATACTATACAAACTGCACCATATACTCTGAACTGTATTATATATACTATACGGACTGCACTATATACTCTGAACTGTATTATATATACTATACGGACTGCACTATATACTCAGAACTATATTAAATATACTATACAGACTGCATTATATACTCTGAACTGTATACTATATACTACACTAACTGCACTATATACTCTGAACTGTGTTATATATATGTATACTACACTGACTGACTGCACACTACACTAACTACCTGCCTAATCACGATTCAATTACTATATATGACCGTTGTGCAAGCAGCAGCACCCTACCTTTGGCCAATCATGGCTCTCACAGCACTTCGCGCTGTGATTGGTCAAAGCATGCAGGTCTGGTGCATGCTTTTGCCAAACAGCAGCCATCAATGCACTGCTATCTCGCAGTGCACTATAGGGCGCTCGGCGGCTGGCGAACTTGCCGCGAGTGCCCCATATGTTTGTTTGTTCTATCAACAAATGAACACCAGATGTTCCAGTCAAACTTACGTTCGACTCGAACATTGAGAGCATTCCTAATTATAAACAGAAGCCCTGAAAAAAAGCATCCTTACATATGAAAAATACACTTTTTCATATAAATTGTGTTTTTAACACAATGGCATACACTATTGGACACTCAAAATAATTCTTTGATTTTCATAATTCTTTATACTAAATATCCATATAATATGATTTTATAGAAAAAAAATACTGCATTTTTTGAACAAGGGACCTTTAAAGCATTGGTTTGTTTCCCTATTATTTTATTACTTTATTAACTGTGTACATACTATGTAATTTCCATTGCATTTTTCATTGATATGCCTCATTTAGTACACATTTATATTACATACTGTGAACATATTATATATTACTGTAATTATCAATAAAATAATATATTATTATATATACCTATAATGATTGAATCTTTCCAGCCATTTAGAATCACTCTGATTTTTAGATAAACATTCATGCCCTCTAGTGGAGAACAGTTATAAACAGAATAGTAGAGAATATGTATAGGATGTGCATACCGTAACTGTAAATATATTTAGTAAAAAACATTTTTTTTTATAAATAAGAATATGGTTTGACTTTATGGGACGTTTATGGATATGAATGTCATCTCAGTTATGCATTTCTAGCATTTAGAGACATAAGAAAGGATTACAAAAAATAAAAAATAGGTAATTGAAAATCCACAAAAGATTATCTGTACAACAGAGTAAAAAAGAAACATCAATGACATTGCTGACTTTTCATTCTGCACATCCTTGTTACTGATTCTCATGCTGATCCTCATTTTAATAATTCAAGTCACTAACCCAAAGCAAATATGAAGACAAGAACTTCTGACTTAACATGAATTAGATCAATTAAACTTTAGCTGCTTACTGGCTGCGACCACTATATCTCTGTCTATCCTGAACTGTACACAACAGAAAGGTAAATTAGTAATTTAGAAGGACCAAATAAAACCAAATTTACAAAAAGAAACACAAACTTAAAATAAACTGTCAAAGTGCTTGGGAAAATAAGAAAAATGAAACCACTATATACTGTACACTGCACAACCTGTGCGCATAAGCAGCCTTAAAATACAAAACATATAAATACCAAAAAAAGAACAGCGCTATAATCAATGTCCTCAAAACTTCAACATATAATCACCTGCAAACAGTCCCAATTATAATACATAATGAACAAATAAGTGAGAAAATCTTCTTCATAAATTCAAATCATGCAGGCCACCACATGCTCTACCATCTGAACTGCACTAACTGATATGTGTGACCTCCAAATTATAGTTACTTAAATACTTACTTGTTCATCACATATTATAATTGGAACTGTTTGCACATGATTATATGTTAAATTTTGAGGACACTGATTATAGTGCTGTTCTTTTATTTAAATACTCCACTGCAAGCTGCACTCTCTGCCAGAGTCTATTTATGGAGGCAATGCTAGTCCTAGACCGACTTGGTATGCACTGTCCAAAAGAAAAGGAGAATGGTAAAGGAGGGAACAAAGGGGACTTGCAAGATAATTATTACAGGAGGGGCAGTCCTTTGAGATGTTCTTCTGCTGGCTTATGCACCGTACACACGGTCGGACTTTGTTCGGACATTCCGACAACAAAATCCTAGGATTTTTTCCGACGGATGTTGGCTCAAACTTGTCTTGCATACACACAGTCACACAAAGTTGTTGGAAAATCCAATCGTTCTGAACGCGGTGACGTAACACACGTACGTCGGGACTATAAACGGGGCAATGTCCAATAGCTTTCATCTCTTTATTTATTCTGAGCATGCGTGGCACTTTGTCCGTCGGATTTGTGTACACACGATTGGAATTTCTGACAACGGATTTTGTTGTCGGAAAGTTTTATATCCTGCTCTCAAACTTTGTGTGTCGGAAAATCCAATGGAAAATGTGTGATGGAGCCTACACACGGTCGGAATTTCCGACAACAAGGTCCTATCACACATTTTCCGTCGGAAAATCCAACCGTTTGTACGGGCATAACACTGGGACCCTTTAGGTGTGTTGGGGCACTTAAAGTGATACTAAAGTCTTGTTTTGTTTTTTTAGTTAAAAATAACAAACATGTCATACTTATCTGCTCTGTGCAGTGGTTTTGCACAGGGCAGTCTCCTCTTCTCGGGTCCCTCTTTGGCACTCCTGGCCCCTCCTTCCTGTTGAGTGCCCCCACAGCAAGCAGCTTGCTAAGGGAGCACCTGAGCGCAGCTCTGTGTGTCCATTCAGACAAGGAGCAGCGACCCGGCCATGCCCCCTTTCTCTCCTCATTGGCTGACTGACTTTGATTAACAGCAGCGGGAGCCAATGGTGATGTGCTGCTGTCTCAGCGCATGAGGAGGGGAGTCCCGGGCAGCCGAGACACTCCTGCAACATCGCTGGATCAAGATGGACCTCAGGTAAGTATTAGAGGGGCATTAAGATAAATAAAACCTTCTGCCTTTACAACCACTTTAACGATATGTATAGATATGGTATAGTCTCAGTACAGGTTCAAAGTAGATGTGGTTCAGATGTAGTAAAGGTTTGGTGTAATGCGGCATAGGGTTGGTATAGGTGCAGTCTAGGTTTGGAATAAGTGTGGTATAGAGTGCAGTATGGGTGCGGTATGGAGGTGGTGATCTCTTACTGTAGAAGGGGGCCCCCTTGGTCTCTCACCAGAAGTCTTTTAGTGATCAGTGGTAGGAAGCAGGAGGTGAGTGCCAGTCTCCGTGCGGCAGCGGGGCAGGTGCTATTATATGGGTGGTGATGAGCTGCCCCGGGTGTTCTCACTTCCAGCCTCAGGCTCAGATCACCACTGGTATGGTCTTTCAATGGCAGGCGAATATCCAGACAGAGGTGCTCACTCTCTAACTCCTTTGGTGCCAAAAGAAAGAACTTTCCCAGGCAGTTTAATAAAAATCATCTCTCCACTCCTCCTACTGCACGGTGCATAATGGGATCTGTAGTGTAAGATGACATCTGGGGGGTTATTTACTAAAACTGGAGAGTGCAAAGTCTGGTGCAGCTCTGCATAGAAACCAATCAGCATCCAGGTTGTATTGTGTACTATTCTTGTTCCTTTATTTATTTGCACTAACATACAATTTTTCAGGACAAACTTTCGTGGTATGTCCCCTTCATCAAGGTCCAAGCAGTACTGATTCACAAAAACTTTAGCAGAATGTTAAAAAAAACAAACATAAAAAAATCACACATCTCTGAGGCAAAGGAAAAAAAGAGAAAAACAAACATAAACAAATTTACCTGGCAATGGTAATCAAATTAGCATAGTTAGTGAGATAAGACAAATGGAGAACTATAGACTGGGGGGGATGGGGAATGATAGTCACAGACTGTCTCTGTCGCAAGTGCACTAATACGGCTAAAATCACCTCAAGCAGGTTTTATTGTCAAAGCTTAATTCAACAAGCTGAAGTTAGAAGCTGATTGGATACCATGCACAGCTGCACGGAGTGCAAACGTTTTAGTAAATCCCCCCCTTGGTGTCCAGATCAGCATAAATGGTAGCAGGGCCACCTCTAGTGCAGCAGTGAGCAGTAGTAAAGTTTAATCTACTGAGCGCTAGAACTATAGTGCCAGAGCGCATTTATGGTGGCGATGCTAGTCCTAGACCAACTTGGTAGAAAATGGTAGAGGTGTGGGCAAGGGAACAAAGGGGGCTTGGGGCATAATTATTATGGGAGGGGAAGTCCTTTGAAATGTTCTTCTGCTGGCTAACATTGTCCCAGTTAACCTGCATGCAATATACTGTTATACTGTATAGGTACAAAATAGTATTGGCACAAGGTAGATGTGGTTCAGATGTGGTAAAGGTTCAATATAATGCGGTATAGGTGCAGTCTAGGTTTGGAATAAGTGCGGTACAGCATGCATTATAGGTGCAGTATGAATTGGGTATACTTGGTGTCCTGCTGTCAGTGCCCCAGTCCCTGCTAGCAGTATTAGCAATGGGCAAATAGCCCTCCTACCAGTCCCAAAGATGCTGTGGTGACCTCTCTCTCTGTAGAAGGGGGGGGGGCCCTCGGTCTCTGAGAGGTGGGAAGTAGAGGGTGATGAGAGGTGGGAAGTAGAGGGTGAATGGATATTCCAGTCTCCCTGCGGCAGCAGTGCAGGTGCTTTTATGAGGGCAGTACTGTGCTGGCTCACTACCTCTCAGGTAGGTCTTAGGCTTGGAATACCACTGGTATGGTGTCCAGCTGGCAGGTGCCTTCTCTCTAATTCCCTCTACACCAAGAGGAAGAACTTTTTAAGGCAGTTTAATAAAAAAAATCTCTCCTCTCCTGCTGCACAGTTTCCATTGGAATCTGTAGTGTAGGGAGCTCAATGACTCCATTATATGGCGGAGGTGGGGAAAAAGACTGCGCTAAATTAGAACACAAGCTGCTAACACTCAAACATACAAAGTTCAAAGTGAATAATATAATAATAGTGTAGCGCCACTAAAAAGTGAAAATAAATCACAAAAAAATGGAAAATAAATAACACATCTAAAAAGAAACCAAAAAACAATATAAATTGGCTATGCTAAATATAACCCAGTGAGGGTGTGAGAAAGAATGTCCACAGAAAATCTTAAATGGTATATTCCTCTGGTGAGATTAATCCCAGTCGTGAGATAATCAGTGTAAGGCTTGTCTGTAGTCAACAACAGCGGAACTCAAGATATAAATGGGTACTCTTACCAGCTGTGATGGACCCCAAATGCCATACCACGATCAGACAGGCTTGGGATCTTATATTATGTATATCAGATGTTGTTGTATTCATCAGATGTCGCTCAGATACTGGACACAGATGGAAGAACCCGTTCAAGGTGGTATCCTCAGCTCCTGGACCGTGAAGGCTCCAAGTACTCCCCTGTTAAATAGCTGTCTTCAACGATGTTCCGTGAGGGCTCCAGGGAATGATCGTGTAAAGCAGAAGGAAGGAGAAGGACTCCAATATACAAGAAATGCTAGCATTTCTTGTATCCCACATTACTTTTATTTATTTTTTACTTGTTCCTGTGATCACTTTTATTGATTGGTGTTTACCATGTGAACTTTTATTCTTAATAAACCTCATTGGTTTTTGACCTGCACCATTGGAGTCCTTCTCCTTCTTCTTCTTCTGAATATAAGATCCCAAGCCTGTCTGATCCCTCTGTCGTATGGCATTTGGGGTCCATCACAGCTGGTAAGAGTACCCATTTATATCTTGAGTTCCACTGTTGTTGACTACAGACAAGCCTTACACTGATTATCTCACGATTGGGATTACTTTTACCAGAGGAATATACCATTTAAGATTTTCTGTGGACATTTTTTCTCACACCCTCACTGGGTTATATTTAGCATAGCCAATTTATATTGTTTTTTGGTTTTTTTTTAGATGTGTTATTTATTTTCAATTTTTTGTGACTTACTTCCATTATATGGCTGCTGTCTCAAACTACAACTTCAAATATTATCAGTGCTCTGCATAGAAGTCTATGGGATTGCTTGGCTTTAGCTCTCCCCCTGCTGGCCAGAGGAGAATGGTGCAGCATAACATCAGTACCTCAGTAGAGGGAGAGAAGAATAACAGGCAATGCCTCTTTCTACATATTGCTGTAGCCCAGTGTCTAGCTACACTGACAACCACCTCCTTTGAAACACATTGAATTCAGTATACTGTTAATAAAATGACTGCCAACAAGTGGTAAAATCAACCAGTAGCAAGGGATTTAGGCCCATTTTTTTAACGTACTGTAAATTGTTAGACAGGGTCTATTTGTTTTTTTGCAGGTTAGCTGATGAGTGTGCTGGGAAATTGTTGTCTGTTTGTAATGTGCATTGCCTTTCCATGTGCACCTCCTGCAAATATAAATTGGGGTGGTTGCCATCTTTTTGTAAAGCTTATTTGCTGGATTGGCGCGGGGACACATTGGATACCTTCAGCTGCCATTGTACCATTGTGCTCTTGCTGGGCAGCCAGTGTGTCCCTGTGCCTTTAACAAGTTAATAACCAGCTAGTACAACTGCAGCAGGTTGGCTCTTCTGGGCGAATCGCTGTCATTGTACGTCGGCCACTTTAAGACCAATAGGGGGCACGAGCGCGACGCCAGAGCCTATGCATGTGGCCGGCGGACGCTATGTCCGCCGGCCACCCGCGATCTCGCTCCTGAGAGAGACAGAATGGGGATCTGTCAATGTAAACAGACAGATCCCAATTCTGTCAGGGGAGGATAGACATATCTGCTGTTCCTAGTGATTAGGAACAGCGATCTGTCTCCTCCTCCAGTCACTACACTGCCCACACAATTAGAAACTGATCATCCCCTAGTGTTAACCCCTTCCCTGCCAGTGACATTTATACAGTAATCAGTGGCTATTTTTAGCACTGATTGCTGTATAAATGTCAATGGTCCCAAAAAAGTGTCAAAAATGTCCGATTTGTCCGCCGCATTGTTGCAGCCCCGCTAAAAATCGCTGATCACCGCCATTATCAATAAAAAAAGAATTAAGAATAAAAATGCCATAAATCTATCCCCTAAATTTTAGACCCTATAACGTTTGCGCAAACCAATCAATATACTTTTTTTTACCAAAAATATGTAGAGGAATACATATCAGTCTAAACTGATAAAGAGAGATTTTTTTTTACATTTTTTGGGGGATTTTTTTTTTATTTTTATTATAGCAAATTATTTTGTTTATAGTGCAAAAAAAAACAAAAAAAACGCAGTGGTGATCAAATACCCCCAAAAGAAATCTCTATTTGTGGGAAAAAAAGGACATCACTTTTGTTTGGGTACAACGTTACACAACCGCGCAATTGTCAGTTAAAGCGACGCAGTGCCATATCGCAAAAAATGGCCTGGTCATTTAGGGGGCAAATCCTTCCGGTCCTTAAGCGGTTTAGAAGAAGTGGGCTCCCTCCAGGCAAACCTGCCCTTACTTTATCCACTGCTGTATGTGCTCCAACTTGGAGACTCTCAAAAATAGGAGTTAGGACCGCAGTATACAGAGGACCCTTAGCACAGGCACTGCAGCTTTCACAGATATTTGCAAATGTGTGCAGCTAAAACCTTTGTTTTTAACGTAAATCCTTAGACAGGGTCAGCACTTTCTTTTTGTTTTTTCAGGCTAGCTGGTAAGTCTGTTAGGAATCTTTTGTCTGTTTGTGGTTTGGCCCATAGAGCCCTATCCTGCATTTATGTAAAAATAGCATTTCCTCTAAAAAGGGTATTTCTTTTTTCCTGACAGACTCCATGGCAGCCTTCGTGTGGGTTAACCCCGCCTCCTCTCCAATGCTATAGGGACCCTACTCCCATAAGTTTGAGCTCACCACCAGAGACTGCGTTTTTGTCCTCCTCTTTGGACCTACAATATATGCACTTATGTTTCTTTACGTCCATCCTGATGAATTAAGCCCCGAGCGGGCCGATGCCGGGCATACCATTGGAGCGGTGTGAGATCCCAGGGCCCAGCCATGGGCAGGTGAGCAGCTTCAGGCATGTATGCCCAGTGGTGGGGGGCAGTCTGTGTATGCCCAGGAGGTAACATGCAGCATGGCTGGCAAGGTCAGGAGTCTTCAGTCCATTTCTCATATTATCTCCATGGCAGTGTGTGTGTTTATTTGTGGTGTCCAGAACCTGTTTCCCCTTTTTTCCTTCCCCTGACTCCCTTCTGGCCTCCCATGGTGCCTGGAGCACTTCTGCGTTCCAGAGCACCGTCTTACTTCCACAAGCTCCTGCGCATGTGCGGAGCCTCGGGTGATTCTGAGGCTTGGTTTGCGCATGAGCGGCTCGGCTGAGGACCCAGCGGCCGCACAGGTGCCTGACAGGGAATGTCCATGGCCCAGGCACAAGTGAAGGGCTCAACGGTGACGTCACACGGGCGGAGAATTTAAATAGCAGCTCAGCCACTGCTTCTGTGGGATTTTCCTGCGGGCAGTGTGCGGCAGCTTCCCCAAGCCCTGGGCATCTATCAGGAGGTAAGCACTAGCTCTGGTCTGTGCTTTGTGGACAACAGCGTCTCTTGAAGGGACAGTAGCATTTTTTCTCTTTTCTGTCCCAGGACTGTTTGGCTTTCGCTTTAAGCTGTCGGTCTTCCTCTGAGGTGCCATGGATAGATCACCGCCCTCATGTGGCCAGCCCTCACGCTCAAGGTATGTGAGAGGGAGGGGCTAGGATGGTTCATAGGTGGACATGCGTCCTAACGACATGCCTCTGTCTCTTTCCCTACCCCTCTTTATGTTTTGTTCAGCCCTTCTAGGTCAGATCATCAACCTGTACGGGACAACATAGACCTTGCCAGGCCACAACAGCAACATCAACATCAACATTCTTCTTCCAGGTTCAGACGTGACTCTCCTCCAGACACCACACCCACCTCCTCGACAGCTGTTTTGATTGCAGAGCCTGCTGGGGATGTGGATGTGGAACAAAATATTACAGCGCACACATGCAAAAAAGACATTTACCTCCAGCAAGGCTAATTTAAAACACCTAGACATTTTAAAAAAACATTATCAAAAAATATGGGAATTTGGTCACACCATATTGCTATATGGTGCTAAGCCCACTTACTACGACAAAGTACCCCATGATTAGTGGGTCCTACACTATGCAAATTCCTATTTTACTTATTAAGCACCGTTAAAGTCCCTGGCCTCCCCATGGCCAAAAGTCCCTTCTTCTTTGTCTATTAAAGCAATTGGGATGTGGTGCTTTGGTTTGACTCCTCCTCTCTAATCTCCAATCTTGCTCCATGAAAATGATGGAATTATTATGTTGTCATTTTAATGATGAACTGGCATCTCTGGATAAGGAAATTGAAAAACTATACGGTGAAAACAACTTTATTGTTTCTAATGACCTTTTCCCCATTCGGGAAGGTACCTTAAAAAAACATATAGAGACATATGTAGCTGAAATTCTAAAGACAAAAGAAAAGAAATTCGTAAGAGACAAGTTATCTTACGGTAATAATCAAGCTTATAGCTGGGCCCCAACCAAAACCAATAAAAGACGCAATTTAAAAATGCGAACTTCTAAGGATGGCAATTCTGACCCTAAGGACTCTGACACCTCTTCTACTTCCTCTCTGTCCTCACAGGCACCTGATGGCACTACAGGTAAAAAGGACCTTGGATCCTCTAAGCACACCCATGGAAATGCAAACACGCCCATAGGACCAACCAAACGTCACCAAAATACGAATCGGGCACCGATTAACACGAGAGCTACTACAGCCAAAATCAATATGTTCTCTCACTCACCGGGTAACTGAGACACCATTTCCAACACTAACCCCACCCCTTCACCACTTCAAGCATCAATATCACAAGTAAGTAATGTTAATGACACAACCACCCAGTCGGATTTTCGTCCAGCTCCGATCTTTACACAACCTGTGCACGATCTGAAAAAGACGACCAATGTGGAGTCGTTACTTCAGAAACAAGCCAAAAATTCGAGGTAATAAATTTATCCCCTTTTCCATTAACTGCTGATCAAGTTTCTGTCTTGGAACTAGGTTTAACCTTCTGCCCGACACAGAAAATTGATCAATTTGAACTTATAAAAGATCTAAACTTGTTTTCCCGGAAGCTTATGCTTCGCATCCTATATGACAAATCCAAACAACCCACCCAACCGACACCTCATGAAGATTCTTCATGGAAAAACATGACTTTAGATGACATCAAAGCTATGGAGGAGCTCATGGAGCTATGGGATGAGGGGCACATTGACAAAATGGAACTCATGAAGGCCCATACCCTCCAACAGGAGGGGTCCATGAGTCCTTTGTTCACTGCCCCTCACCCCCTACCTCTCTCCTCCCCCAGGGAATACAAATCTAAATCCAAGACCTTTCCTACACTACAAGGCAACCCGAATGTTTGGGTTTTACCCAACAAGCTACGGACGATATTCATAAGACCAAATGGAGGAACCTATCACAATCAAATTTGACAATTAAACAAAAAGCAGCCCAAAAGTCATTACAATTGAACTCATGTCTAATTATAAAATCTTCAGACAAGAGAGGAAACCTTGTCGTGATGACCACTGAGCAAGACGAGTCCATGGTTTTGTGTCTTTTGAAAAATCGGGACTGCAGTTCATGTTACCAATATGACTACTCGCTGCAGACAACTAATAGGGACCGCCTATCATCAAGGCCTGATTACAAAACAAACATGGGACTTTCTCAATGTCCCCTGTCCCCGCATTCCCACACTATATGTCCTCCCCAAGATCCACAAGGACCTACAAAATCCCCCCGGCCGTCCAATAGTATCCGGCAACGGATGCTTAACTGAGAACGCCAGTCAACTGGTGGATGACTTTCTCAGACCCCACGTTGAAGGTCTGGCATCATACCTTCAAGACACTAGTGATCTCCTCAGAACATTGGATGGCCTAGCTATCCCTGAAGGAGCTTGGCTTGTGACTCTGGATGTGGAGGCCCTCTACAGCTCCATTCCCCATTCCTTGGGTTTGGCTGTTGTAGAGGGCTTCATTTCTCGAAACACTGACGTCTCATTGGCCTACAATGGTTTCATTTTGAACCTCTTGAGGTTCATCTTGACCAACAATATTTTCCTGTTCTCAGGCTCCCACTACCTCCAGGTGCAAGGGGTCGCTATGGGGACCAAATGTGCCCCCTCCTATGCGAACCTGTACCTGGGGGAGTGGGAGCAAAACTTGTCATTCCAGGACGACATGCAGGCCTGGTTTGAACACATACCAATTTGGAGATGTTTTATAGACGATGTGTTCCTTATCTGGACGGGTAGCAGAGAGGATCTTTCTTTGAGGGCCTCAAATTGAACACATACAACCTGACTTTCACAATGGAAGCAAATCAATCAACTCTTACCTTCTTGGATATAACAATTTTTGTTAATCCCGATAGAACTATAGGGACCACACTTTTTCGCAAGCCCTCAGCGGGAAACTCTCTCTTGTATGCCACCAGTTTACATCCACGATCTATGATAACTAACGTCCCATACGGACAGTACTTGAGGTTAAGAAGAAACTGTAGTGAGAACGCCCATTTTGAAGTAGAGGCCAAAGCACTAAGAAACCGCCTGAGATCACGTGGCTATAGTAATAAATGCCTTAAAAGAACTTATCTAAGAGGCAAAAAACAGGACTGTACCCATCTCATTCATGGTAAAACCATCTCTAAACCGAATTTTAATTTGAGTCTCATCACAAGATTTTCTGGACAACACCAGGTAAGGGAGCAGATGTATAAACATATAAAACAGTGCCATTGCAGAATGTTTTCTCCAGTGTCATTGTTTTATATGTTTATACATCTTTATATTTATCATCTAAATATGTAGCTGTTTTTGTAATGTTGATTATTTTATCCTGTAGAAAATGTACTAGGACGCCTCCTGAAGAAGCGGCTTGACCGCGAAACTGTAGAGGTCACGTTCGCAAGTACTCAATAACCTGCCTCCATTTACCTTTGCGGGCATTATTAACGATTTTTCCTTGTCAACATTGCTGTAAACATTTCTGTACTATGTTATTGTTTACCCAAAATTGTGTCCATATATGGACTTTTTAAATGTCTTATTTTTCAATAAACTGAAAGATTTTATATATACTTTTGTCCATATCCCTTTGGTACCAGAATAGTCCTAAACTCCTGTTTTTGGAAGAGGCAGGACTCAATTGGAGAGGTCCTAGTCTTTCTCTCTTTCAAATAATACTGCTTTTCCCTAGTCATCCAGAAAAAAATGGAAACCTCCATTAGCCATCACATAGGCTTATGTCATCAATTTGATGACAAAAAAATGCATTTTTTTGCTCTGGAATACGTCCCCCCAAACGAAAGAGGTGGTGACTACGATAGGATCCTGCTCCAATGAGAAACCAGGTGGATCTTCACCTTAAATGCCCTTAAATACCCTGGCTTAAATGATGTCCTAAGCTACAAACCTTTTCTATAATCATTAATTATTTCACCCTTTTTTTTTCCACCCTAAACTTTAATCTACTATGATTAAAAATATATATAGCTCTAATATAATTAATTAATTAAGAGGCGTACATTGCTTTTAGCCATCCCATGGATGCGACCCTGAAATTGGATTGATTCTACTCACCTGTATAGGTACTTTATGATTAATTACTTTAATCAATCTATTCCTGACTTCAATTATATGTATCCTTTGCAATACTGACTCTTTAATGCTCACTTCAGGGACATTTGATATATTTGAAATTCTCTTTTTACCATAGAGATTTCCAATCACTTTACATATTGTGATTTCCCATCATCCCCCTCTACATGCCTCCTTTAGGAAGTCTGGGCTAAAGGGCAAAATTTATTGATGTACCATTGAATCAAAATATACATCTACAGTTTTTAAAACATTAGGTAAGATGGATAATTCCCCCCCCCCCTTTTTTTTTTTAATTATTATTTTGTCTTGCAATTTTGAATTTTATTGACACACTTTAACATCAATATTTATACCTCATTTATGATTCATACCCTTTAAATAATGTTTTTTTTTTTCATCTTTCTGTGTATCAGTTTATTGTTATATGATTATGTTCTATACTATTTTGATTACTTATGTTTTTTTTATTTTTCATTTCATAGTTGATTAGATGCCACAGTATATCTCCCGAAGAAGCTTAAGAAAGCGAAACATGTTGAGAAAGTGGTATCAAGTACTGTATCATATTTTTATCTGAATTGTTCTGTAAACATATACAAATGCTTTATTCCTTGTCTGTCTTTTTTAAAAGGGATTGATGAATAAAATATATTTTTTATCTTTACAAATTCCTATTTTACTTATTAAGCACCGTTAAAGTCCCTGGCCTCCCCATGGCCAAAAGTCCATTCTTCTTTGTCTATTACACTATCCATAGATTGAGAGATCCTGCTTCTCTGAACCATGAGAGCAATACACTCTTCTATATAGGAGAACTTGAGGTCTCCACCCACGACACAAGTGGACACTAATGAGAGGTACTTAATGAGAGAGTGGGGTGCTCCTCACCCAAAAGGATTTGGTCAGAATCCATACAATAGACAAACAAGGGCATGAGTCCCGAAGGGCAAACCACTATGTGATCGATGTTATGCCCGGGCGGCGGGAAAAAGAGACGGAAATCAGCAGATGGAGTCTCTTGTTAAGCGTGTGGTGCAGCAATCCCTAATGGAGTGGGAAACAACCCCCACGCAGAGCCAGTTCACCACTTTATCTGGCTCCCTGGCTGACGATGCCCAGGAGGATCCGGGCCCATTCCAGCCTTATAATGCCTCCCCCGGCTCTTCTGATAGGTGATTAGAGGGAGATGATTTTGTTGGCCCCTTCGTCTTCACCCTGGTTTCCCCCCCTAAGCGTTCCAATTTTCCTCTACTTTCTGAATTGAAGGACATCATTGATGAGGAGTGGAGCAAGGTAGATAAGAAGACCTCTATGTCAAGCGAAACTTCCAGATTATACCCCTTCAAGGTAGAGGAAGTGAAACATCTGAAAAACGCTCCCCTCATGAATGCAGCACTGATGTGACTGGCTAAACACGTCACTCTTCCCTTAGAGGATGCTGTATCCTTTAAGGACAGACTTGAGAGGAGAATAGATCAAGATCTCAAGAGAATTTACGGGCTAGCTGGTATGGCTTTCAAACCTGCCTTGGCCCTCGCAGCCATGTCCAAAGCTATGGAAACGTGGACAGAGAATGTGGACTCAGTACTCAGAGACATCTCAGAAGAACTGGCCAGGGGCTTGGCAGTTCAGGAATTGAAACTGGCAACGGCCTTTTTGGGGGAGGCTTCAATTGATCTTATCGCCTGCTGGCCCGGACCATGCTATCCTCGGTTATGGCTAAACGGGCCTTATGGTTGCACCCTTGGCTCGCTGATCCAGCATCTAAGCAGGCCCGGTGTAGGATCTCCTTTGAAGGGCCCTCATTGTTTGGTAACAGACTGGATAGAGCTATAGCCTGGGCCACGGGTGGGAAGTCGGGCTTCCTACCACAGGATAGGCGTCTGTTTGATCAGAAGAATCCCCAGCACAGAAGACGCAGTACTGAGCGTTCAAGGGAAGCATGCTTCTATAGGCCTGGCAGAAATCTGCTAAAAGCCAGGTGTCCAGTGGAAGAGAGCCGGCTAAGTCATTTTAAGACTGGGCCCACCCAGGTGGGTCGGGTGGGGGCGCGTCTGCTTCTCTTCCAGCATGTCTGGGTGGCCTCAATCTCTTATTACTGGACCGTCAAGGTGGTCTCCACAGGCCACACATGGTCGTTCATCTACACTCCTTTTCCCAGATTTATTTCCATCCTGCTACCACGGTCAGAAGAAAAGAAGCAGGTGTTGCTGTTCTACGTGAATTTGCTGTTAGTACAGGGAGCCGCGGTGCCCATCCCAAAGGAAGAAGAGTTTCATGGGTATACTCCCCTCTCTTCTTGGTACAGAAGAAAAACGGTTCATGGCACCCAGTGATAGACCTAACTAAACAAGTTTATAATATCCAAAAGATTCAAAATAGAGACTTTGTCCACCATTCGACAAGCAGTACAGTCAGGCGACTGGCTAATCTCAATTGATCTGAAAGATGCCTATTTTCATATGCCTGTGGCAAATAATTCCAAAAATACCTCCGGTTCAGTGTCGGGCAAGAGCATCTACAGTTGATCTGCCTCCCTTTCGGGCTGACAACCTCACCCGGAGTCTTTTCAAAAGTTCTTCTGGTCGTAGTGACCCTCCTCAGAACAAAAGGCATATGCTTGTACCATTACCTCGACGATCTCCTGCTACTGTCCCAAGACAAGAGGCAGCTATTGTCCCACAGAAAGCAGGTCATCACCACACTGCTCGAGTTTGGTTGGCTCCTAAACTTAGATAAAAGCCATCTGGAGCCAGTTCAGTGCCTGGTTTACCTAGGGGCCCAGTTTGACACGGTGGAAAGCACCATCTCCCTCCCAGTGGAGAAGATCCCAGTCATCCGAGGGAGAATCTCACGGGCTGTGAGCTCCTCGCGCTTAAAGGCCTCACAGTGCCTAAAATTTATCGGCACGATGGTCTCTATGACCCCCATGGTCAAATTTATTTATTTTTATTTTATTTATTTCAGGTATTTATATAGCGTCATCAATTTACACAGCGCATTACATATACATTGTACATTCACATCAGTCCCTACCCTCAAGGAGCTTACAATCTAAGGTCCCTAACTCACATTCATACATACTAGGGACAATTTAGACAGGATCCAATTAACCTACCAGCATGTCTTTGGAGTGTGGGAGAAAACCAGAGTACCCGGAGGAAACCCACGCAGGCACAGGGAGAACATGCAAACTCCAGGCTCTGTGGAGGTTATGCCCTTTTCAAACAGGGTTCCTTCAACAATGGACTTCAGGGGATGTCAATCAGTCCCCATCAGTGATGAGGAACAGTCTCCTCTGATAGCTTCAGAGCAGAAATCACCTGCCACTCCATTGCCTCCTTCTCATGGGTCACGGTCACCACCGATACCAGAGGAACCGGTTGGGGAGCCCTTTGCAGGTCAGAACTTGCACAGGTTGCACATCGTCAAAACTGGGGCTCAAATGTCCTGGAACTACGGGCAGCCTGGTGTGCCCTCCAATCCTTCTCCCATCTCCTCAAAGGGGAGTCAGTTCTATGTGAAGAGGCAAGGGGGCACCCGGAGCACCGCTCTGCTCCAAGAAGTCGAGCCTATCATGTCCTGGGCTCAGAAAAATCTGGCCAATATTTCAGTGGTCTTCATTCCCAGAGTGCAGAATGTCCAAGCGGACTTCCTGTCTCACACAAGGTTGGACAACAATGAGTGGTCTCTTCACGCGCAGACGTTCGAATGGATTCTGTTCTTGGGAGTCAATCCCGAAGTAGACCTATTTGCATCCCCCTGCATCTTCAAGATCAAGAAATATTACACTCGGGGGCCATTGCAGCCAGGCCTTTGGAGTGGATGATCTGTCGGATCAGTGGAGCTTCAACAGGGCATACACCTTTCCCTCACTCCCTATCATCTTCAAGTTTCTTCGGAGACTCCAGGTGGAAGCGGTCAAAGTGGTGGTGATAGCACCTTACTGGCCAAACAGTCCACGGTTTCCCCTCCTGATCCAGCTCAGCTTCCGGGACCCAGTGCCTCTCCCTCTAAGGATGGACCTTCTCCCTCAGGGGGCAGTCCTGCACCCTTGTCCAGCGATATTGAGACTGATGATCTGGTTCTTGAGAGGGAGAGGCTAGAATCTCTAGGGTGCGCTTCTAGAGTGATTTCTACCCTCATGAGTTTGAGAAAGACGAGCACCAATAAAGTTTATGGGAGAATATGGGCCAAGTTCAATTGATTCTCATCCTCTATGGGCAGATCGGTCAGAGATCCAGGAGTTCAGGATATCCTGAGCTTCCTCCAATCCAGGCTTAGATCTGTCTCTATCCATCAGCTCTCTCAGAGTTCAAGTATCAGGTCTGTCAGCCATCTCCGGAATAGCATGGGCGGTTCACCCTTTAATCCGGCAGTTCTTCCGTGGGATTGACAAGACTCAGGCCCCAAAGAAGACCAAGATTCCCCAAATGGGATCTTCCTCTTGTTCTTGACTCACTATCTGACTCCAGTACCTCAGGATCCGCTTTCTGTCAAGGACCTCTCTGCAAAAGTTGCCTTCCTAGTTGCCATCACTTAGGCCAAAAGGGTTTTCTGGGATCGCGTCCTTGGGTTATGAAGAACCATTTCTGACTTTCTTCCCGGACTGGGTGGTCCTCATCCCTATGCTCGGCTCAAACCCGAAAGTCACCTCAGTGTTCCAACTGAGAAATTGTCCTAATTACATTTAGGGCCCAGCAATCTGCTGAAGCTCATTCTCTGGATGTAGGTGAATTACTGAGGGAATACCTGCAAGTCACTTCCTCCTTTAGACACTCTAACTAACTGTTTGTCTTGCACTCTTGCAGTAACAAAGGGAAGAGAGCTTAGACTAGAATGATTGCGGCATGGATCGTCCAGTCTACTCAGCAAGCTTATAGGGCTAAGGGCTTGGCTCCTCCAGAGGCAGTGATGGCACATTCCACCAGGGGTATGGTGGCTTCGTGGGCAGCAGCCCGGCATGTGGCTCCAGACGTCATCTGAAAAGCAGCCTCAAGGGTCCATTAATACCTTTATGTCACATTACTGCATAGAGCCTGCTTCTCTATCTTCTGTGAACTTTGGTTTAAAAATCCTGTCGGTCGACGGGTTAAATTAAAAAATTTTCTTTGATCAGCATACCCACCCGTGTGGACTGGCTAGTTATTTCCCACACGTAGGCTGCCATGGAGTCTGTCAGGAAAACAGAAAATGCATTATCAAATACTTACCATTATTTTCCTTTTCTGATGGAATCCATGGTAGATGGAGGTCCCACCCATTGGTCAAGAGTTAGCTAATTATGGAACGCAGTCTCGGGTGGTGAGCTCAAACTTATGGGGGTGGGGTCCTATAGCATTGGAGAGGAGGCGGGGTTAGCCCACATGTAGGCTGCCATGGAGTCCATCAGGAAAGGAAAATTACGGTAAGTATTTGATAATAAATTTACCATTTTCTTTGGACAGACTACCTCTATAGGATGGGCTGCTAGATGACCCAGATAGCACTGTACAACTTACACACTACACTCTGGCCCAGTGTTCAAGATTTTTCTTGTTAGTTGGTACATGTCTTCAAATGAACAAGGCCCCACTACACTTGTTTAGGCTTAGTTTCTTCACAGTAACATGACTTACAATGAGCATTGGTCTCATAGCACACAGTGCAAAATATGTAATTCCAGACATGTTTTACTTGTGCGTTATATGTGTTACCATTGTTTCTTGCAAAAGGTGCTTTCACCTACAATACATAGAAGTTTAAATGCACCTTAAAAAAGAAATGACAGCAGTTGTTGAAATTCTGTGGCTGGGGAGCCAATTAGATGCCGTGTTGCATTTTCTAGTAACTTCCAGTGAGTTGTAATGAGTAGCACTTGTATCTAAGTATCATTCTGGAACACTATGCTCAGCTCTAGCATAAGTTGATAAAGATCTGTTAAGTTTATGATACATTTATTATACAGTCTTTTTTATTGAAAATTGGCAATTGAATGAAGCTGTCTGTCAAATCATTGTGGTTTGGTACCACTACTGTCTTTCTCAGTAGATTTATATTTAAAGGACACTATAACAGTATGGGGTGATTCATATTTTAATTATCTTTTTTTATTCTATATATTTAAAAAAAACTGATGTATTATAACTGCTTTGAATATGCAATGTTTGTTTCTTAAATACCAATTTAATAGATGACAAATGATTCCCAGAGCACTATGGGCTGTTTAACCGCTTGCGACCGCACAGCGTCATTTGACGGCAGCAAAATGGCTCCCCTGCGTGAATCGGCGGTAGAGGGGGTGCTCGACGCGGTACTGAGGAGCCGATGCAGGTGCCCGGCGGTTGCGATGTCTGCCGGGCACCCACGATCGCTACTGACAGAGCAAGAATGAGGATCTGTGTGTGTAAACACACAAATCCATGTTCTGGCAGGGGAAAGGAGACAGATCGTATGTTCCTAGTATATAGAAACACCGATTGGTCTCCTACCGCAGGCAATCCCATCCCCCTTACAGTTAAAACACACTGAGGGAACACATTTAACCCCTTGATCGCTCCCTAGTGTCCCCTTCCCTGCCAATGACATTTATACAGTAATCAGTGGCTATTTTTAGCTCTGATCACTGTATAAATGTCAGTGGTCCCAAAAAAGGGTCCCAGTCCCGATAAAAATCAATAAAAATAATAAAAATGCCATAAATCTATCCCCTATTTTGTAGACACTATAACGTTTCCAAACCAATCAATACACGCTTATTGTGATTTTTTTGCCAAAAATATGTAGAAGAATATATATTGGCCTAAACTGAGGAAGAAATTCGTTTTTTTTTAATTTAAGGATATTTAATATAGCAAAAAGTAAAAAATATTGTGTTTTTTTCAAAATTGTCACTCTTTTTTTGTTTATAGAGCAAAAAATAAAAACCGCAGGGATGATCAAATACCACCAAAAGAAAGCTCTGTTTGTGGGGAAAAAAGGACATCAATTTTGTTTGGGTACAGCGCAAATGTAATTTAAAATGACGCAGTGCCATATCGCCAAAAATGGCCCAGTCGGGAAAGGGGTAAATCCTTCCGGGGCTAAAGTGGTTAAACACAAACAGCACAGCAGTAGTTACCTCCAGTTAGGCAGGCTGTCTCCCACTGAAACCTGACAGTATGGTGAGAGAGAGGCAAGACAGCCCACTGATTAATCTACTTTTGGGGATTCTCGAGCTACACAGATCTGTAAATAATAGGCTTTTTACAGAAGCAAAGGAGGTATGAGAAGTCTAAAGTTCCATCTGCTGTGTTAAAAAAATATTAAGAAAAATATAATATCAATATGCAATATTTAAAATGTCATTAAACCCATAATGTAAAAAAACGCTCATTACAATAAATATTGCATTGCACACATTGTAATAGAGCTATATGATCAACTGCAACTCCATTTTGTAATCACCTCTCCATTTTATCATTTCCTTTCCATTTTATAGTTCTTGTTTTTAAAGAATGTACATGCCTTATCTTCCACTTCTTTCTCGTTAGAGTTTTAGACTTTTTTGCTTGAGTCAAATTTTAATTAAAACCCCCAACCTTATGACTCATTTTGTTTAGGCCGATTCTCTGCAAGGACATAAACTATCTTTGTAAATTCCTTTCAGCTGCCTAAAACTAATGATGAAAAAATCTCTTTGTAGAAGCCTGGTTAACCCTTAGAAACTTAGGAGCAAGCTTGCCCCTCCCCTCTTGTGTTGTTACTTGCATATATTGCTATTGATTCTGAATAAAGATTTTAGACTCACTTTGCACACAAAAGCTGCCTGGTGTGTGTGTGTCATTGGGGTCTCCAGAATTCTGATGGGATCACTGTGGTTTACCAAGGATGGGTGGTCGGCTGTCCAGTAATATATCCTTTCAGATGGGGACTCGTCCCGGGTTAAAGTAGCCATTCAACGGTGTGATGGGAGGGCCCGTGGAACCCAGAATCCCTTAGAAAGGTTGGGAAACCCTTGTTTCAACTCCCCATGCACCTCTTATGTCTATCCTGGCACAGAGTGACTGAGAAAATATATATTGGATTACTTAAAATGGGACAGTAATATTTATCCACAATATCTACCAGGATATATGTAAAGACTATTCTTGGTTTGTTTGATTCTGAACTCAACATGTTAGTTAAGAGAGTTGATCACATTGGCCTTTGTACAATGTAGGAGACAGGCAGACTCCTGCTGGAGCTCCTGCTATTGTGAGAAGGTGTCCTGTGTTTAAACCTATGATAATGTATAATCTACTGTGCGAAGCTCGGTGACAACAAGTCTGACCTGTAGTGAAATCCTGATTAATCATAACAATGCTCAGGAGGGCACGGAGTCACATCGGCTGCTTTAAGGTATTAGTTAATTAGCTCATGTTAATTAGGTTTCTGGTTACAGGTGTATTGTTAGAGTAATATGAGCAGGAGGGGGGACCTCCTCTTTTACTGTATATAAGACTTGTATTTTGGTTCTAATAAAGAGTCCATGTTCAGCAACTAAACAAGTATCGTCTTGTTTTGTGCTTGTACACGGTAAGTGAATTTTTGTCTTATCTATCAAATGATTTCCTTGCCACGGCTCTGATAAAGCTTTAGTCCCATTTAAATTGTATAGAAAGGAGACGGACCATGCCTACATAGACTAAAATAGAAAAAGGTCTTTGGCAGACCTAAGAAAGTCCTTGGGAGGACACAAATATAGAAAAAAGTCCTTTGGGAGGATACAAATATTTAAACAGTACTGTTTTCTCCTTGTGAGAAATATATGAGGTAAATCCAATGCGACCCAAAACTTTTCTGCTCATTCTTTCTGTCGCTTAGACGTATAAGATAATTTGTTGTGTGGATTAGACGACTGTAAGGTAAGACAGTCGTTTCCCACTGTCAATATGGGTCAAAAATATAGTAAAAAAGTTCCTTCCCTTCCTCCAAACCAAGATGTGGATCTTACACACAAGAAGACATGCACCTGATTATTGATGGAATAATCGGACACACAACTGCATGGAGCTGGGTTCATGTCCTGACCATAGCTGTAACACAAGACTGTGACACCAAAGCAGCAGATTATGGGTTTAACACTGAAGATGGTAGGAAGAAAATGTGGGAAGAAATTGAGAAAGAAATGACAAGTGCTTTTAAAAATAAGTCTTCCCTCCCCACTGTTATAGCATGCAAACAAATGTCAAGTGAATCAGTATTGGATTTTTGGAAAATAATCATGGATACCTGGACTCAAGAGGCTGGGTTATCCTTGCAGGCAAATATGACTTGTCTGATGATTCAGATTTACATCTCTAACCTGAAACCACAGATGGACTTAACGGTCAAGCAAATGATTTCTGAATGGCCAACAAGTACTTTGGATGTTTTCAGAAAACATTAACAGAAAAGGATGCTGCAGGATGTTTTGATATAGCAAAGAAAAAAAACACTAAGTGCCCATTACCAAGGAGGGGCACAGCAAATGCCTCCCCAAGATAATGGTGGGCAGTCGGGAAGAGGTAGAGGAAGAGGAAGAGGATTTTTCTAGGGGTCCTCAGCAGTCCAGAACCGGTTGTTTCAACTGTGGACAGGAGGGCCACTGGAGAAATCAATGTCTATATGAACCTTTCAATCAACAACAAAATAGTCAAACCCCTGACCAGATACAGAACCCTCAGCAAAATCAGGGAGGTGTGATTGCTCATTCTAAAAAGATCCCCATATGGCCCATAATGTTGAATACTGAAGTGCAAGAGACAGACACAGGACTCCCCAGTGATTCTGACAAAGTATGGTCAGAGAAGGCTCTAGATGTAGGGCTCATCTCCTGTACCCCATACAAGGCCAGCCTCAAAGAATGGGCACAACCCATTTATCACAAAGGGTATCCATTGTAAAAAGATAAAGAGGAAGGCATTGCCCCTATGGTAGAACACTTCTTAAAGAAGGGCATTCTAAAAGAAGTTGTATCCCCCTGCAACACACCCATCAACCCAGTTAAAAAACCGGATGGCAGTTATTGGTTTGTTCAAGACCTTCAAGCTGTAAATAACCTGGTGGTGCCCATTGCGCCTTTAGTGCCTGATGTGCCATCACTCCTTACCTCCATACCATCCGATGCAGAGTATTTTTCTGTGATTGATTTAATGAATGCATTTTTTAGCGTCCTTGTGGATAAGGAGACACAGCCAATCCTTGTTTTTGTTTTAAAAAAATGCCAGATGACCTAGTGTAGAATGTCCCAGGATTATGTAGATTCCCCTGTAGTCTACACAGTTGTCCTCCAGGCAACCCCGCGGTCCTGGACACCCCGTCATGGTTCCGTCCTACTCTAATTTTGATGATTTGTTGTTGTGAAGTCCAAGCCAGGTTGCATGCAAGGAGAATGGTTTAGATCTGTTACATTAGTTAGCTGATATTGGTCACAAGGTTTCTAAGAAAAAGCTACAATGGTGTCAGGAGACTGTTGAATACCTTGGTTTTGTACTCTCCAAAGGAGAAAGGAAAATCAGTCACAAGAGAGTTGTGGCTCTCATGGGACCGCCCTGCCCACTCACTAAGAAGGACATGCTATCTTTCTTGGTATGATTGGTTACTGCCGCCAATGGATACCTGATTGTTCCTACTACGATAATCTCCTGAGGCAAGCCACAGGTACTGCCATGCCAGATTGTGTGAAATGGAATGATTAAATGTACAATGCTTTTGTGTATCTTAAAATTGCAATGGTCACAGCTCCTGGACTTGGATTACCTGCCAGGGATAACTATAAAACAATGGCAGGGGTCCTAGCACAGGAATATGGGGGCAAACTCCGCCCTATTGCATTTATTTTTCAAGGGTTGTGCCTATGCCAGTACAAGACATGCAGGCATGTCTCAGAGCTTCGGCATCCTGTTCAATGGTGGTAGAAATGGCTACATCATTCACTCTAGGGCATGCCACCACACTACACACTCACAATGTATTCATTCTACCAAAGAATATCCATACCCAGCACATGTCAGCCCAAAGGCCGAGCGGTTATGAAGTAATTTTACTTTCTAACCCAAAACTTGAGATAAAATATGCCTCTCCCACTTCTGGCCCATATCCAGTCCTGAATGCCTTGCCAGGCTTGAAAGGTGAGGAAGATGAGGTAGTGTCTCAACATGAATGCATGGACTTCATTCACCAAGACACATCCCCCAGACCAGACGTGTCTTCAACTGTTCTCCCTGGTGCAAAGAATGTCTTTGTGGATGGGTCTTGTTCAAGATCAAATGATAACACATACCATGCAGGGTATGCTGTTGTCCAATTGCCTGATAAAATACTGGAAGCAAACCCTGTCCCATTCCAACCGGCACAAGCTGCAGAACTTATAGCCCTTGCTAGAGCTTGTCAGCTTTTTGAAGGACAGGATGTAAACATTTACACTGACTCTAAGTACGCATTCAGTGTTGCACGCAATTTTGGAGTTATATAGAAAAGAAGGGGCTACACAGCAGAAGACTGTATGTCAATTTTACATTCCACACTTGTCACAAGCCTGTTAGAAGCCATACAACTACCAAAATCAATTGCTATATTGCACTGTAAGGCACATACAGGTCAGCAAGATGACAAGCCAAGGGAAATGCTTTAGCTGACAAAGCAGCAAGAGAGACAGCATCCACACAGCCAGCAGACATCCAAATGCCATTCCTCTCACCTGAAATCCCAAACTAGATCAAACATTGCATGATCTCCAAACATATGCTACAAAGACATCCAACAATGGAATGCAGTAGGTGTGCAGAAAAGCTCAGAATCTGAGCTTGTCTGCCATGAGGGGAGACTATGTATTCCTGTAGCAAGTGCTCCTTTATTCATTGCACAATACTATGGTGTAGGACACAGAGGCTGGCAGGTCACATGTGAATTATTAGGCAAGGATTTTTACATCCCTGGTCTTCCCTCCTTAGTTAAGGCTTATTTTTCCAGATGCATCACATGCATCCGGAATAATCCCAGGAACCCTCACAAGGCAAAACATGAACACCTAATCTATCCATCCGAACCATTCACTCATTTATAAATTGATTTCACACACATGCCTAGGTTAGGTAAGAGACAACGGTCACCTACTTCTAATGGTGGACATGTTCTCAAGATGGATAGAAATGTTTGTCACAACAAAGAAAGATGCACAAACAGCAGTGAGAATTCTTACACAGGAAATCATTCCCAGATGGGGATGCCCTCTTCAGATCAACTCAGACAATGGCCCTGCATTCGTGGCCAAAGTCTGCCAAGATCTAGTAAAAATGCCCAAAATTGACTGGAAGTTACACATACATTATCAACCTCAAAGTTCAGGTATAGTGGAAAGGATGAACAGAAACATTAAGGATAAGATCAGGAAGGCCATTGGAGGTATGTATTCCAATTGGAAGAAGGCCCTCCCATCAGTTCTAGCTGAGGTAAGAATGACACCCTCTAAGGAAACTGGACACTCTCCTTTTGAAGTCCTAATGGGTAGGCCATTCCCCACCCCATGGGCCAGACAGCCACTTATGTTAGAAAGAGGGGACCTTGAACCCATTCAGGAAGAATATGTAAGAAAACTTATTGAAACTTTGGATAAAATTGAAAGAAATGTTGTTTGCACCTCTTCTTTTTCTTCACAGGAACCTACACACCCTTTTCAGCTAGGTGACACCATGGTGGTCCAGCAATTGAACCACACCAAGAAGCAGGAGTATCCCTTCGGACCCCCAACCGCAGTGATTGCAGTTACCCACATAGCTATTTTGGTAGAGGGACAACAGGCCTGGATTCATGCCAGTCATGTGAAGAAGATGAACTAAACACCTAAGAGGAAGATTAAAGACAAAGGAGGTGAAGTAAGCAGTGAAAATCCTTGAATAGTGAAGCAGGTGGCCAAGACTCTGAAAAAGATGACCTCGCTTATTTCATCACAGACTTTTGGGAAGGCCTTGTGACTCCTATTCTTGATCACTTTGATTGTGTTCCTACCCACATGGACCATAACTAACTGTATATATCACCCTGAGGACTAGGGTGCCATAAAAGGCATATGTGGAGCACAACCTATACATGACACATGTAACAGGTCAAAAAGAGAATCATTGGGAGAAAATGAGATAGGGGAAGGGTCAACCACATTCCATGATAAAATGTTACTGATGAAGTCCAAATATGTATATGCACAAAAAATCAAGTTATGAGAAATGTTGGATATGTAGTAAACTAGAGTTGTCTAATTATATTATTTTACAAAGATCTGGATCTACTATCTCATCTGAATGTCTTGATTGGATATTCCCTATGGATACAGTCCAGTGGGCTCCCAGCCAGAGAGACACGAAACTCACGTTGAGCAGACAAGTGGCCACAGTAAGAAACTGTTATTCTTACTTATTCTGCTCTCCGTGGCAAGTAATTAGTTGGTGTCTGGGGTCCATTGGCAGAAGGAGTCTTATGCTGTTGATGAGATGGTGAGATTGAGGTAAAATTATCTGTTTAATTACTAGAGCCACTAGAACCCCTTGACCCAGGTGCTGAAAGTAAAGCTTACCTCCGTTTTTATTACAGTAGAAACTCTGTAGTAAAGTAAGTAATTTTTTTATGACTTAAGAGGGGATTGTAATAGAGCTATATGATCAATTGCAACTCCATTTTGTAATCTGCAAGGACATAAACTATCTTTGTAAATTCCTTTCAGCTGCCTAAAACTAATAAAGAAAAAATCTCTCTGTAGAAGCCTGGTTAACCCTTAGAAACTTAGGAGCAAGCTTGCCCCTCCCCTCTTGTGTTGTTACTTGCATATATTGCTATCGATTCTGAATAAAGGTTTTAGACTCGCTTTGCACACAAAAGTTGCCTGTTGTGTGTGTGTATCATTGGGGTCTCCAGAATTCTGACGGGATAGCTGTGGTTTACCAAGGATGGGTGGTCGGCTGTCCAGTAATATATCCTTTCATATCCTTTCATACATGTCAACTTCAGTTTTTTACACGGTCCATATTCCCATTGCACACGTTCCTGGAATAAGCTCTTAAGGTACTGGGTGCTGTAGCGACCACCAGCTGGACACTGGAACCCATACGATATGTAGATATTTGCTAGCACACCACGGGTCATCAATTTTGTCCAAAAGTTTATTCATTAAAAAAAGATCACATCACAAAAACGGTGTAGTTCAACATTTCGGAGCCATGCAGGCCTGATGAAGGGGTCCTGCGTGGCTCCGAAACGTTGCACTACACAGTTTTTATGTGATCTTTCTTTAATAAAAAATTTGGACAAAATTGATGATCCGTGGTGAGCTGGGGAATATCTACATAACTTCAGTTTTTTGGCATTCGTTTTGTGTAAAGTAAAATAAATCTGGTTGATCATGTTATTTAGTAGCGGTACCTCCATGCCTGTGTCCCTGCTGTAGCCTCTGATTCTATGGAGCAGCTGTTGCCACTATCAGTGCACATGCCCCTGTTCCAGGGCAGAGGCAAGCCGTTCACTTCCTCATATTTTTTTTAACTAGGTCATGTGACTGCTACAGCACCAATCAATGCTCTGCAGACACTGGCTGATAGTTTAGACTTGCAGAAAGCTCAGCCCACTGATCTTTCCCTGAGGATGGAATGAGCAGAGAAAGATCATGTGATCTCTACAGAAAACACAGGAAAAAAAGGTATTTGCATGCTATTTTTTGCAGTGGTTCACTGCCATTGATAGTTATACATATTGTTAAAACGATCCATGGCAGTGAACTACTGTGTGTTTAATATCATTTTATTATTAACAAAAATATAGTATATCAAATGGATTTGATACGTAAGTTTGCTCTTCACAATTTTTGGTCAAAATACTTTTCATTAACATTTTTGGAGAAAATAAAGTACTTGGTTGGTAGCAATTAGTAAATGAATCCATGGAATCAATTTTTATAATACAATGCCGAGAAGCCATCGAAGCCAGATGTCTTTGAGGATTTAAAGTTGTTTTAAAGGCTCAAGGTTTTTTTACCTTAATGCATTCTATGGAAGACACGTGACCCTGTGTCGACACGCACAGGGGAGGGGACAGGATGGTAATGACATTTGCATCCAACATGGAGCTGTGAGTCAGATTGTTGTCTGTGGGGCTTGTATAGAGATCGGTGTGTTCAAAACACAGATTTTAATGCTTGTCAGAGCCTGGTGGGCTGGAAGCACCTGAGCAATGTGAGTAACCTGTACTCATTTAATAAATTGAAGTTTCATGGAGGATATAAGCATTATTAGTTGTTTTTCTTTATATATGCACTTTGGATACTACAAATCACCATGAGCCATATCTGAGAGGACATCAGAAAGGAATTTCAAAGCCCGGGAAGGCTAAAAGGCTTGTACTGATCTCACTTAATTGTAGAGATCACATTTACTCAGGTGAGATTATTCCTGGAGGGGGGGAGCACTTTGAGGTGATATGTTGAGTGATCTTTGAGCACTAATGAGAAATGAAACACTTCTCTGAGCTGCCTGAGCACTAGTTGGGATGGACTCTGTGGGATATTGCAGCAGGATATTGCATCTTCGTTTTTTTTCATCACTATTTCCATTTCATTATTTATACAGATTTTTGCATTGACTATCTATTGTTTGCACTGATTTAAATTATCCACTGATATTGGATTAATTGATGCATATCTTGATGTATCGAGCACTGTGATCCTTCATTTTTTACAATTATTGTTATTAGTATAATCATTCCATTATTTCAGTTACTGTAGTGCGGTACTATTTAAATTTGAAATATACTTGGCACATTTATGAGAGTGTGAACAGTACCAGCAAAGTCAGCCTACCTTTTGGTTATCATTCAGTAGTTCGCAGGATTTTCACAATATATATATATAGTCAGGAAATTAGATGTGTGATTTATGCCCCATAACAGGGGTGTCAAACTCAATTTCATCCTGGGGCACATCAGCATTCTGGTTGTCCTTGAAGGGCTGGTTGTATCTGTAAGACTAAATAAATGTATTTACTCTTTATCAATTTAACCACTTAAGGAACGGAAGGATTTACCCCTTAATGACCAGGCCATTTTTTGCAATACGGGACTGGGTCACTTTAACTGACAATTGTCGTGCGACATTGTACCCAAACAAAATGTATGTCCTATTTTCCCACAAATAAAGCTTTCTTTTGGTGATATTTATTTGATATCACCTCTGCAGTTTTTATTCTTTGCACTATAAACAAAAAAAGACTGAAATTTAAAAAAAACTCAATATTTTTAACTTTTTGCTATAATAAATATCCAAAAGAAAAATGTAAAAAATACATTTCTTCATCAGTTTAGGCCAATATGTATTCTTCTACATATTTTTGGTAAAAAAAAATCGCAATAAGCATATATTGATTGGTTTGCGCAAAAGTTATAGCGTCTGCTAAACAGGGGATCGATTTATGGCATTTTTATAATTAATTTTTTTTTTTTACTAGTAATGTCAGGAATCAACGATTTTTAGCAGGACTGTGACATTGCTACAGACAGATCAGACACTTTGACACTTTTTTGGGACCAGTGACATTTATACAGTGATCAGTGCTATAAAAATACAGCGATCAGTGTTATAAAAATGCACTGATTACTGTATAAATGATACTGGCAAGGAAGGGGTTAACAATAGGGGCGATCAAGGGGTCAAATGTGTTCCCTGGGAAGTGTTTCTAACTGTGAAAGAGTGGACTGACAGGGAGTATAGAGAGATTGCTGTTCCTAATCACTAGGAACAGACGATCACTCTGTACTCCCCTGACAGAACGGGAATCTGTTTGTTTACATTGACAGATCCCCATACTGGCTTTTCGTGGAGCGATCGCAGATGGCCGTCGGACATCGTGGCCACCGGCCATGCGTGCACCTCCGGTGCTATGCGCGCGTCCACTGTATCTCTTACACAAAGCGACATAAACCTACAGTGATTTGTGCAATAGAGCCAACCTGCTGGAATACAACTGTGGCGGCTGGTCGGCAAGTGGTTAAATAATTGCCTCTGTACTTGATTATTACTGGTTTTAGTACTGACTTATGACTTAAGCTGTGAAAGGCAGGTGCAGACCAGCACCGAACCCACTCTCATTTCTATAGCAGATGATGAAAGTCTGAAAAGGAGGACCAGACGGCTGGTATCATCTATAAAGAACTTTATTGAAAACTGTTCAGACAGAACATAGTTCTGCCATGGTGTGCTGTCTGATCAGTTTCCATTAAAGTTTCTCTCTGCTGCCAACTGCTGAGATAAGTTGGGGGCAGAGACGAGGGGGGTGCCGCAGCTGCAGGAGAGGTGCGAGGGCCACATAAAATGGCCTGGAGGGCTGGATTCGGCCTGTGGGCATTGTGTTTGACACATGTGCCCTAGAACATCTAAAGTTGCTCCATGGATTTTGAGCCTATGTGGCTAAGCTATGAAAAAGTCTCACACATGTGGTATTCCCATATTCAGGAGGAGTAACAGAATATGTTTTGAGATCTAATACTAATTTTTTCTATGCTGTGTGTTCGAAATATCTTATTCATTCACATCTCTGTGTAAAAAAAAAAAAAAAATCATTTTCTTTCCTTATTTTCCACAAACTTGTGCCAAAAAATTTCAGAAGACTCACTATTCCTTTCTTGTGCTTATTTTGTGGGTGTTTCTTCTGTCCTGGCCCTTCAGGGACTCAAGAATTATAATAACTTGTCAGGAAATTAGATGTGTAATTTATGCTCCTTAAAAGCGCAAAGGTACACCTTGAATTTTGGGCCTCTCTATGCTTCTAGGCTATAAAAAAAAGTCTCACACGTGTGGTATCCCCATACTCAGGAGAACTAGCAGAATTTGTTTTGAGGTGTAAATGTAAGTATGCCTATGGTATGTGTGAGAAATAATTGTTAAATCAGCAACTTTGTAAGAAAAAAAAAAAAGATTGAATTCCTTAATTTTACCAAAAAATTGGTAAAAAACTCACCATACCTCTTACTATATACCTTGGACTAATTTACTTTCCAAAAATTCATTTTTTTTTTCATTTTCATTTTGAGAGTATTTGCACTGCCCTGTCATTTTAGGGCTCAAGAAATGAGATAGGCAGTCAGTTTATCAGGATTACAAATATGTTCTTGTATATTGTAATAGGCCCTGACCAGGTTTTTTGGGCTGGAGCACCCCTCCCCCTCCTCATTACCTCCTATTTAGTGGCCACCAGTGTTTAGGATGTATCCCCCTCAGTTCTCCCACATAGAGGAGTTCAGCTCCCATGGTTGAGACAAAGGATCTTCCATTCTATTACTAGTGTAGGACCCACTAATTCGGGGTACTTTGTCGCAGTAAGTGGGCTTAGCACTATATGACCATATAGTGTGACCAAACCCCCGTATTTTTTGAATATGTTCAGGTGTTTTTAACTAGCCCTGCAGGAAACGTCATTCTTGTATGTGTGCGCTGTAAAATATTTTGTACTGTTTGTAGGTCTTATAGCAGCACCATCTTGAATTTAAACGCATTGTATGGTGTGCCCCCCAAATATGTTCTAGTTTATCAGGATTGATAATTTTATAAATATATGTAGTATATAACTTTGTTTGTAGAAAGATTATTTATTTTCAACATTTTATAACAGAAACTAAGAAAAATGTTTTTTCCCCCACAATTTTCAGTTTTTTTACTTTATAGAGCAAAAAATTATAAAAAAATTCACGTGGGTACAGTGTTGCATAGTTACATATAGTTACATAGTAGCTGAGGTTGAAAAAAGACACAAGTCCATCAAGTCCAACCTATGTGTGTGATTATATGTCAGTATTACCTTGTATATCCCAGTATGTTGTGGTCGTTCAGGTGCTTATCTAAAAGTTTCTTGAAACTATCGATGCTCCCCGCTGAGACCACCGCCTGTGGAAGAGAATTCCACATCCTTGTCGCTCTTACAGTAAAGAACCCTCTACATAGTTTAAGGTTAAATCTCCTTTCTTCTAATTTTAACTCCCTTCCGCGAAAAAGTTTTATCCCTATTGTGGGGTCACCAGTACGGTATTTGTAAATTGAAATCATATCCCCTCTCAAGCGTCTCTTCTCCAGAGAGAATAAGTTCAGTGCTCACAACCTTTCTTCATAACTAATATCCTCCAGACTCTTTATTAGCTTTGTTACCCTTCTTAGTACTCGGTCCATTTCCAGTACATCCTTCCTGAGGAATGGTGCCCAGCAATGGACAGCATACTCTAAGTGCGGCCGGAGCAGAGTTTTGTAGAGCGGGAGAATTATCATTTTATCTCTGGAATTAATCCCCTTTTTAATGCATGGCAATATTCTGTTTGCTTTGTTAGCAGCAGCTTGGCATTGCATACCATTGCTGAGCCTATCGTCTACTAGGTCCTTTTCCATCCTAGATTCCCCCAGAGGTTCTTCCCCCAGTGTATAGATTGCATTCATATTTTTGCATTATTTTACATTTTTCTACATTGAACCTCATTTGCCATGTAGTTGCCCACCCCATTCATTTGTTCAGATCTTTTTGCAAGGTTTCCATATCCTGCGGAGAAATTATTGCCCTGCAGAGCTTAGTACCATCTGCAAATACAGAGAATAAACTGTTTACCCCATCCTCCAGGTCGTTTATGAACAAATTAAGCAGGATTGCTCCTAGCACAGAACCCTGGGGGACCCCACTACCCACCCCTGATCATTCCACGTACACCCCATTTATCATCACCCTCTGAACTCGCCCTTCTTGCCAGTTTTTAATCCATGTACTCACCCTATGGTCCATGCCAACGGACCTTATTTTGTACAGTAAACGTTTATGTGGCAATGTGTCAAATGCTTTTGCAAAATCCAGATACACCACGTCTACGGGCCTTCCTTTATCTAAATGGCAACTCACCTCCTCATAGAAGGTTAATAAATTGGTTTGACAAGAACGATTCTTCATGAATCCATGCTGATTACTGCTAATGATACCGTTCTCGTTGCTAAAATATTATATATAGTCCCTTATTATCCCCTACAAGAGTTTACACACTATTGATGTTAGGCTAACTGGTCTGTAATTCCCAGGGATGTATTTTGGGTCCTTTTTAAATATTGGTGCTACATTGGCTTTTTTTCCAATCAGCTGATACCATTCCAGTCAGTAGACTGTCAGTAAAAATTAGGAACAATGGTCTGGCAATTACTTGACTGAGTTCCCTAAGTACTCTCGGGTGCAAGCCATCTGGTCCCGGTGATTTATTAATCTTAAGTTTCCCAATCTAATTTTAATTCTGTCCTCTGTTAACCATGGATGTGCTTCCTGTGATGTGTCATGAGGATAAAAACTGCAGTTTTGGTTACTGAAGCCCCCCGATTCCCTCGTGAAGACTGAGGAGAAGAATACATTTAATAGCTTCACCATCTCCCCATCCTTTGTAACCAGATGTCCTTCCTCATTCTTTATGAGGCCAATATGGTCTGTCCTCCTTTTTTACTGTTTACATACTTAAGAATTTCTTGGGATTTTTTTTGCTCTCCTCTGCTATGTGTCTTTCATGTTCTATCTTAGCCGTCCTTATTGCACCCTTACATTTCTTGTTGCATTCTTTATAAAGTCTGAATGCTGATGATGATCCTTCAACCTTGTATTTTTTGAATGCCTTCTCCTTTGCTTTTATATGCATTTTTACATTGGAGTTAAGCCATCCAGGACTTTTGTTCGCTCTTTTAAATGTATTACCCAATGGGATGTATTGGCTAATGCCCTTATTTAATATGCTCTTAAAGCAAACCCATCTCTCCTCCGTGTTCTTTGTTCCTAAGATTTTATCCCAATTTATCCCTTCTAGCAAGGTTCGTAGTTTAGGGAAGTTGGCTCTTTTGAAATTCAGTGTCTTTGTATTCCCCTTATATTTACTATTTGTGTGATTTATACTGAAGCCAATTGACCTGTGATCGCTGTTACCTAAATTGCCCCGTATTAACACATCCGTGATCAAGTCTGTATTTTTGGTAATCAGTAGATCCAGTAACGCTTTATTTCTAGTTGGTGTATCTACCATCTGACCCATAAAATTGTCCTGCAAGACATTTAGGAACTGGCGAGCCTTAGATGAATGCTTGGTTCCCTCCGCCCAGTCTATGTCTGAATAATTAAAATCCCCCATTATGATAACACTTCCCATCCTTGCTGCTAATCCAATTTCTGATAGGAGATCTGTCTCCCCTTCCTCCCTCAGGTTAGGGGGCCTATAGCATACTCCCAGTATTATTTTCCCCTTAGCTTCATCCCTTTGGAGCTCTACCCATAAGGATTCCATCTCCTCCCTAGCTCCCTTAGTGATGTCATTTCTCTCATTTACTTGTACATTATTCTTGGTATATAGGCATACCCCTCCCCCTTTTTTACCCTCTCTATCCTTGCGATAAAAGGTATACCCTTGAATGGTTGCCAGCCAATCATGAGAGCTGTTGAACCAGGTCTCAGAAATTACCACAAAATCCAAATCCTCCTCATACAACAGTATCTCTAGTTCACCTATCTTGTCCGCCAGGCTCCTGGCATTGGTGAACATGCCACGTAGTTTAGACCGGTCGCATATTATCCTCTTATTGGGTGTTTTTTTCCGAGATTGCAACTAGGACTTGCTACTATACTTACCTTGTGTTTATGTGCTTTGGTCAACCTATCACTAATGCCCCCAATACTACCCTCTGGAATATGTTCCACGCTGACTATCTCTACCTCTGGACCCTCCTCCCCCGTCGCCCCTCTAACTTTCTGGCCATCTTCATTCCCAGCTAATCTGCACTCTCCTCATTTAGGTGCAGTCCATCCCTTCTAGTACTTCTAGTTCTAGTACTGGTTATCGACTGAGAAGTAAGTAATCACTGAGTAACTGTCCTGGCCAGGACAGGAAGGGGTGAGTCTGGTCTTCAAAGTTAAAAAGCTGTTATAAATTGACTGGAGCAGTTGACATTTTTGTTTTAGCAATATAATTCTAGATGGCAAACTCAACTGCCTCTAGTAATGGCCCGTAGACACGATCCGACAAAAAATCCCACTTTCGATGCAATCGTACGATAATCAGATTGTTGGACAGAGCTTTCGAGAGCCGATCATGATAGTTCATCCGATATAATCCAATGGGACAAGCACAAAAAAATTTCTTGTATGATACCAGATTGTATGGTTTTGATCTAATCAGTACAGTTGTCACCCGAATATACAATACAAATACACTACAACACATGACATCACTTCTGATTTTTTATTCTGTCGTATGAGAATTTTCGTAACTTTAATAAACTCTCCATTTTTTAAAGGCAACTAGCATGCAAAAAAAAAAAAACGGACGATCTGTCGTCCGCTTTTTGGATCATGTGACAAGCACAAAAAAATTTCTTGTATGATACTAGATTGTATGGTTTTGATCTAATCAGTACAGTTGTCACCCGAATATACAATACAAATACACTACAACATATGACATCACTTCTGATTTTTTATTCTGTCGTATGAGAATTTTCGTAACTTTAATAAACTCTCCATTTTTTAAAGGCAACTAGCATGCAAAAAAAAAAAAAAACGGACGATCTGTCGTCCGCTTTTTGGATCATGTGTACGGGCCATAAGTTGTTTTTAAGCAGTCAATAACTACATTATTAAACACAGTAGCATTAAAAAAACAGCAATGTCCGACCTGTCTCTTTGCATTAAAGAAAGTACTGACAATAATGTAAGTGGGTTTTTGTAATTTTGTGTATAGTCTTCCAGGTACAAAACAGAGCAATGAGATCTGCTGTATCATTAATGCTAAGTGTGGGTTCTCACCGTAACATCGATTCTAAAGATTGCCCGGGCTTTGCTAATGGGCACAATTTAACACTTCCATGTCACAACTCCAGAGTTTGTACCTCTAGTGACAAGCGAGAGGGAACCAGGTAGGTGGTATAACAGGGCTATAGCCCATATGGATTCAATTGTCAGTGATGTTGGAAGATAGACATCAAGTTGACTAAGTCAGGACTAGCAAGAGAAAGATATCATTAGATTTTAGGGCATTCACTCATTTCCACATATATAAAGTAAAATAAATTAGATAATATGTAATTAAATAATACATTTAACAATGAACTAACAGTAAAGAAAACAATTTCACTTAACTCACATTCTTGTTTATACTTTCCAAAATCGTTATTCTCTTCAAAACCAATTTATAGCATTGAGGATGGTTCATTGCAGGGCACCAGTTAGATCTGTGCTTTATTCCAAGACTTAATGACACAAATCAGACTGAATAAGCAAACCTTGACTGGACTTAAGATGTCCCTTACTATACATCTGATATCCCAGTGTGTTTCCCACTGGCACAAAGATTACCTGTATTGACCTGAAAAGTGCAAAGGTATATGTAAACTAATCTAAAACAGCTCAGCAGGACATACACTATTTACTCACTGACCTGAAATGATTATAGTTTCCATCCTTGGCAGGCTAATTAACAGAGCCTACTCCATACAGCTTTGGGACAGGTAAAAAGAATGTTTACTTTTTTTAGAGCATATTAGGAAAGAGAGGGACTGGGCTAACCCACAAACCTGACTTTCTCCTTAAAAAACTTTTCTGTTGTTTGCCTTCCTACATTGAAAAGTCCCTATAAATTCCATGAAACTCAACTTTGCAACTTTGTACAAAATGCATGTTTTGACAGACTTTTGGGGACAACAAATGTAGCATCTTCTGTTATATTTTTACCTTAGCCTCTAATGCCCTGTACACACGGTCAGATTTTCTGACGGAAAATGTGTGATAGGACCTTGTTGTCGGAAATTCCAACTGTGTGTAGGCTCCATCACACATTTTCCATCGGATTTTCCGACACACAAAGTTTGAGAGCAGGCCATAAAATTTTCCGACAACAAAATCCGTTGTCGGAATTTCCGATCGTGTGTACACAAATCCGACACACACAGTGCCACGCATGCTCAGAATAAATAAAGAGATGAAAGCTATTGGCTACTGCCCCGTTTATAGTCCTGACGTACGTGTTTTACGTCACCCCGTTCAGAATGATCGGATTTTCCGACAACTTTGAGTGACCGTGTGTATGCAAGACAAGTTTGAGCCAACATCCGTCGGAAAAAACCCTAGGATTTTGTTGTCGGAATGTCCGATCAATGTCCGACCGTGTGTATGGGGCATTAGAAAACATCCTGGTGTGTATGCTGGGTCCCTCCACTTATGATTAACCACTTGCTTACTGGACACTTATACCCCCTTCCTGCCCAGGCTAATTTTCAGCTTTCTGCGCTGTCGCACTTTAAATGACAATTGCACGGTCATGCAACACTGTACCCAAACACATTTTTTATCATTTTTTTCACACAAGTAGAGCTTTCGTTTGGTGGCATTTAATCACCTCTGGGGTTTTTAATTTTTGAAAACAGGTAATTTTTCTCATTCACTGATTTCTCATTCACTGATCGTGTGGAGAAAAAAAAGCCGATAACCGGCTTATTTACATCCGTGATCAGCTGTCATTGGCTGACAGCTGATCACGTGGTAAAGGCCCGCTGTGATTGGCCCTTTACCCTGTTCTGTGATCAGCCGAGTTGGAAGGACTCGGCAATCACATAGCAGCACAATCATGGGAGGACGTCTGTTGATGCCCTCCCAGCATTGGAAGCCTTTGGGAGCTGTATGCCTGGGGACCCTTGAGGCGGTGTTACTTTAGATTCAGGTCCATGTCCCCCAAGACACACAGACTCTGGGAAACCTTTATATGCCAAATTTGAAATAGTGACTGAGAAAATATATCTTGGATTACTTAAAATGGGACAGTAATATTTATCCACAATATCTCCCAGGATATATGCAAAGACTATTCTTGGTTTGTTTGATTCTGAACTCAACATGTTAGTTGAGAGAGCTGATCACATTGGCCTCTCTACAATGTAGGAGATGGGCTGACTCCTGCTGAAGCTCCTGCTATTGTGTGAAGGTGTTATGTGTTATACTTATGATAATGTATAATCTACTGTGTGAAGCTTGGTGACAAGCCTGACCTGTAGTGAAATTCTGATTAATCATAACAATGCTCAGGAGAGCATGGAGTCACATCGGCTGCTTTAAGGGATTAATTAATTAGCTCATGTTAATTCTGTTTCTGGTTACAGTTGTATTGTCAGAGTAATATGAGCAGGAGGGGGGCCTCCTCTTCTACTGTATATAAGACTTGTATTTTGGTTCTAATAAAAGAGTCCATGTTCAGCAACTAAACAAGTATCGTCTTGTTTTGTGCTTGTGAGCGGTTGGAATATCTGATATCTATATTCAGACTTGGAGGAAGCGGCATATGACGAAAGCACTCCAGCAGAGTATGGGACATTTTGTTACAGTACTGTAAACCAATTGGGTCTGTTCTAGTGTGTTCTACACACAAAAACGTGCAGGGGTTAGGCCAAAAGACATACTACAAGAGCGCTTAGAGAGTTGCCCTTAGATCACCAAAGAAATTTCATAAATGTCTGTACTATGTTCAGCCATTGGCTGTACCACAGTTGTTGATCAGAAGATACTCTACTAGTTTACAGTGAGTGGTGAAGCCCAGCAGCTAACCTGTAAAATATAATTTAAAGGTCGGTGATGCAACCATGCCAGTACGGAGCAAGTTAATCTAAATAAGCATGAATAAGCATACCCATCACAACTTTTCTTGCAAAGGAACTGTTTTAGCATCAACAATAGCAAATACAAATATATCAATACATGCTCAAACTAGATACAGTATGCATATCACTTTACTGCTACTACTAAAGTAATATGCACATTTTACTGACATTAGGCATAGAGCATATTACAGGTATATCCACATTTAACAATAATTGTACCCAAAGGTTTACAGCAGATACATATATCAGAACAATGATAGGGACACATGGAGAAGGTTAAGAGAGAAAGGTTTGATTCAACCGATGGGTTGGGGTTTTGATAAACCCCTTTTTCAAGGAGGACCCAGCTCACCATGTCCCGTTCCCCCTTAATAGATCACGCAGAGTATTCCCATTTCATTCCTCGAGATGGCCCGAAATGGCCCGAAATAAACAGGTGCTGTAGCAACTACCAGCTGAAAACTTGCAACAAAGTATATTTCTTTATCGTACATCACGGGACACAGAGCCACAGTAATTACTGTATGGGTTATATAGGCACCATCAGGTGATGGACACTGGCACACCCTAGACAGGAAGTTTAACTCCCTATATAACGCCTCCCCTTACTGGGAGTACCTCCGCTTTTTTGCCAGTGTCTTAGGCGTTGGTCACGAGTAAATATGAGCTGTGCTGAGCTCCACTGGACTATTCCTTTGCTGGGCAAGCTATGCAACCGGATCCATTCAAAGTGTCTTTTCAGGCTGAATTGAATGGTACCCGGGCCTCGTGTCAGAAGAAACAAGGTTTTTGCATGTAACGTTTCTCTTTTTAGAGAGCTGGACCCCGGGATCCAGTGATTTGGTTTTTTTCAGCCATATCTCCTGGCGGGGTGCTTTACGGATCCAAGGGTGTGGAACCCCTGATAAAAAAGGGGCCCTTGAGGGTTTTTTTAACAGAGCCCATGGTGAGTGCTGGAGATTGGGTCTGTCTGGTTTACCACAGAACCCTGCAACTGGATAAGGTAAGTGGAGATTCAGAAGGAATTTTTCTAATTCTTATGGGGTTTCTCCTTTAAGTAAATGTCGTCATGCCTAAAGTCGCCACCGGGGGCTGTCAAGAGCACGTACCTGATTCCATGCTTGTCAGTCTCGCTCTGTGTCAGTACAAGCTGCATGCTTCCTCCAGTCCCAAGCCTCAAGTAAGATGTTGGAAGGGGGTTTTTTCTTTTAGACATCCCCCACCTGGATAGAAGTATTTCTCTCTCTCCAGGAGGCTGAGGGACCAGTCTGCGGTATGCCGCGCTGCTCCGGCCACCACCGCCATAGCACGGTGGTTCTCTTCCAGCAGCTCTCCTCCTCTCCTCCATCCCAGCCCCCCTACATGCCGATCCGGTCGGATCGGAGCCCCGCTCACGCAGGAAAGCAATCTTTTTTGAAAAGAGTGGGGGGCACGGTGGGAAGTCAGAGGGGGCGGAGCTTAGTGCTGCGTTGACGTGCCTCAACACTCACCACACAGGGTCTGTGTAGGCTATAAGTGCACCTTTTACAGGTGCATTCAGCTGACGGAGGGACACAGAGCGGATGGGGGCATGTGAGTGTTGGTGACACAGGCATTCCCAAGGCACATTTACTTAGCATCAGGCTGAGCTTTAATAGCAGTGAACTTTTGCTCAGCAGTGGGTGCATTTTTGGTAGTACCTCTGCATTTGTATATATTACTGAGGAGGTTTTCTCCTCAGTCATGATTGGATTGGAGGAAAGATTAATGGCTTTAATAGCATCTTCCCAGAGTGGGAGGAAACGCATTAGGTCCCCTTCTACCACCCAGGTCCCTCAAACAGAGGAACAATGGGAAGGGGAAGATGAATTCCCCTTAGGGGACCGTGAACAGACTGATGACTCCTCTTCTGAGGGATCAAGTGGGGAAGGACCTTCTTCAGCTTCACAGGCTGAGAAATTGTTGGTGCAATCTCTTACTGAAATGGTACGCTCCACACTTAAAATACCCTTAACTGAGTCGGTTGAACAGCCCACTTCTTGTTTGGGTTCACTAAAGCCTCCTCAAGCTTTGCGTGCCTTTCCTGTCCATTCATTGCTGGAAAAGCTTATGTACGGTATTCTGAGTGGGGTCACCCAGATAAGCATTTTTTCCCTCCTAAAAAGTTTTCAACACCTATCCTATGGAGGAAAAATTTACAAAGATGTGGGGTATACCAGTAATTGACGCTGCTATATCTTCTGTAAATAAAAGTTTGACTTGTCTGGTTGACATTGCTCAAATACTTAGGGATCCAACTGATAAAAAAATTGGAATTCCTGTTAAAAAACATTTTTTCTTTGGCACCTGCAGTGGCAGCAATTGGGGTATGTCAATCCTTGAGAGACCATTTGAAACAGGTGCTCAAGGTATACCCTGAACAGCAGGCCCAGGATTTAGCCGAGCTGCCAGGGGCTTTATGTTTTGCAATTGACACAATCAGAGATTCTATTCTTCAGACCTCTTGCCTTATGCTTGGGTTGGTGCATATGCGTAGAATCTTATGGTTGAAAAGTTGGTTAGCCGAAGCACCATGCAAAAAGCTCCTGGCTGGGTTTTCTTTCTGTGGTGAAAGGTTGTTTGGGGATGATTTGGACAAATATATCCAAAAGATGGGAAAAGTACCCTTTTGCCAGTTAAGCTGGCTCTTCCTATCAGTCTCCAGGCAGTCGCGACGGCCTCCACCGTCAAGTTCAAGAGGTAAACCTCAGGGTCAACCCCAGGGATAAAAGAAGTCCTAGGGGAGGAAACCTACAAGACAAAACGCTAAAGCCTCTTTATAAAGGGGCGCCCCCACTCACTCGAGTGGGGGAAGACTGCTGCAGTTCTCAAGGGTCTGGCAGGAGGAGTTTCGAGACAAATGGGTGGTCTCCACAATAGCTCTAGGTTACAAACTAGAGTTCCGAGAATTTCCATCTACTCGCTTCCTCAGGTCAAATGTTCCCAAAGATCCATAGAAAACGAAGTCTCTCTTTCAAGTGTTAGACCGACTTTTGTCGCAAAAAGGGATCATGGTGGTCCCCATGGAAGAGCAGGGGCTGGGGTTTTATTCAAACCTTTTCACGGTGCCAAAACTAAATGGAGATGTAAGACCCATTCTAGATCTCAAAGATCTAAACCGGTTCCTGAAAATCCATTTTTTCGCATGGAATCAATCCGATCAGTAGTCTCCATCCTACAAGGAGGAGAACTTCTGGCATCATTCAACATCAAGGATGCATACCTGCATGTACCTATTTCCCCGCTCATCAGAAATATCTGCGTTTCGAAGTGGAAAAACTTCATTTTCAGTTTGTAGCTCTGCCTTTCGGTCTAGCTACTGCACCTCGGGTGTTTAGAAAAACTTCTGGCCCTTCCTCTGGCCAAATTAAGGACTCAAGGTATAACAATTATAGCATACCTAGATGACCTGCTCTTGACAGACTGGTCGGTAGCCCGCTTAGACCAAAGCATGGTTACCACAGTCAACTACCTGGAATACCTAGGTTGGATCTTCAGCCCAGAGAAATCTTCTTTAAAGCCAGTAAGAAGACTAGAGTACTTGGATCTGGTTATAGATACAGCCCAGCAGAGTGTATTTTTACCCCAGACAAAGATCAGCACCATAAAGGAGCTGGTTCAGGTAGTCAGGGCAAATAAGGGTCCTTTTATTCGCCTTTTCAGGGAAAGATGGTGGCTTCATTCAAAGTGGTTCCCTATGCTCAGTTTCATTCGAGACTGCTGCAAAACAGTATCCTGTCTGCCTGGAACAAGAAGGCTCAAGCGCTAGATTTTCCGTTTTTTTTTTGCCAAAAGTGCACCAGAGCCTCAGTTGGTGGATGATATCTGAGAATCTGCAGAAGGGGAAATCCTTCTTACCAGTTACCTGGAAGGTGGTAACAACAGATGCCAGCCTTTCGGGTTGGGGAGCAGTCCTGGAAGAGGCGACTGTCCAAGGGAAATGGTCCAAAACCGAAAGGACCTTGCCCATCAACACTCTAGAGATTCGGGCAGCGCACCTAGCCTTAAAGGCCTGGACATTCAGGTTGCGGAATTGTACTGTCAGGATTCAAGCCGACAATGCCAAGCATTGTGGCAGTGGCTTATATCAATCACCAAGGGGGCACCAGAAGTCATGCAGCCCAGGGAGAGGCAAACCATATCCTAACCTGGGCAGAAAAGCATGTGCCATGCATATCGGCAATCTTCATTCCAGGGATAGAGAATTGGCAGTCAGACTGCTTAAGTCGCCAGCAGTTGTTCCCGGGGGAATGGCCTCTTCACCCCAACATCTTCCTGGCTATATGCCAAAAATGGGGGAACCATAGACGTAGATCTATTTGCATCCAGGTTCAACAACAAAGTCGACAACTTTGTGTCAAGAACAAGGGTTTCAATCGCATACGGAACAGATGCGTTGGTGACCCCGTGGGATCAGTTCTCACTGATTTATGCATTCCTTCCTATACTGCTGCTACCCCGACTTCTTCGCAGGATCAAGCAGAAAAGGAAGTCGGTAGTTCTTGTAGCCCCAGCATGGCCCAGAAGATCTTGGTATGCAGAGATTGTAAAGATGGCGGTAGGGGGCCCATGGACCCTACCACCACGTCCAGACCTGCTATCGCAGGGACCAGTGTTCCATCCTACCTTACAAACGCTAAATTTAACAGTTTGGCTATTGAAACCCACATTCTGAAGAATCGTGGGCTTTCAGGCTCAGTGATATCTACATTGATTAATGCAAGGAAGCCAGCTTCCAGGGTCATTTATTATAGAGTCTGGAAGGCATATGTTTCCTGGTGTGAATCCAGGGGTTGGCATGCTAGAAAGTATGTTATAGGTAGAATCCTTGCCTTTCTACAAATGGGGTTAGAGATTAAGCTGGCCTTGAGTACTATCAAAGGCCAGGTCTCGGCCTTATCGTTATTGTTTCAATGATTACTTGCTTCGCATTCTTTGGTCCGTAGCTTTATACAGGAGGTAACGCGGCTTAATCCACCGGTTAGGTCACCCCTGAACCCTTGGGACTTGAATTTAGTTCTGTCGGCATTACAGAAACAGCCTTTTAAACCAATACAAGGATAGGAAGCTAGTTTTTCTGGTGGCCATATCTTCTACAAGAAGGGTATCAGAACTGGCTGCTCTTTCTTGTAAAGAGCCATATTTAATCATTCACAAGGATAGAGAAGTTTTGCGTCCTCATCCTAGCTTTTTGCCGAAGGTGGTTTCAGGTTTTCATCTAAACCAGGATATTGTTCTACCTTCATTTTTTCCAGAACCCGGTTCTATGGAAGAAAAGTCACTACATTCTCTGAATGTAGTGAGAGCAGTCAAAATCTATTTGGAGGCAACTGCTCAGATTCGGAAAACGGATGTTTTGTTTGTGTTGCCTGAAGGTCTTAAAAAAGGACAGGCAGTGTCGAAATCTACTATTGCTAAGTGGATTCGGCAGGTAATTATTCAAGCTTATGGTTTGAAGGGGAAGTTCCACCTTTTCAAATCCAAGAGCACTCCACCAGAGCTGTTAGTGCTTCATGGGCAGTGCATCACCAAGCCTCCATGGCTCAAATCTGCAAGGCCGCAATATGGTCTTCAATCCATACATTCACCAGATTCTATCAGGTGGATGTAAGAAGGCATGAGGCTATCGCCAGTGTGCTGTAGGCAGCAGTATAGGTCCTCAGGTCTGATTGCACCCTACTTTTGTTTGTGTCTCCCTCCCCTCAGATAGCATTGCTCTGGGACATCCCATGCAGTAATTACTGTGGCTCTGTGTCCCATGATGTATGATAAAGAAAATAGGATTTTTCTAACAGCTTACCTGTAAAATCCTTTTCTTGGAGTACATCAAGGGACACAGAGGTCCCTCCCCTCTTTCTGGTTACACGTGTATTGCTTTGCTACAAAACTGAGGTACTCCCGGTAAGGGGAGGGGTTATATAGGGAGTTAAACTTCCTGTCTAGGGTGTGCCAGTGTCCATCACCTGAAGGTGCCTATATAACCAATACAGTAATTACTGTGGCTCTGTGTCCCGTGATGTACTCCAAGAAAAGGATTTTACAGGTAAGCTGTTATAAAATTCCTATTATTGCCATCAAACTATGGCTCTTCAAAATAAAGTCCAAATTGTATTAAACCAATAACATTACAAGGGTAACAGTGCAACATTTCTGAGCTACACAGGACCCCTTCGACAGGCAGGACCCCTTTATTGCATGCTTGATGAAGGGGTCCTGCATGGCTCCGAAACATTTCACTTTTACAGTTGTGATGTGTTTGCTTTGATAAATATCTGCACATTATTTTGAAGATCCATGGTATGCAGGTGATATATACTTTGACCTTGACCCTTAAATGCACTGTGGACTCTTATGAACCAACCTGTTTAACATGCCTTGCAGCCAGATATTACTTTATTATATGTCACTTCTGATGTGACGCAGGTCCTTGCCATGGGAAAGGTAGACTGAGCACCAGCACAGTGGATTCTTAAACCTTCCTGTCGGGAGTCTTATATCTCTCAGGTGAAATCCTACAGCAGCCCCATTCACAGCAGTGATTACATCAGTCGAGAGCTTTATACAACCATCTTCTCCAGTAGCAAGTAGCTTTGATATTATTGTTGCTAGGATGTGTTCTGAAGGAGATGCTTGTTACAATGTTTAAATCACTTCAACAACACCACTGAGCCATGGGTGTATGGTGCTTTTTTACAGAGGCCAGCTGTGGTCCATTTTTATCATGACTTACACATATTCTGTGACTTTAATAAATTTTTCCTTTTTTTTAATTAAGTCTCCAGTAGATTGGAATTTTACCTTTTTTGGCACTATATCATAGGACACTTCAAGATTCAGTGTGGTAATATACAGTCAGGTCCATAAATATTGGGACATCGACACAATTCTAATCTTTTTGGCTCTATACACCACCACAATGGATTTGAAATGATGTGCTTTAACTGCAGACTTTCAGCTTTAATTTCAGGGTATTTACATCCAAATCAGGTGACTGGTGTAGGAATTACAACAGTTTCTATATGTGCCTCACACTTTTTAAGGGACCAAAAGTAATGAGACAGATTAACAATCATCCATCAAACTTTCACTTTTTAATACTTGGTTGCAAATCCTTTGCAGTCAATTACAGCCTGAAGTCTGGAACGCATAGACATCATCAGACGCTGGGTTTCATCCCTGATGATGCTCTGCCAGGCCTCTACTGCAACTGTCTTCAGTTCCTGCTTGTTCTTGGGGCATTTTCCCTTCATTTTGTCTTCAGCAAGTGAAATGCATGCTCAATCGGATTCAGGTCAGGTGATTGACTTGGCCATTGCATAACATTCCACTTTTTTCCCTTAAAAAAACTCTTTGGTTGCTTTCGCAGTATGCTTCGGGTCATTGTCCATCTGCACTGTGAAGCGCCGTCCAATGAGTTCTGAAGCATTTTGCTGAATATGAGCAGATAATATTGCCCGAAACACTTCAGAATTCATCCTGCTGCTTTTGTCAGCAGTCACATCATCAATAAATACAAGAGAACCAGTTCCATTGGCAGCCATACATGCCCACGCCATGACATTACCACCACCATGCTTCACTGATGAGGTGGTATGCTTTGGATCATGAGCAGTTCCTTTCCTTCTCCATACTCTTCTCTTACCATCACTCTGGTACAAGTTGATCTTGGTCTCATCTGTCCATAGGATGTTGTTCCAGAACTGTGAAGGCTATTTTCGATGTTGTTTGGCAAACTCTAATCTGGCCTTCCTGTTTTTGAGGCTCACCAATGGTTTACATCTTGTGGTGAACCCTCTGTATTCACTCTGGTGAAGTCTACTCTTGACTGTTGACTTTGACACACATACACCTACCTCCTGGAGAGTGTTCCAGATCTGGCCAACTGTTGTGAAGGGTGTTTTCTTCACCATTGAAAGAATTCTTCGGTCATCAATCACAGTTGTTTTCTGTGATCTTCCGGGTCTTTTGGTGTTGCTGAGCTCACCGGTGCGTTCTTTCTTTTTAAAGATGTTCCAAACAGTTGATTTGGCCACACCCAATATTTTTGCTATCTCTCTGATGGGTTTGTTTTGTTTTTTCAGCCTAATGATGGCTTACTTCACTGATAGTGACAGCTCTTTGGACCTCATATTAAGAGTTGACAGCAACAGATTCCAAATGCAAATAGCACACTTGAAATTAACTCTGGACCTTTTATCTGCTCCTTGTAAATGGGATAATGAGGGAATAACACACACCTGGTCATGGAACAGCTAAGCAGCCAATTGTCCCGTTACTTTTGGTCCCTTAAAAAGTAGTAGGCACATATACATATACCGCCCACCAGATTTGGATGTAAATACCCTCAAATTAAAGCTGAAAGTCTGCAGTTAAAGCACATCTTGTTCATTTCATTTCAAATCCATTGTGGTGGTGTATAGAGCCAAAAAGATTAGAATTGTGTCGCTGTCCCAATATTTATGGACCTGACTGTAAATGAAATTCTAAGCGCTTACATAGCTTACATAGTGTCAGGGACCGGTGTGACCAGAAATGTGTGGACTGCAACAGAGTGTACCAAACACAGGTAAATGTAAATAATATGATTTATTAAAAGATAAGTGAACAACAAAGAAAACGCACCTCCAATACAGTAAATAGTGTAACCCAACCAGTGAACCAACAACCAGTGAACACAAAACAAACGGCAGTCTAAATCCAATATGTACAGAGCATGGAATGACCAAATCATAATCATACCAGAGCCAGGGTCAAACACAGGGGATCAAGCAGAGGGGAGCTGGGAACAAGACAGGACAGAAAAAGGGAACCAGGAGACGGACTGAGTGCGTAGGAAGGAATCAGGCTGCAGGATCATGGTCAAAGTCTAGGAACAGGAGACAGGATGCAGGCTTCTGAAACACAGATCAGAGGCACAAAGAGAAAATACCAAGTGTAAAAGCATTCACCAGGTTTAAATACACCTGCAATCAGCATCAGGTGATGCCTGATTGCAGGGATAGATGTCAGCTCCTGATTGCCACGAGACACCCGCTGGTGGACAGTGGAACTGCAGCCTAAAGATCTGGAAGCACAGTATCACCAGCAGGTGAATCCTCTCCCGACCGTCAGCTTCCGACTCCTAAATGACACCCGCCGGTGGACACCGAAACTGCAGCCCATAGATCTGGGAGCCACAGTGCCACCAGCAGGGGACACCTTTCCTGACACATAGAGATCTATTGGTGTTGTTGCTTTCCTGTTCCCCTTCCAAGGGCTATCTCTAGCAGCTAAGGATTTTCTTTGACAAACTCCTTTGGTCTATTCTGCCTATATAGGCGCCTGATCTCTTTTTGTGGGTTTTTTATTGCACACTTGTCTGACAGCCCCAATATGGTGACGATGCTTCGGTGCATGGAGCCCAAGAAAAAACAGGGAAATTTCCATACTGACAATGATCTTTGCAGAGAGTCTCATTGTAATGAACTGATAACAGCATCCTGGAGGAGGGGGTGTTTTAAATAAATAAATAAAATGTACAACACTTAGCACACAAAATATAATAACATGACTATTGGACTGATGTCTGGTTAAATCATTGAAAAACAGACCTTTTTTCGAGGAACGCTGAAAGATCATTTTCTATGATAGAAGGGGTATCTAATTTGTAAATCCAGTATAATTCTCTCTGGGAAAGCCTGTCCAGGAAATGACCGCCTAGCTTGGCCTTATGCACATGTTTTATGATCATGAGCCTTAGTTGTGATGCGTTATGGTTAAACTTAAGAAAATGTCTAGTGACTGCAGAAGTAAAAAAGTATGAATGTAACTTCTATGTTTACTTATTTGTTTTCTAACCTCATATGTAGTTTGCACAACATAATCCCTGTCATATGGGCATTTAATTAGGTATATCACATCTGTCATACTACAGTTGTGAAATTCCCATATGGCAAATCTTTTCCCTGTAAAGGGATGTGTAAATGAGTCACCTTTGCCTACAAAACGTCAGTGCCCACAAAGGAACATACTTTTTGGAGATAGTAGCATATTTAGAAAATTACCTTGTAAAAGTTTTTCATCTGTCGTTCGCACAAATTGATTAGGTAGGTTCCTGTTGTAAACACAAGTTGATTGCGCAGGTTCCTGTCATATGCATAAGTTGATTACATTTATATACTAACAGTAGAGCATTTCAAAAAGTCAAGGACAGGCAAAAGTCTTACAATGCTGTAGACTGATCTAGAATGTGAGGAAAAAGTTAGAGTAACAGGAATGTGATGTTTTCAGGAAGCTATGTACTGAGCCACTCCCACCAGCCATGATCTTCCTGCAATGTAAATAGAAGCACCGAGATCTAGCGATTATGTCATTGGATCAAAACTAAGGTATGTAATAAAAACAGAATGGTTTTACTTAAAAATGTCATTGGAATGTTGATAAAAGGGGAAATAAAATCCAGGGGCATCAAACTTCATATTTAAATCACAAATGTCTATAGGCCCCCTAAGCAGAGGGAGGAGGGGAGGAAGACCTCCTCTCACAGTTTGGAATTGCGGCAAGGATGGGAAGTGTCATTATAATGGGGGATTTTAATTATCCAGACATAGACTGGGCAGAAGGAACTGCGTATTTGTCTAATGCCCCGTACACACGGTCAGATTTTCCGATGGAAAATGTCCGATCGGAGCGTGTTGTCGGACATTCCGACCGTGTGTGGGCTCCATCGGGCTTTTTCCATCGGATTTTCCGACACACAAAGTTTGAAAGCAGGCTATAAAATTTTCCGACAACAAAATCCGATTGCGTCAATTCCGACCGTGTGTGGCCAGTTCCGACGCACAAAGTGCCACGCATGCTCAGAAGCAATTCCGAGACGGAACAGCTCGGTCTGGTAAAATTAGCGTTCAGAATGGATACAGCACTTTCGTCACGCTGCAATGTTTTCAATAGTTTAATACAGCGCACTCTCTTCTTCTTTATAATGTGAGAAGAATTAAGTAGTTTTGCTGCTCATATTCACACAGACTTCTCACAAACTTTTTTCTTTATTATTTATTGTGATTCCCTCAATATATTTAGATTTGTCACATCTGACCAAATTTCTTTTTTTTGTTTTGAAATATTTTTTTTTTGTCAAGGCTGTTTTTGTATTTTTTTGGTGTTTGTATTTTTTTCAAGGCTGTTTTTTAATTTGTGTTTTTTTATGTTTTACTCCATAATATTTTTGTGTGTGTTTTGTGTGTGAAGTTACCACAACACCATTGATATTTTGTATTATTTAATCTCAAGGAGGTTGCTTGCTGTTGGTGTCTCTTGTTAATTTCACATTGTATTTTTGAAATGTACCTGCCTCCTCACAAACAAACTGTCTTTTTTGAAGGAAAAGACACATAGGCGAGTATAATTGAAACAAAAATTCATTTATTAAGGGCTCAGAACCAAAGAGGGAGGCAACGCTGAAGAAACAGCAGAAATTGGCGAAGCCTTTGGCCAACAGGGCAGACATCAATTATTTTACTGCAAAATTGGTGGCCTGAGGAGTCCATATCTAAGGGAGTGCAGTCTGGTCCAGAAGTCCCAGAGATCCGGAAAGCAGCAGATGACATCTGTGTCCCCAGGCTGTGGTCATACAAGAGACTGCAGCTTTTGTCAGACCAGACTGAACCCAGGTCATCACTCTCTGGTCTTCCTTCCATGCTTCCTTCCACGCTGTGTCTGTGGTGGAGTTGTGGCAGCAGGAGGAGGAGGAGGAGGAGGGGATGGGCCAACTCACTCAGCTGGGTATTGGGTGTGATTTCGCCACTCACCCCCTTACTTAGGACTTTATACAGAAGGTCCTCACACAGCTTGCGTTGACCCTCCTGCATGCCCTTCAGTTTGGTGGCAGCCATGCAGGCAAAGGCCTCTTCAGGAGTGGGTAAGGCTCTGAGGGACGCAGAAGCCTCCTGAATGAGCCTGAGTGCTGAATCCTGCATGTGAGTCCCCTTCCTCTGTCTTTTGTATGGAAGGCGGAGGGGAGGAATCTGCAATTCTGTCAGGCTACTACGACTGGGCCCGGCCTTCTCCTGGCTGCCACTTAGCCTCACCTCCTCCTGGCTGCCACTAATCCCCGCCTCCTCCTGGCTGCCACATTCCACAGCCTCCTCCTGTGTACCACATTCCAGAGCCTCATCCTGGCTGAGGTCTTCCTGTGTATGAAAAAGGGACATCGTTTTAGTTTTTTATTCATCAATCACACACAATTTTAACATCATGACTGTTGCAAATTGAATGTTAACAAATATAACAGACTATCATTCTGAGCCCAGCATTTTTCTTTCTTGTCCAAATTTTTGGTGCCCACTACTGTCTATTGATATGTAAAACACTTTATTAAATCAGCAATTAGTGATCAATAATAACATCTAGTAAACATCATTTATTTATTGACCAGAAATCTGTAGAAGAATGCTATACCTGACTCCATCTGGGCTCCTCCACTTCTTCCTGTCTGAAAGTCCCAGGTTGGACATCGGAAGCCTCAGCTGGGGTGGAAGATAGGGTGGAAGGAAGAGTGGAAGGAAGAGTGGAGAGGGATTCCCTGACTCCAGTCTGGTCTGACAGAAATCGCAGTCTCTCATAGTACCACAGCCTGGGGACATAAACGTCATCTGCTGCAGCTCCGGATCTCTGGGAATCTGTGACCTTCTTGCGCTCCCTAAGATAAGTGCTCCTCAGGCCACCAATTTTGGTTTTTAAATAGGGGATGGTTGCCATGGGGACCACCGGCTTCACCAACTCCAGCAGTTTCTCCAGCGCTGTCTGCCTCTTTTGTTTATTATTGTAATGTGGATGTTTCACCTGCCACAGACAGGGCAGCTCCCTGTATTTGTCTATGAACACGGGGAGGAAATTGTGGTCATTGAAGCCATCCATTTTCTCTGCAAGACACAACACAAGACAAACCCTAATGTCAGGCAAAACTCTCCTAATATAGATACAATATAGGCCTCAATTTAGAAGCAGTATAGGCCCAAGTTTAGATCTTACCTTTGTTTTCACGATCGGCACCTCCAATACTCCTTCCTCCGCTCACAGATCGTACGTACTACGCACGCATGTTACACTTTATATACACTGCGCATGCGTGTAACTCTGCCCGCCCCTGATGTTCTTTCTATTCTATTCCTCGCCCCTTCTCGTTCAGGGCAGTGGGGAAGAGCACATGGTGGAGACACAACAGGTGCGTGCTAATTTCAGCAACGAGGAGGAGGAAAGCCCGGAGCCTGAAACGTCACGATCCAGAAGGAGACGATTTAAGGCATCAAATATGTCCTTTGGGGAGATGTTGGAGATAGTGAACATCCTGAAGAAGGCCGACTATGATGGGAAGTATGAACCTTACCCCAACCCCAATGTCAGAAAGGCCAAGATCATGGCGAAAGTGGTCAAGAGTCTGCATCGGAATTTCGGGGTACGATGATCGAATGATCAGCTCAGGAAGCAGTGGTCGGACCTCAAATTAAGAGAGCATGAGCAGTACAGAAAGATCCGGAGAGTGATGCAAAGTAAGTAGTTGTCCTGTGTTCCTATTCTTTTTATGTTTATTACGTTCATGCTGCTCCATGTGCTTTTCTTAACTGTTATCCAGTGTAAAATGTCAACTTTCATGTTCATGGGCACATTATTCATTCGTATCAAACATTGTTCGTTCGGCCTAGAAAACACCATTGTTTTTGCCATATGCATTTCCCCACATTTTTTACGGCCTACTTGTCTGAAACTAATTTGGTTGTGTAGATGGGTTTGTTACTAGAATTAAATGCCAAGTGGATTCTGTGGAAGGAGAGGACACTCAGCAGAAGTTTTCACATCTGGATGCTGGAGCACTAGTGTGGGACACAAGAACACCCTTTTTATTAGGGGGCCCCACACAGGTGCTCCAGTGTATACTATAGGGGTGTCTCCATCTGTGAAGCTTGTGCAAGACAGGTAAAGTATTCAAGCTTGACAAAGGACAAATGCAACATCTTTGAACTCTGCCAAAACAGACAATTGTACCCCACTTCCAAGCAATGTTTCATATTCCTATTTCTGCCATCAAATATCTGTGTGCTAAGTATACCTATTTTTTTGTACATAGGGGATAAAAGACTCGGAGGACACCCCTCATCCGAGGAGACCACAGACCCCACACCTCTGGAAGAAGGGAAAATTAACCGAAGACAAGCAGAGCAGGAGGAGGAAGACGTGGTGGAAATTGGCACCACAACAGGTGAGTGTCTGCGACCACAGGCTCAGCTAAGAGATGGATGCCGCCATATTTATAATACATGGTGTGTTTTTGTTTCTATCTTTTTAGGTGATCGTGATGTTGTGGATCCAGATCCATTCACCTCGGAAAGTGCCTAGATCCTGATTGGGGAGATCATGGGGTGTAATAGGGACTTGGAAAACATCCTGAAAAACATCAATGATGTTCAGCAAAAAATGAAGAACATCATTGATGTTTTAGGGAGAGTTTAAAACCCCCGAAATCCCTTGGGTTTTTGTTGTGGTCAAACTAATTTTCATTTTTGTGTAAATTTTTAGCAAAGCCAAATTTGGAAGAGGCACACGGTGTGTCAGCATGTGCTATCTGCCATCATGGGAGATCAATGGACGCGTTTTGGGGGTGCAACCCCTTCCTCAATAATAAAGTAGCTGTGATGAAGGGGTTGCACCCCCAAAACACGTCCCTTGATCCCCCGTGATGGCAAGTAGCACATGTTGACATTCGAAAATTTGTGCGAATCTTCCAAATTTGACTTTTCCTGGGGTGACTGCACCCCATCTGAACGCAATATCAAACACAAATGTCTGATATTGCCTTCAAGTTCTACCAAATGTGAACTTTGTAAGTTCAAAATTTGTGTCTCTTGTTGGTTTTAAACATGCCTGTTTTATCTTAAATGGACATTTCAACTTTTTCTAATCTGACCCCAAAAATTGTTATACAACAAACATGTTGGTTTGTTTTAAAAACCTTTTGTAAATGCACATGTGGTTGTGCTGGTATTAAAAAGATTGTTAATCAAGATTGTGTGGATTATTGTCTCAACGCTACAACACTTTTGTGGTGCTCGAATTGGTGTTTGCTGTGACAATGGGGGTTATTTCCTAAGGGAAAATCCACTTTGCACTACAAGTGCAGTTTCAAGTGCACTTGTAGTGCAAAGTGTCTTTGCCTTTAGTAAATAACACCCAACAGTGCTTTGTAAGGTTACACAATCACGCCATTTTCAGGGCTCACCACATTTCTGTCAGGGTCAGCTAAAACAAACACAAGCAGTAAATGTCACCAAAAATTTGAGTATTTTTTTTTTTTGTTTTTTTATTTGAAAAAGGTTTTGGACATTGTCTGGCATATTGATAGCCCCCCTACCCGCAAAGAATTCAAGTTATCTTAGCCGGACATCATGGGCACTCAGGGAGGGCAAGCCAGGACGGCCACTTTCAGCGCAGTCAGGGTTGGTTCATTTGTAATTGCAGCCTCAGGCCGAACTGAGCCAGCATAGTTGGCAGAATGTTTCCGTAAAAAGTTGTGTAGAACACAGCACGCCAGGGTAATATGATTCAGTTTATAGTCCGCCATATGTATGGGTGTAAGAAATAGGCGGAACCGGCTGGCCATGATTCCAAACGTGTTCTCCACCACTCTTCTGGCCCTGGCCAGCCAGTAATTAAAAACCCTCTGGTCCGGGGTGAAGGTCCTCATTGGGAATGGCCGCATAAGATGGTCCCCCAGCGCAAAGGCTTCATCCGCATTGAAGACGAATGGGAGTCCTTCCACATTGTCTTCTGGAGGTGACAAGTCCAAGCTGCCATTCTGGGGACGCCCGTAGAACTCCATCTAGGCGATGACTCCACCATCGGACATCCAGCCATTCTTCCCCACGTCCACATACAGAAATTCATAAGTAGCCGACACCACCGCCAACATCACAATACTATTGAACCCCTTATAATTATAATAGTATGACCCCGAGTTGAGTGGTGGGACGATGTGGATGTGTCTCCCATCAATTGCCCCTCCGCAGTTAGGAAAGTCCCACCGCTGGGCAAAGTGGGAGGCCACAGTCTGCCATTCCTGTGGCGTGGAAGAAAACGGGGGAGTCAAATAAAAAAAAATAATTAGTCTTTGTGCACATAAACAGGGAAAGCAGATTAGACACAAACATTGTTGGCCAACATCAACCATCATACCATTTATTAGAGGTAATTTTTAAACACCAAAGTATAAGGTACACCTATCAGATTTCCCCTCCCCCCCTCTCATGGGCCATTTCTAACATTATAGGGGGGAGAACTCTTGGACAGGTAACCCTCTCCACTTCATTGAGAGATGAATGCGTAAATAATGGTTATTACTTTGAACAGCCCCTCCTCAGTTACACTATTGGCAGCCCACTGGACAGGTAAGAAGTGTCATAATACAAAGATATAAATACACACTGTACACCTTTGAGCACATTTGGACATTCTGCTATTACCTATCAAGATATAATAGGATACAAAAACGTTAAACATTACCATTTGAAAGTATACAGGCAGGCCCTTGCACTACATGCTTTGGGGAATTCATCCATATATCTGGCCACAAAAGAGGTGGGTATAGTGTGTATGGGTTTGGCAAAGTCAGCAGATAGATGAGGATAGAGAATTGGTATCAGCTGACTTAGCAGTTGGGGTGAGGGAGGGTTCCAAATGATTTGGGGACCCCCCAAAAAAGCCTCTGGCACTCTGCCTGAATTTAAAGCACAAATCACATTTCAAAACATTTTAGGGGTGTTTGGGGTAAAGCACTACTATGGAGCTGACAAAATACATTGTTAAGTGACTACATGAGGTGAATATAGGGCCAGGAGAGCATGCTGGGGAGGTAAGTGAAGGCAAATATGTATGAAGGACAAAAAAAAATTACAAAAATATCAAGCATGCATGAGGACAAAGGGGACATTTACAGCATATTACAATCATGGTAATTAGGGAATAAGGAAAGAAATACAAGATATTAGCAAACATTAAATACAATAAAATGTGATGTTAAAGGATAAAAATCTTACCTTAATATACTCCTTCTGCAGGACCTGAAAATTAGCAGAACAGGTCTCTGGGATAATGATCCCCAGAGCCTGGGGAGAGATGCCTGTCGAGAGCTTGAGGTCCTGCAGGCTTCTCCCTGTGGCCAAGTACCGCAGGGTGGCGACGAGCCTCTGCTCTGGAGTGATGGCTTGTCTCAACAAATGGTGAAATACGGGGTCCGTCATCCGGAGAAAGTTCCTGAAATCATCAGATTATTCTCACGGATCTCACGGAGCAAAGGCATATGACAACTGGTCACGCTGAAGCAACCATTTCTTGGTCCATGAACTCCTCCCCACCCTGTTCATGGACTGGACTTGTGTCAATGTCAGGACACCAACACCAAGCCCCTGCACAGCATGAACTCTACGAGGAGTACGTGTACGCAAGATGGCTAGAAAACGGTCAGCTGCTCAGAACGAAGTAACAGAACGCACTGAAGAACAGCAAGGCCTTTGAAGAGCGACCTGAAAAACAGTAACGAACGAACAAGAACAGAGTGACAAGAGTCACACGTCACTTGCTGCACGCACTGAAGAGCAGATACAAACCCACAAGCACAAACTGAACAGCAAAAAACGATCTGAAAACCACGATTTTGAAAAAGCACGAATTGTCTCTCACCAAACTTTTACTAACACGAGATTAGCAAAAGGAGCCCAAAGGGTGCCGCACTTGGTTCTGAACTGGCCTTTTCTAGTCTCGCCGTACGTTGTGTACGTCATCGCGTTCTGACAACTTTGTGCGACCGTGTGTACGCAAAACAAGTTTGAGCCAACATCCGTCGGAAAAAATCCATGGATTTTGTTGTCGGAATGTCCGATCAATGTCCGATCGTGTGTACGGGGCATAAGGCTCGCAATTTCTTAAATGTTTTGCAGGACAATTTCATGGGTCAGATGGTAAATGTACCAACAAGAAACAAAGCTTTAATTGAACTACTGATTACTAACAATACAGACCTGATAGCAGATGTGGGAATATGGGGCAATTTAGGAAACAGCGTCTATAGGTGAATTCATTTCAGCACAAATAGGAAACACAAGGGTAATACAAAGACACTGAATTTCAAAAGAGCCAACTTCCCTAAACTGCACTCCTTGCTAGAAGATATTAAATGGGATAAAGTCCTAGGAACAAAGAACACGGAGGAAAAATGGGAGTGCTTTAAGAGAATATTAAATAAAGGTATTGGCCTGTGAATTCCAATGGGTAATAAATTTAAAAGAGCTAGCAAAAGTCCTGGGTGGCTTAACTTCAATGTAAAAATGCATATAAAAGCAAAGGAGAAGGCCTTCAAAAATACAAGGCTGATGGGTCATCGTCAGCATTCCAACTTTACAAAGAATGTAAAAAGAAATGTAAGGGTGCAATCAGGGCGGCTAAGATAGAATATGAAAGGCACATAGCAGAGGAGAGTAAAAAAAAACAAGAAATTATTTAAGTATATAAATAGTAAGAAAAGGAGGTCAGAACATATTGGCCCCATAAAGAATGATGAAGGGAATCTGGTTACAAAATACGGAGAGATAGCAAAGGTTTTGAATTTAATCTTCTTCTCAGTCTTCATGAGGGAAACTGGCGGCTCAGTAACCAAGACTGCAATGTTTATCCTTCATAACACGTTACAGGAAGCACCCTCATGGCTAACAGAGGATAAAATTAGAAATAGACTTGAAACGTAACATTAATAAGTCATCGGGACCAGATGGATTACACCTGAGGGTACTTAACCCTTTCGCTACTAAGCCCTGTGCTCCATTTTGTACACTTAGGTGGCCAGACCATTTTTAAAATTTTTCCTTTTCTTTATTATTTTTCACTTATAGCTTTCAGAATTTCTAAAAGACCCCCCAAACCATATATTTTCTGAAAGTACATGATCAGTAGAATAAAAAGAAGGTGCTACTGATTTTTTAGACGCCGCTGTATTTGCCCAAATGTTTATCAAACCAATATATTTGCCAAAAATACACTAAAACCATTATTGGCAGATAAAAACACAGCAAATTTTACAAAATTCCTACTAAATATAGAAAATTAACCTGTATCGAGTTAATAAATAACAAATATTTGTAACTTTTAAATTGCTCTTTTTTGCGAAATGGTGAAAATTGAACAGACGCAAAAGTGTATATATCCAAATTTCTCTAAAAATCTGAAGGTTTTCATTTTTCCCTTACAGCTTTCAGAATTTGTGAAAGACCCCCAGCCATATATTTTCTGAAAGCATATGACCTATATAATAAAATAAGGTGCTACTGATTTTTTTAGACTCCGCAGTATTTGCGCAAATGTTTATCAAACCATTATATTCGCAAAAAATACTCTAAAACCATTATTAGCAGATAAAAACACAGCTAATTTTACAAAATTCCTGCTAAATCTCTACTAAATATAAAAGCTTAATCTGCATGGAGTTAATAAATAACAAAAAGTTACATACGCAAAAATGTTATTATCCAAATTTCTCTAAAAATCTGAAGGTTTTCATTCTTCACTTACAGCTTTCAGGACCTGTAGATATGCTACATATTTTTTGGGCTCTGTAATAATTGCGCAAATGTTCATCATATCACTATTTTCACTAAAAATACACTAAAATCATTAATATTGCACATAAACAAAATGTAACTTACAAAGTTCCTGCTAAATTAGTACTAAAGCATCATTCACATGTGGCATACTAAAGTGTACGCCCATGGGTGGCCATGTTTACCCACACAGAGATGCACAGGTGTTCCATGCATCCCCGTACAGGCAGTTCCATTTATGTCAATTGGGATGCAACAGCTGCATAGTCATAGCTGCTGTTCCCAATCTGACATCCGTGTGGGTGTGGGTACATGACCCCGAACACAGACAGTGTGAGCTCAGGGACATGCATGCGGACTTACATGGATGTAAAATTGGGAGCAACGGCTCTGTTCATGCAGTTGCTACATCCCAAATTACATCAATGGGACTGACTGCATGGAGATGCATGGAAAATCTGTGCATCCCTGTAAAGGTACGCTGTGTATGCCCTGTGTGAACAAGCCTTAAGCCCCTTTCACACAAGCACACCGATCAGGTCTGCCTGTCTGTTTTTCGGACGGGCCCAATCGGACCACCCATTGTTCTCTATAGAGAGGCAGAAGTAAATGGACATGTGACCATTTACACTCGCCTGCATCTGATCCAGCCTGCTAAAAACAGATAGATGGGTATTCCATTCCCCATCCATCTAGCAGATCGGATCGGATGGTATCCGATGAAACTGGACAGGCGGTACGTTTTCATCAGAATCCCCCATAGAGAATAGCGACCTGTCATCCGCCTGCTCAGCCCCTGCAGGGCACCGGACTCAAACGTTTGTATGAGGTTTTTTTTTCAAGCCACATGATTAGAGCCTGAGGCTCTAATTGGCTAGGAAAAGGTTGGGCTCGGGGCGCAGAGCATTACACCCTGAACTCATCCACTTGTGACAATAGCTAATTAATATTAGCTATTGTCTTCCGGCTTCTCCTCCTGTCCTCCTGGCCAATCAGGATGGATCAGGTTTTGGCTGGAGGAGAAGCTGAGGTATCCATGCAGGGGTGAGTACAGAGGGGGTGGGACCGTCACCGTGGAGGGTTTTTTTTTTGTTTTTTTGTTTTTACTTTTTACATTTTTTTCTTTATTTTTAGCCATTGTTTTGAGGGGGGGTCTTTGGTGAGATATCAGAGGTCTAAACAGACCCCATATCTCTTTTTTGGAGACAGAGAAAGGGACTGGAGATAGTCCCTTTTCTCTGTATCACTTTACTTTGAATGAATTAAAAATCTGTATAGGGATTCCATTCATTCAGAAAATGGCAGTCTGATACATTGTAACACTTGCGGTTACAATATATCAGCTGTCAGTGTCAGTGGGCACATAGCAGTGATCAGTAGCAGTGATCTCTTCTACAGGGGGGGGAGTTTAGTAAACACATGTTTACTAGGCCCCACCAAGCCCCTACTTCACCCCCACCCGCACCCCCCCCCCACCGCAAATTCCAGCCAGACAAATCATAGGAGATCTGTGCAGGGAGAAGCTGCAGGCAGAGGGAGGGGAAGGAGAGATGCTGCACGGATGGATCCATGGATCGGGGATGTGGGGGCATTTGGGGGGTGATCTGACTGGTGGGGGGACACATCTGGACCCCCCCCAAGCCCCATACAGCACCTATAGCCGGTGGGAGTGGAAGAGGTGGGATGCCGGCTAATGATGGTGGATGCAGGGAGCGGGTTTGCAGGGGGGGTTGGATCAGGTGGAGGGGGGTAATTAGTGCTGGGGGGGTGAATGGGATAGGAGAGGGGACGGAGGCAGTTTTAGATGGAAGGGTGCAGTGGGGGTGGAGAGACAGGGGGCAGGGAATTGACGGCATGGGTGGGGGGTAGGTCAAATTAGGGGTTAATACTGACTTGGCCACCTGCGGGCACTTCTGTAGGTCCGTACGGTTTACTGACTTGGCAGTGAAAGGGTTAAAGGAGAAGTCCAGCCTGAGCTTTTTATGGGTCACAGGAGTGCAATTCGTTTTGCACTCCTGTGAACTGTTTTAAGCAGTCTGAAGTCTGCTCTCTCCGCTGACGTCACTGGCATCAGTCGAGGCAGTGCCTCATCCCAACTTCCCAAGTGGATCTGCCAGCTGTCTTGATTGATGGCTGTCTCAGCGTCTCAGCGAGTCATGGAGGTTTAGAGCAGGAGAGATGCTGACTGGCAGGTAGCATCTCTCTGCTCGGGGAGGAGTGAGAACTAAACCACTGTCAGTGTTCGGTGGCTCGGTTCTCAGTGAAGAGACAGCGGGGGACAGCTGCAGCATGGGTCTGATGCTCCATCCACCAAGGTAAGTATGAATAGGAAAAAAAACAAAAACCCATTCTTCTCTTTTAAGAAACTCAGTCAAGTGATTGCCAGACCATTGTTCCTATTTTTAATGAACAGTCTACTGACTGGAGTGGTACCAGCCGATGGGAGAAAAGTCAATGTAGCACCAGTATTTAAAAAAGGGCTAAGATATATCCCTAGAAACTACAGGCCAGTTAGCTTAACATCAGAAATTTGCAAGTTCACAGAGGGGATGACAAGGGACTATATACAAGATTTTAGGAATAAAAAAAGGTATTAGTAGCAGTAATCAGCATGGATTCATGAAGAATTTTTCTTGCCAGACCAATCTTTTATCTTTTATGAGGAGGTAAGCTGCCAAGCTGTCAACTAGATAAAGGAAGGCCTGTAGATGTGGTGTATCTGGATTTTGCAAAGTCATTCGATACAGTTCCCCATAAATGTTTACTGTACAAACTAAGGTCTGTCAGCATGGACCAAAGGGTGAGGACATGGATTGAAAACTAGCTACAGGGGTGAGTCCAGAGGGTAGTGATAAATGGGGAGTACTCAAAATGGTCTGGTGTGGGTTCCGTCCTGGGACCAATCCTATTTAATTTATTCATAAACGATCTAGAGGATGGAATAAACAGCTCAATTTCTGTATTTTAGGACAATACTAAGCTAAGCAAGGCAATAACTTCTACGCAGGATCTGGAAACCTTGCAAGAAGATCTACAAAGCTAATAAAGGGACTGGAGGACCTCAGCTATGGGGAAAGACTGCAAGCATTGAACTTATTCTCTTTGGAGAAAAGACGCTTGAGTGGGGATATGATTTCAATTTACAAATACCGTACTGGTGACCCCACAACAGGGATAAATCTTTTCCATGCAAGGGAATTTAATAAGACACGTGGCCATTCACTAAAATTAGAAGGGAAGCAGTTTAACCTTAAACTGCGTAGAGGGTTCCTTACTGTAAGAGCGGTAAGGATGTGGAATTCTCTTCCACAAGCAGTGGTTTCAGCGGGGTGCATCAATAATTTAAAAAACGATTAGATGGGCACCTAAATGGCTACAACATACAGGAATATACAATGTACTATTAACATAAAAGCACACGCACAAGTTGAACATGGTGGACTTGTGTCTTTTTTCATCCTCACCAACTATGTAACCAACTATGTAACTATGGTTTCAATGACCATAGATTTCATTCAAATTTATAATAATATAGTCAAAAAGGCTGTGCAAACCACAATATTGTTTTACAAATACACTAAAGCATATCAACCAGTAGCCATTTTGACTGCAGTAAAGTAAAATATGATTGGATATTACAGGTTACTGCATTTTTGCACATCATAATTGTTTTTGTGCTACCCAAGTCTGGAAACACAAAGCAGTAGGATATTTGGGTCTTGAAGGAATCTTGTAATGAAGCCCCTTATTTACAGGCATACCCCACTTTTAAGTACACAATGAGGTTTATTTACTAAAGCTAGAAATTGAAAAATCAGGCTAATTTCTGCATAGAAACCAATGAGCTTCCAGGTTTTATTACCAAAGCTTAATTGAACAAGCTGGGATTAGAAGCTCATTGGTTTCTATGCAGAAGTGAGCCTTATCTTGCACTTTCCAGCTTTAGTAAATAAACCCCATTGTGTACTTAAAAGTGGGGTATGCCTGTATACTGTTTTGTGTTATTATGGAAACCTGAGTGCAGAGTACCCTTTTATGTTAAGTTAATGTTTGCAGATGGCACATAAGGTGATGTAACTAGTCTGTAATAAAGGTAATAGCTAGTAATAGAGGTGAAGGAAGACAGAGGGGTTGATTTACTAAAGGCAAAAAAACTGTGCACTTTGGAAAGTGCAGTTGCACACGGCAAGAGCAGTTGCTCCAGAGTTTAGTAAATGAGCAGAAGCTGTGCTGACTTTCATCAACCAATCATGTGCAAGCAAAAATGCTGTTTTTTTTATTTTCCTTGCACGCGATTGGGTATTCTTTGCAAAGTTAAAGTGGAGTTCCACCCAAAAGTGGAACTTCCACTAATCAGATTCCTCCCCCCCTCCGGTGACACAGTTGGCACCTTTCAGGGGGGAGGGGGGTACAGATACCTGTATATTACAGGTATCTGTACCCACTTCCGGCATAAATAGCCGCAGAATCTGCGGTTATTTACGCCACTTCCTGCTCCCTCCCGCTGCCTGCTGGGAAACACACACGGGTCCCAGAGGCAGCAGGGAGCATTCGTATTGCGCGGCGCGACTCGCGCATGCGCAGTAGGGAACCGGGAAGTGAAGCCGCACGGCTTCATTTCCTGATTCCCTTACCGAAGATGGAGGCGGCAGCACCCGAGGACGGAGAGACGCTTCGGCCTCGGGTGCCGACATCGCGGGCGCCCTGGACAGGTAAGTGTCCATGTTTTAAAAGTCAGCAGCTGCAGTATTTGTAGCTGCTGACTTTTAAAAAATTTTCTTTCGGCGGCGCTCCGCTTTTAAGCTTTACCTCATTTACTAAGCTCTGGAGCAACTGCACTTGCAGAGTGCAATTGCACTTTCCAAGGTGCACAGTCTATTGGCCTTTAGTAAATCAACCCCAGAGTGTCCTTCAGATGGTGTAGAATTAACTCAGAAAACTAGAACTTAAAGCGAGGGTCCACCTATCTATCGTTTTTTTTTTTTTGAGTTCATTCACAAACATTTCTTCTCAGCATTACATACTCACATATTGTGTGTAATATGTCCGCCTGTGTCAGATTTCGTCGAAAAGAATAACTTACTTTATTCACTGCAGGCGGTTTCCATCTTCATTGTGGGCATTTGAAGCCCACAAGCATTTATTTCCTGGATGCGGTGAATGCTGTGCTCCCAGCACTCACCACTCGTTCCCGCACATGCTCAGTGGCATCCTGGGAAGCCTGAGACTAGCTCCCAGGAGACTGTGCGGAGTCTGGGAGAGGCTAGAAACACGCCTATTCCCACGGGAGGAGAACCAGGAAGTGCAAAGAAGAATAGAAAAATAAAACGTAATTACTGTGATTTAAATTTTTTTAAACGGCATGTCAGCATCTAGGCAAGGAAGAGAATACATACAGATATTGTTCAAAATTTGGGTGGAACCCCACTTTAAAAGTTGTTTTGCTAGAATCTTTGGGTGGGGGTGTGGCCGCTCAAGGTGTCTAAATTGTTTAACTACTAAATTGCACCTGGGTTGCCCCCCTGTTAGGACAAATGCCTCCAAAGAAGTTGTATACTGTTTGGCGTGGCAGCCTGGAACTTGCATATTGTCGCACCAAGGTTGCCCTGTTTTGGGAGCAGGAGCTGGCCATTGGGAGTTAGGCAGAAAGCTGTTTGCTCAAATTCTCATCCCTGATTGCCCTCCTTTCTAGAATTGAAGCCTCAAGCATTGAGGTAACGCTGTGAGAAGTGTACACGCCCACTGGAAGCATTGGAGCTCGTGGGTAAATTGAGGAGCCGGGCTGTTAGGGACTTAGGCAGGAATAGGGACAAAAGTAAGGTAGGAGTCTCCCTTCCACACACCCAGATATCATGAGAGTGGTAATTGCTTCTGTACATACATTTGCATATAATCTTAAAGTACTAAGTGCTTATTTTATGCATACAAATAGAACTGCTAAGTAGCCTTATAATAAGTCTCCCACGGCTCTCAAGATGCAAACTGTTTCTGGGAAACCCAGTGGAGAGCCATAAGAGGCAGCTCAGTGTATTATCTGTGTACTGTGCTTTTAGTGGAACGAAGAGCGGGTGTGGTCAAATGGTTTTTACGGGGGCTATTTCAGTGTCACCGGCCGGACCACTTCATGCATGGCAGAGTACACAGAAATACTGTACATAGATCTGCTCGCATAATCTGCTATTTTACCTTTCAGGATGAAGAACTCCCAATGTAGGGAGATGGTCTCACATTTATCTATAGCTTTAAGTAAGGTGTTGGGAAAACTTAGAAAACTTTTATTGCATTCTTACATAAGAAAAGTCTTTTAATAGAGAAACATAAGCCTCGGTCAGTGGAGAGTTCTGAACAGTTCATAGAAGAGAAACTATATTATAGTAGACCCCTTATAGTAGACAAAAAAGAAAAAAACCGTACTGGGGAGTATGGGACTTTAAGGGTGCTTATTGCTACAAATAGATATACCTCAATACATTTAGTAAAATATATTTTTATTTCAAAAAGGGAATAACATTAAAAAGGTCACTTCCTTCACACAATTTTCTACGCAATTGTTCTACATGTTTCGCCGTGAGGCTTTTTCAGGGAAGTTTTTGGTCGGCGGGACCACCTGTGTCCTGAAATTCGCTCTGACCTCATTTTACTATCATAAATCTGGCTCTGAGTTCTCAAAACATTGAGGCTAGAACCTTCAGTTGGGAAATTAATGCCATCTACATGAATGCATTCATAAATAAAGTCCATGCATTTCCTGAAGAAGCCGCAAGGTGAAACATAAAGGTAGAACGATTGCATGGAAAATTGTATGAAGGAAGTGACCTTTTTATTGTTATTCTCTTTTTGAAATAAAAATATCTTTTACTAAATTTATTGTGGTATAACCATTTGTAGCAATAAGCACCCTTAAAGTCCCATACTCTCCAATACAGTTTTTCTTCTTTGTCTACTATAAGGGGTGATGGTGCTTACTATTTGAATTTGTGTCTTGATCACTCTAATCCCCTACAATTCATGGAAGAGGTTTAAGAAGGTTCAGAATTTGATCAGTTATTGAAGGGTAAAATGAATTTGAAGGAAAAACTAAAGAATGTATGCCCTTTTGAATACAATAGGGGATTCCCTTGCCCAGTGTGATGAATACTTACAGATATTAGAAGCCCTCAAACTCATCACATTTACAAATGTATGCTAGGCTAGGACTCCCATGATCCCAGGGTTGGTGAGTATTTTCATAGATTAATGTGAGTTAGGGCATACGGGTCTGTCACTCTTCAGCTAAGGGTGCCAGAAGCTGTTCTTGAAGATTTTGTGGAGACTAAGGCCCCTTTACAATTTTCTGTATGTTGGGGACAATTTGGATGGAGTACAGGAGTGCATTTGGGGATATGGGAATCTATGTAGAGCAGAAGCAGCAGGAAGAAAATAGTAAAAGTAGGGGAAAAAATAAAAAGACAGTTGTAAATAGAGAAGGTACCATTATCTTGGTGCAGATCTAGTATAACCTTTAATTAATGTACTTATGATAGGGAAAGAAAAGGAAAGAAATTCAATGTGTTCATATATATATTTACAATATGCTTTTGTTACATGTTTTGAATATGTCTGAGTTTTAGGGATGAGCCAAACACCCCCCGGTTCGGTTCGCACCAGAACCTGCGAACGGACCGAAAGTTTGCGCGGACTTTAGAACACTGTTAAAGTCTATGAGACTCGAACGTTTCAAATCAAAAGTGCTAATTTTAAAGGCTAATATGCAAGTTATTGTCCTAAAAAGGGTTTGGGGACCCGGGTCCTGCCCCAGGGGACATGTATCAATGCAAAACAAGTTTTAAAAACGGCCATTTTTTCGGGAGCAGTGATTTTAATGATGCTTAAAGTGAAAAAGAAAAGTGAAATATTCCTTAAAATATCCTACTTGGGGGGTGTCTATAGTATACCTGTAAAGTGGCCCGTGTTTCCCGTGCTTAGAACAGTCCCTGCACAAAATGACATTTGTAAAGAAATAAAAGTCATTTAAAACTGCTTGCGGCTTTAATGTAATGTCGGGTCCCGGCAATATGGATGAAAATCAGTGAAACAAACAGCATGGGTACCCCCCCCAGTCCATTACCAGGCCCTTTGGGTCTTGTATGGGTATTAAGGGGAACCCCGCACCCAAATTAAAAAAAGGAAAGGCGTGGGACCCCCAGGCCCTATATACTCTGAACAGCAGTATACAGGCGGTGCAAACAAGACAGGGACTGTAGATTTGCTGTAAAGTAGAATCTGTTTGTAATTTTGAACTGGTACATTTTTAAAGTGTAGCTCCAGCCAAAAAATCTATTTTTAAGCTTTTTGGAAAACATAGGGAAGGGTTATCACCCCTGTAACATTTGTTTTGCTGTCTGTGCACCTCTTCAGAAGATTTCACCTCACTTTCTGTCCCAATGACAAATATTTTTTGAAAATGTGGGGTTTTTAGTGAAACAAGGATTGGTGATAAAGCATCAGTGGAGAGGAGACACGTTTTTCCCATATGAACTCTTACAGCAGAAAATTTCCCTTCCTATGGGTAAATTTCATCTCACTTCCTGTTGTCTCCTTCTGTTTGCAAGTAGGAGTCGTTTGTAAGTTGGATGTTTGAAAGTAGGGCCCTGCCCTTTATAGTCTGCAGAAATTGGGGCCTTAGGTGTTGGTGTTGCCACAACACTGTAAGCCCTCACAGTTACTCTTGGTGGGCGCAGGAACAGGCCCTGCTGTGAAATATTATATCAAAAATTGTATTTACATGCACCTGTTGAACAGGGGCAGAAAAATTTGGCCTTTGGTGGTGGTGGTGTTGCCACAACACTGTAAGCCCTCACAGTTACTCTTGGTGGGTGCAGGAATGGGCCCTGCTATGAAATATTAGATCAAGAATTGTAATTACATGTCCCTGTTGAACAGTGGCAGAAAAATTGGGCCTTAGGCCTTGGTGCCACAACACTGCAACCCCTCACAGATGCTATAGCTGGAGCGCAGGAATGAGCCCTGCTGCAAAGTATTGCATCAATAATTGTAATTATACGTACCTGTTAAACAGGGGCTGAAAAACTGGGCCTTGGGCACTAGTGCTGGTGCCACAACACTGCAACCCCTCACAGATACTCTAGTTGGAGCGCAGGAATGAACCCTGCTGCAAAGTATTGCATCAAAAATTGTAATTACACGCCCTTGTTAAACAGGGGCAGAAAAATTGCGCCTTAGCCACTGCTGGCGATGCCCAGAACCAAAAATTTTCTTACAAGCTATCAGCATGAAAATTGGGGAGGAAGAGGATTGTCACTCAGCATAATAGGATAGTCACTCAGCATCAGCATAGGCAGTCTTGAAGGGATCTCACATTAAAAACAAATTATTTGGTTACATCAGCATCAGGTGCTTGGTAGCTGGTGATCCAAGACTGATTCATTTTTATGAAGGTCAGCCAATCAACCGATTCGGTGGACAGGCGCACCCTGTGATCGGTTACAAAGCCTCCAGCAGTACTGAATGTGCGTTCCGAAAGAACGCTGGATGCAGGACAGGCCAGTAGCTCAATTGCATACTGTGCAAGATCTGGCCAATGATCCATCCTCAAGACCCAGTAACCCAGAGGAATTTCAGTGGGAAAGGTGTCCAAGTCTGACCATGCCCCTAGGTAATCCTGCACCATGTGATGCATCGGTCAGATGGCCACCTTCTCCACCGCTCCTTCTGTGAGTGACCGAAGCCTCAGCAACACGTTGTCCAGATGGACCAGGCTCTGTAAAAGCGTTGCACAAACCTTTCTGCAAGGCCTCTTGAAGATGTTTCATCCTCTGCTCCCTCTGCAATGGCAAGATAAGGTCCGCAACCTTACCCTTGTAACGTGAAACAAGGAGGGTTGCCAGCCAGAAATGATCCCTCCCATTGATACCACGAATACGAGGATCCTTCTGCAGGCTTTGCAGGATCAGGAAGGCCATGCAGCGTAGGTTTGCTGAGGCATTCGGTCCAGAGTCCTCTGGGTCACTAAGGACGACATGATCCGCAGCCACCCCCTCCCAGCCACGTACAAGTCCATGGGTTTCCTCGGACTGTAAATGATCCCTTGAAGACTGCTGCTGCTGCTGAGTGCCAGGCTCCACTTCCATGCTGACACAATCCTCCTCCTCCTCCTCCTTGTCCTCTTCCTGTGTGATCAGCGGGCACGCAGGAACACTGTCTGGATAAAGGGGGCCTTGAGAGGTAAGAAAGTCCTCCTCTTCCTCCCTCTGTTCTGCCTCAAGTGCCCTGTCCATTGTTCCATGCAGCGTGTGCTCCAACAGGTGGACAAGAGGGACAGTGTCACTGATGCATGCACCGTCACTGCTCACCATCCTCGTGGCCTCCTCAAATGGTGACAAGACAGTGCATGTATCCCTGATCATAGCCCATTGGCGTAAGGAAAAAAAACAAGCTCCCCTGACCCTGTCCCTGTGCCATAGTCGCATAGGTACTCATTGATGACCCTCTGCTGCGTGTGCAGGTGCTGCAGAATGGCCAACGTTGAATTCCACCTGGTGGTCATTGGGCAGGTTGAATTCCTTTTGGAGGTGAGCCAGCTGAGCACTGGCATTATATGACCTGTGGAAATGCACACAGACTTTCCTGGCCTGCCTCAGGACATCCTGTAAGCCCGGGTACCTGCCCAAGAACCGCTGCACCACCAAGTTAAGGACGTGGGCCAAACAGGGCACATGGGTCAGTTGTCCCTGTCGGAGGGCGGAGAGGAGGTTGATGCCATTGTTGCAAACCACCATTCCTGGCTTAAGCTGGCATGGCGTCAACCACCTCTGAACCTGCCCCTGCAGAGCTCACAGAATTTCTGCCCCAGTGTGGCTCCTGTCCCCCAAGCACACCAGCTCAAGCACCACATGGCATCTTTTTGCCTGCATGCTTGCGTAGCCCCTTGAACGCCTACGGAGCACCGCTGGTTCCGAGGACAATTCAGCACAGGAAGAGGCCATGGAGGAAGAAGAAGAGGAGGGGTGGAGGAGAGAGGTGTGTCAGAATCATCACTAGTATAAATTAGGAGGCGTGTTGGCGGAACAACCTCCAACACTACTGCACCCTGTCCTGCATCCTTCCAAGCTGCTGAAGAGTCACCCAGTGCACGGTGAAAGATAGGTAACGTCCCTGTCCATGCCTGCTGGACCATGAGTCAGCGGTAATATGCACCTTACCGCTGACTGCCCTGTCCAGCGAGGCCAAGACATTGCCTTCCACATGCTGGTAGAGAGCCGGAATCGCCTTCCGTGAGAAAAAGTGGCGTTTGGGAACCTGCCACTGAGGAACAGCACATTCCACAAACTCACGGAAGGGGGAAGAGTCTACCAACTGAAAAGGCAGCAGTTGAAGTGCTAGCAATTTAGCCAAGCTAGCATTCAACCGCTGGGCATGTGGATGGCTGGGAGCAAAATTCTTTCGGTGGTATAGCAGCTGGGGCAGGGAAATTTGCCTGGTACAATCTGACGTTGGTGTACCGATAGCAGATTGCCCACAAGTACTTGGCTGTGACACACCTAATTCTACACCTTCATTCCTCTCAGTGCAGGTTTCAGAGGGGACTGAAGGTATAGTGGGGTTGGAGATCCCAGCTGATGAGGAGCAAGGAGAGGTCTGCTTTGTTCTTTGGTGTGGGTCTTTTAGGTACGCTTGCCAACTAACTGCATGGCAGGTCAACATATGTCTGGTCAAGCATGTGGTGCCCAAGTGGGTGATGATTTGGCCACGCGAGATACGCTTGGGACATATGTTGCAAATAGCAGCAAGGCGATCTGATGCACTTGTCTCAAAAAAGGCCCACACCAAAGAACTTTTGGTATAATGCAGAGACAGTAGCGCCCTGCACATGCGGAGCTCTGCGGTGTGATGCAGTCAATGTGCTGCCCTTAAGCTGGCCCCTGGAGGGCATCCTGCCTCGTTGGAGATGTGCCTCCACCTCCTCCTCCTCTCTCCTATCAGGCACCCATGTGGAGTCAGTGACTTCCTCATCATACCCTCCCTCCTCATCACTGGAGCAAAGCTGGCAGTATGCTGCAGCTGGGGGAACATGACTACCAGATTGCTGTCCTTCTTGGGCACCCCCTTTCTCTGGGCTCACTTTACTGCCTTCCTCTAGCTGGGTACCATCATTGGAGCCTTCAAAATGCTGGGCATCCTCCTGGAGCATGTACCCAACACTGTGGTCAAACAGTTTGGGGGACTCCTCAAGAGGACATGGTGGGGCTAGGGAAGGAGTGACTGATGCCATTGAGCCGAGGGAAGAGGCCACGTTGGCAGCTGCTTTGCCAGACAAAGTACCCTGAGCCTGGGTGAGAGAGGATGAGGAGTCTTCGGCATGTTACGGCTCAACATGGCCAGCTGCCGAAAAAAGGACAAGCGTGTCCCACGGCCACGTGCTGATGAGGATGCACCATGTTCACGACCAGAACTGTTGCCTCTAGACACAGAGCCTGCTTGCTCTCTTTTATTGGCTTGTGACTGTCTGCCTCTCCTTGTTGGCCTTCCAGACATACTAATGGCCTGCAGTGAGATGTAGCTGCAAAAAGCTGGGATGTATATATAAACAGATTATACTGCAGCTAGCAGAATCAACTGCCTGCCTGTGGTATTAATAGGATCAGAACACCAGCAATTGTCTTCAGGTAGCTTTAGGTGCCCACTGTGCAGAGGACACAGTACACTAACTGTAAATTCTGCAGCTGCCTACCTGTGGTATTAATAGGATCAGAACAACAGCAATTGTCTTCAGGTAGCTTTAGGTGCACACTGTGCAGAGGACACAGTACACTAACTGTAAGTACTGTAGCTGCCTGCCTTTGGTATTAATAGGATCAGAAGAACACCAGCAATTGTCTTCGTGCCAAATTCGAGTGGTGCGTCACGACCCTTAACGTTCGCAATTCGACGAACAATCGAACAGGCGATGTTCGAGTCGAACATGGGTTCGACTCGAACTTGAAGCTCGTTTGTGGTTTCCAACAACTATTGTTGCATTTTATGACATGTGTTGAGCTCATATTATTAAGTCCATGCCAATGGCATTATTTAATTGGAGTGTGTGGGAAACTACTAAATTATATGTATTTAGTGGTACAAAAATTTAGTTAGGTAGATTTAATGTTTGGAAAAATATTGCAATTAAAAAAAAACAAATTTTAAGAGTTAAATTATAAGTTAAAGTTATAAGTTAAATTATAAGTGTGGGGGCGTGTCCAAGATGGCGGCGTGAGCAGTCGCACGCTACAGAGCTCCGCCGGGGCCTAAGTTTCCATCCGCAGCCATCAGCCCTAATCCACCCTAACTAGTGGCCTGAAGTGGTCTGGGACGCTGCCCGACAAGAGAACTGCCTCTCCGAGTCCCGGAGAGCTCGAACGGGACGCGCGGGCCTGTGAATACTTGAGGCCTGGGCCTCACGTGGGGAGTGGAGACCTTCCCGGCTGGGGGATCAAGCGGCGGGCTGACCGGCCAATACGGGACTGCATCCGGAGCCTGGCCGGGGCCTGTCCGGTCCACACTCGGCCTCCCCTTCCCTCCTACTAAGGCCGCAAACCGCGGGACTCCATCCGGAACTCCGGCGGCCTGCTGTCTCTACTAGGCCCCGGATGAGACCGGGGCCTCGCCTGAGCGGACGGCCGAGGCCGCTGGCGGAGGATACGAAACCTCAGGAGCCCCATCCTACCCCGCTCACCATCACCATCGGCGCTGCCTGCCAGGAGGACTGCCTTTACAAGTCCCGGGGAGTGCGAACGGGTCGTACGGGCCTGTGAGTGCTGGAGGCCTGGGCCTTACGTGGGGAACGGAGACCTCTCCTGCTGGGGGATCAAACGGCGGGTCTGCCGGCCAATACGGGACTGCATCCGGAGCCTATCCGGCCCACACCTGGCTTCCCCTTCCCTCTCACCAAGGCCGCGAGCCCCCACCCGGAACATCGGAGGCCTGCCGCCCCCACTAGGCCCCAGACGGGACCGGGGCCTTGCCTGAACGGACGGCCGGAGCCATCAGCGGAGGAGGAGCCTAATCCTACCCTGCTCCAACATCACCAAGGGCTGATTGCCTGGTCCCAGAGGTGCAGAAGACCCCAGCAACCCTGTGGAGGCTCTGAATGAGGCGACGCCAGTCGGGCGCAACGGCCGGTAAGGGGAAAAAGTATAAATTTCCTCCCTCCCCTGAGATACCCCCTTCACAGCCAGCCCCTTCCCAAACACCCAGGCCTACCCGCAGCGTCTGTAGAGCATCACAGACTGCAATAATGGAGGCCGAGGAAGCAAGACCCCCATGGATAGCAGAAGTAATGGCGGCCATAGCCACGTGCCAGTCCACGCTTACCGCAAAAATAGACGCAGTACAAATGGATGTGGGACTGGTGAGGCAGGACATGGACAGGCTCCGTTCTAGGGTGACAGAAACAGAGCAGAGAGTCAGCAGTACAGAGGACACAGTTGCAGAACACAGCGCAGCTCTTCATACACTCCAAACTAAGGTGAAAGCCTTGGAATACAGGGCAGAGGATGCGGAAAATAGAAATAGGCGCAATAACCTGCGCATAGTGGGTTTGGCAGAGGGAGCCGAAGGAAACAACCCAACGGGCTTTGTGGAGGATATGCTGCGCAACCTTTTGCCGGACGCCCGTCTATCTCCTCACTACACAGTGGAAAGGGCGCACAGAATTCCTCCCAGACCTGGTCCCCCGGGGGCCCCCCCCGGACTTTCATTTTGAGACTTCTCAATTTCCGGGACAGGGACGAGATTTTACGCGCTTCCAGGTCGGTGGGTGATTTAAGGCACCAAAACAATAAGTTAATGATCTTTCCTGATTACTCTATAGAAACACAAAAACTCAGGAAGTCATTCGATCACGTGAAAGCAGCTCTGAGGGCCCGTGATATCCGCTACAGTGTCTTATTCCCGGCGCGCCTGAGGGTACAGGATGGAGAATCGGTCCGCTTTTTCACCTCCCCCAGGGAGGCATCGGCTTGGCTGGATACACTGCCCCGTGACCGACAGCAGAAAGCCTGATAAGCGAATATAATACCTGAGTGACTGCAAGTAGTTGGGGCCCTGAATATCAACCCCCTGCAACGATCAACACTGATTCCGTTAACTGAGTTCTTCAATCAAAGTTGCTCAGATGCACCAGTTTGTTTGTTTACCTGCCTATATAGGGATCACATAAACACTAAGTCAAAGCCCCTGGTCAGTCGCACCAGGAGACCGTTAAAGTTACAGCTGCATAGTAAAGAGTACTGTCCCTTCTTAAGTAGAGACCACAGGGAACTGAAATGCCACATGCACCACTGATGGTGGATTTTTCCCCTTTTATCATGTTCTGTTTTTTCTTCTTCACAAAAATATTACATTTTTTTTTTTTTTTTCTTCTGCCTTTTATTTCACCATTTTCCTTTATCCGTATGCAAATCAGGGAAGGGCCCTGCACAAGGTTGTACTATTCAAATATCTTACCCTTCTTATGGCGGGGCCCCCCGACAGATTTAGTGATGCTCCGGCGGAGCCCCAGGCCAGCGGAGAAGGACTAGGCTCACCTGAGCCCCTCAGGAATTTTCGAGGGGCCGAACGCCTCTTGCACAGGACCCCCCTTTTGCAGCCGGCGTGCTGATTTTGGTTGGGATGAATACCTGCCTCAGTTTTAAGGGGTTGGGTGGGGAGGGGGGAAGGGGTAGCTGCCCCATAAGGGCAAGTTTTTTGTTTTGGGTTAACTTTTTGGTTTCTAGAAGTTTGATTTTGATAACATGTTTTCTGAATGCATTGCAGATGTCAGTGTGGTACGATTTGAAATGTTGTTTCCTCCGGACCGGGGGGGCAGCTTCGAGGGGGGAGAGTCCTCCTCTAAATTTAAGAAGATCCATTCTAATACATAATTATGGCATCCCTTAACATTTTGTCCTGGAACACCAGGGGTCTGAACTCTTCGGTCAAGAGATCACTGGTGTTCCAATACACCAAAGTTCATAGCCCGCACATATGCATCTTGCAGGAAACCCATTTACTGGGTAGTAAAACTATGGCCCTAAAGAAACCCTGGATCGGGTATCATTATCATTCCACATATTCCAATTTTGCGCGGGGTGTAAGCATTCTAGTCCATAAATCTCTCCCCTTTAGGCTGCTGGACCTGGTATTGGACTCTGAGGGTAGATATGTAATAGTTCACGCTCAGATACACTCTTTGAGATGGGTGATAGCGGGAGTGTATTTACCTCCCCCGGCCTCTATACCTCTCTTGCATCAAGTGGCCTCCAAAATAGCTGACTTTCAGAGTGACAACATAACCATCTTAGGTGACTTCAATTTGGCCCCCAATCCGGAAGTCGACAGGATGTCCAGCGTTGGGCACTCTCACCCCGGCTTGGCAGATTGGGCTGAACTATATGGCTTGACGGACGTGTGGCGGTGGAGAAATCCTCGCCTCAGGGCCTACACCTGCCACTCGGCCTCTTATAGATCTTTTTCCAGGATTTATTTGGCCTACGTAGATCACATGGCCTTATCCAGGGTGAGGGACATCAGGATTCTCCCTCGGGGAATCTCGGATCATGCACCGCTCCTCCTGACGCTAGAGGTCTCATCCAAATCGGGAGTTTCCCTATGGAGACTATCCAGATTTTGGGTGTCGGACGAGACGGTTGATGGTCATTTTAGAGAGGCAATGGGGGAATACTGGGATATTAATCCAGGTACAGCCAGTGCAGCTACAGTGTGGGACGCATTCAAGGCATACACCAGAGGAAGATACCAGACCATTATAGGCAGGGTACGCAGGGAGAGGAGGGCGGAATTAGAGGGAGTGGAGAGAAAGGCAGTCTTGCAGGAAGCACTTTTTCTTAGGACCAAAAACCCGGGTGACTACGACGAGCTTCAGCGACTGACTGGAGAGGCTGTACGTATCCGCACTACTCTCACCCAGAAACGTCTTCTCGCTCAGACACACCGCATATTCGAGCAGGGCGAGAGGTCCGGGAAGCTATTGGCATGGTTGTCCAGGGAACAGCAGGGGGGATGGTGTATACCACACATAAGGGGTTCTGATGGAAGACTTAGAGATGACCCAGACGAGATAAACGACTGTTTCGCCTCCTTTTATAAAAATCTTTATAGCTCCAGGGCAACCTACACTAAGGAGGAGTTGACCACCTATCTAGAGCCCCTTGACTTCCCGGTTCTCACTGCAAAGTACCGCGACAGTCTTGATACCCCTATCACCACGGATGAACTGCTGAAGGCTCTTAAGACCCTCCAGGCGGGCAAATCTCCAGGCCTGGATGGAATACCCGTCGAGTTCTATAAGCAATATGCAGAGGAGCTGACGGGGAAACTACATAATATGTTTATGGAGGCCCAACGCCTGGAGACGCTTCCGAGCTCATTAAGCGAGGCGGTTGTGGTCGTGATACCCAAGCCGGGTAAAGACTTGACCCTGTGTTCCTCCTACCGCCCTATCTCTCTCATTAATTTGGACGCAAAGCTCCTGGCCAAAGTGCTGGCAAGGAGGCTTAACACAGTAATAGCGGCCCTGATACACCCAGACCAAACGGGGTTCATGCCGGGGAGGGGGACAGACATCAACATTAGAAGGCTTTTCACCCATATGGATAGGGCCCAGGCAGACACGGCAGGAGTGGTGGTATCCCTGGACGCCGAAAAGGCCTTCGACTCCGTAGAATGGGAGTTCTTATGGGGGGTTTTGTCGAAATTTGGATTTGGTCCAAAATTTCTGACATGGATACGTATGCTTTATGCCAATCCCAAAGCAAGGGTCCGTACAAATGGAGCCCTTTTTGAAACCTTTCCTCTGGAGAGGGGAACTCGTCAGGGGTGCCCCTTGTCACCGGGACTTTTCGCCCTAGCGATAGAGCCTCTGGCCATCGCCCTGAGGGAGGAGGCTGGGGTGAGGGGGATTCCAGTAGGCACAATAGAAGAAAAAGTGTCTCTATATGCGGACGACACATTGCTTTACCTCGCTGACCCTCACCGGTCACTACAAAAGGCACTGGGCTTATTTGAGAACTTCGCTCGGTTTTCAGGGGTCCGCATTAATTGGGATAAGTCTGTCCTGTTCCCGCTCCACCCCTCGCTTCCCAGGGTGGATACGGCTACCCCACTTCAATGGGTGAGTGAGTTTACCTATCTGGGCATCAAAATTAGCAACACCACCCATGAATTTATGGAAAAAAATGTGCAGCCTCTCCTCTCCCGGCTTGCAGAGAAATGTGTGGCGTGGCGTTCCCTTCCACTGACCCCTGTGGGAAGAATAAATCTGATTAAAATGGTGTTTCTTCCAAAATTCCTCTACTTCTTCCGCAACACACCATCCCATATACCTAGGTCCTTTTTTAGACGTCTGGAGGGAATTCTAACCTCTTTCATCTGGGCTGGGAGGACACCCAGAGTGGCAAAGAGGATACTCTATCTTCCCCTCTCGGGGGGGGGACTGGCCCTTCCAAACTTTTTGATATACTACTGGGCTGCCGTGTTGGTCACGGTGCGCTGGTGGTTCTCCCAGCCCAGACAGAACCCTGCAGTCAGGCTGGAGGCTGCTGTCGTTGGCTCCTATGCGGCTTTGTCAAACCTAGTATATAGGGGTCCTAAAGCACCGTACCCTCTGACAACACTGATGAAAACCACCATTAGAGCCTGGAGGGAAGCAAGGGCTATTTATGACGAGCCGAATAGGGTCTCCCCACACACACCGCTTTGGTGCAATCCCACCCTCCCACATCTCTATGACATGCCGGACCCCTCCTACTGGGCTGCACGGGGTATGACCACCCTAAAACACATCACAGCCAATGGGAAACTCATGTCATTTCAAGACATTAAACAGCAGTACTCCCTACCCCGATCCTTTGAGTTCAGATATTGGCAACTGAGACACGCAATGAGGGCACAGTTCCCGGAAAGACTCACTCTGGAACCGGACTCGGTTGAGCGACTTCTGACTTCGGGCGTGATGGGGAAGCCCCTGTCCACACTGTATATGTATCTGACGGTAGCACATGACGTCAAGCTCACTCGGGCATTTGATAAATGGAGGGTGGATATTCCGGCACTGGGAGATGACGAATGGGAGGACATTGTCTCAACCTACATCCCAACTGTAATAGCAGCTAAGGACAGATTTATACAATTAAAATTTCTCCATAGGGCATATTTCACTCCACACAGGATGGACAGAATTTATCCCCATATTGACCCCCTATGCCCCCGCTGCAGGACCGGAGAAGGGACATTCTGGCACATGGTATGGGCATGCCCGAAGCTCGGGCCGTATTGGGAGGGGGTGACAGGGGTACTTAATGACATATGGGACCTCAATCTATCGCTTGACCCTATGCTGCTTCTGCTGAGCTATATGGGAGATGTGGAGGGGGACAGATACGCCAAACTCTCTGTTACATTCCTGCTATTCTATGCTAGGAGGGAGATAATGCTACATTGGAAGTCGGCTGAGCCACCCACTGTCAGCTCCTGGAAGAAAGCGGTAAACTCGGTGCTGCCACTGTACAAACTCACGTATGAAAGCAGGCAGTGTCCAGCTAAATTTGACAGGGTCTGGTCGACCTGGGAGGCGGCTCATGGCTGAGGGACCGGGAGTGGGGGACCTACTGATGGACTCCCCCCTCGCGGTCAGGGGCGATGCCCCCCCTCGGCGCGGGGCACTGTCGGGTCTTACTGATGAATGGGTGATTCAGATCTGACGGATTCACTCACTGGACGGACCCAAGGGCGGTAGAGATTGGACTAGCTGCTTATCTTTGGGGGTAAAAGTGGACGGGGACATCCTCAGAATTTATCGAATTGGGGGGGGGGGGAGGGACTGGGCGGTAAAAGATCAGGGGGAGACTATGAATAAGACTATATACTCTGCTGCAGATGTAAATAGGAGAATATATGTAATATCTGAATTGCACACTACTGTTAAGCAGATAACTCACTACCCCTCATATATCCTAACGGGTATACAGGGAACTTACAAAGATGTACTTATAAAATACTGTATTATTGAACAGATGTTTTATTACAATGCTGTAAGGACTTAGCTATTCAATGTCGCACACTGACGGTTTTGTAATGCTGATTTGTTTTTGAAAATAAAAACCTTTTGCTGTTAAAAAAAAAATTATAAGTGTAAATAATAATAATGTTTTATTGTATAGGTATACAGTCCCACCTTAAGATAATGTTTTGTTTTTTCAAAGTGGATGGTGAAATTGCGGAAGTTGGTTTGACTCAGCTATTTTGAAACCACAAGATTGTCTTGAGCAGCCTTGGCTAATTGAAAACATGTCTATGTATATATATTTTAGGGAAAAAAATAAAGAAGGAAATTGGTTATAAGTACAGTAGTAGCACAGCCATACTTCTTAAAAGTCTGATCTGCATTTAATCCTCTAATACATAATTTTTGTGGGAGTTGCCACATTAGTGCAAGTCTTGAGGGCATTATAATTGCCCTGGGTTGGACTCCAGTGTGTATACAGAATGCACAGCTAGGATTTGAACAGCATATCTGAACAAAATGTTTTACTTATTTGTCAGATGAATAACACTTAATTTTAACACATATAATATTGCCATCTTTCTACTGTACATTCAATATTAGAGGTTAAATAATTAAAATAGTAGATAGTGTTAGGTAGATTCCCATGAATTATTTTATGTGTGCACTTTTGAAGTTTTGCAGTTTGTTCAATCCTATAAAGGTAATTATTTGAAATCCATGGTCTACCCCTGGCAGTTCACTTCATTGTACATATACTGTATATATATCACGCTAGAATATATATCAGTACATTTGCACTCCCTAGCAAATGTTAAGACATTTAACAGCAGCATCAGAAGTATTATGTATTTACTAGGGTGCTTGTGCTGTTGCTGGTTTATAGTTTGTACTATTATCAATACTTTAATGAGGATATTAGATAGGGCATATGGGGAATGTTGAGACAACTGTGAGTTGTTGAGAAGGTTTAATTAAAAGAAATTATATGTTTGGGAAAATTGTGACAATGCTTCAGGATTGCAAAATGTTTTATTTTTGCTTTTGGTTTAGAAGCTTAGTCTAGCATTTGAAGTAAGCCCATTTAGTGATATTAAACTTATGAGGTGGATAAAGTTTATAGGATCAATAAGATATTTAAAAAAAAAAAAATTGGAGAGCCTTATGGCTCCCTGAGATCGGAACATGCCACTTGGGAAACTGAGCTGGACATGGTGATCGATGAATGTACATTTATACATTCACAAGGGCTCTTTGAACGTCCACACCCAGGAAAACGGTTGTAAGATTAAAACTAGGTGGTATAGAACGCCAGAACAAATTCATAAATTTATCCCGACAGTCTCAGATCAATTCTGGAGATGTGAACAGGGTCTAGACACGTTCCTCCACGTATGGTGGACGTGCCCATTGATTCAGCTGTATTGGCGGAAAGTGCATGAAGCGGCAACCGAGATATCCTCGCTTCCATTGGAATTCTCACCAGCCCAATACCTTCTTCACATCTCCAAAATTTCCCGTAAAAAAAATACTATAGGTCAATAGCTATGCATATGATTAACACAGCTAGGCTGTGTCTCCCAGTACACTGGAGGTCCAAGTCACTCCCATCCATGAAGGAATGGGTAACACGGGGGTTAACCAGATAACAGTTATGGAGGAGCTGATTTGCACCACTCAGGACAGAATAACATACTTTACGGAGACATGGACACCCTGGCTCGATTATCGAAGTTCACAACACTGCCAAGACTTAACCCGGGATAACCCTGGAAAGGAGCTTTGAAGGTTGCAACACGTTCTACAGCAATTGGGGCATATTGAGGAGGGTAGCTGGTGGTGAGCCCACCCCCTCCTCAAGTGTGCCCCCCTCCCACCCCCCTTCTTTCCCTGTCCCCCCCTATCCACTCATTTCTCTTCCCTTCTCCCTCTTCTCTCTCTTCTCATCTCTTTTCTTTCCTTATTTCTTATTTTACTTGACAAAAAGCTTTATAAGTGAGGGCTGACTTAGTAGTCAGATGAATTCCCATTACTTGCTAGTGTTACAGTACTTACAGAAGAGATACTGAATACTTTTATGTGAATTCTCCCATCCCATCAGGAGCGTGCAGACGTGTAGGACAATGTGGAACATCCCCCTAAATGAGAGTATGCCCTAGCACTTCACGTCTGTATGTGTGACAGTCTAGCTGATATACGAGGAGACAACATATGTTGGTTCCTGCTTGCCTGAACCTTGAACTTCATGTACCATGCTGATTGGAACTTTGTACTTTTACCTGGGTTATATGTGATATGGAACTACCTGTATAATCTGTGAAAATTTCAATAAAAATTTTTGTGGAAAAAAAAAGAAAAAAAAAAGAGGGGGATAAGGTTTTGCTTACAGAAGTAGATGTAGCAAGAGATTTGGAAATATGTTGCGGACATAATGCCCAAGAAGTGGTGGTTAAGAAAGGAAAATGGAAGTAACTTAATGTTGACATTGTGTAATTTATGTATTATTTAATATTGAAGAACAAAATATAGATTTTAATAATATGGATTTGTCACATATATGTAGAGAAAGAGGTGTTTTAGGGGAAATATATGAGAATGTCTTGTATAAATGAAGTGAATGGATGGCGGCAATGGCTGGAGGAAGGAGAACATGTTTCTTTGTATTAACCGCCCAACGTACATTTACTGTGGCAGGGCGGCCCGGGTGCGCAAAATGCCCTACCTGTACGTGATTTTGTGCAGGCAGTTTAGGAGGCGCCAATCAGCCGGTAGGCAGCCGCACTGGCCACCTCGACCCACCGATCATTCAGAAGAGACATGGAGCAGTGGTGTGCCGATGTAAACAAAGCACACCGCTGCTCTGTCAGGGAGGAAAAGAGAGAGATCGTGTTTCAGCTAAGCTAAATCACGATCTCTCTTTTCCTTCAGTGAATCTACTCCCCCCCCACAGTTAGAAAGCACCTCCCAGGGATTACATTCAACCCCTTGATCGCCTCTGGTGTTAACCCATTCCCTACCAGTGTGATTTATACATTAATCAGTGCATTTTTTAGCACTGATCACTGTATTGGTGTCACTGGTCCCCAAAAAGGGTCACTTAGGGTCAGATTTGTCCGCTGCAATGTTGCAGTCCCGCTAAAAATCGCAGATCACCACCATTACCAGTAAAAAATAAATAAATAAAAGTCCATAAATCTATCCCATAGTTTGTAGACACTAACTTTTGTGCAAACCAATCAATATACGCTTATTGGGATTTTTATTACCAAAAATATGTAGCAGAATAAATATTGGCCTAAATTGATACAAAAATTTTTTTTAACTTTTTTTTTGGATATGTATTATAGCAGAAAGCAAAAAGTATATATATATATATATATATATATATATATATATATATTTTTTTTTTTTTTTTTTTTTTTAAATTGTCAGTCTGTTTATAGCGCAAAAAATAAAAACCACAGAGGTGATCAAATACCACCAAAATAAAAGCTCTATTTGTGGGAAAAAAAGGACATCAAATTTATTTGGGTACAGTGTCGCACGACCATGCAATTGTCAGTTAAAGCGACGCAGTGCCGTATCGCAAAAAAAATGGCTTGGTCAGGAAGTGGGTAAAACCTTCCGGGGCTGAAGTGGTTAAGGAAAATTTGGGTTATGCAGAAGGTTTACCATTTGATCAGTAAAGTACATAAGGCAAGAGTTTCTGTTCATACCTTAAAATATACACAAACAAATGTTTATCTCATGAAATATTGTGTTCTCTTACTCTGGGAGTAAAGGTTGATAAGCCCCTTATTTATGGAGGAAATGTGAATATTAAACCTAAGACCTATATATGTATTTACAAAAGATTTCCCTAAGGTTTGGAGCTAAAAAATAAAGTGAATTAAAACACTTTATTTAGTAGTTTAGGTGATTCTGTGGCTATTCGTGTTGTCTGGAGAGAATCCACCCCCCCCCCCCCCCGATAATTAAAGAAATTACTACATCTTTTGCATAAAAATCTTTGTTGTTCTAGCCACAGGAGGTCCTGGGATGAGTCCAGAAGCTATCATCCTGGTATGACACACTCTACTCTTCGCTTAAGGTTGAAAGCCACTCCTAAAAAAGTTCCTTGGATGCCTAAGATGGGGAGCCATGCTGCCAGCCCGAGGCCTGAAAGTTCCAGTGAACTCTTACAGAGAATGCCAGCTCGAAGACCAAAACCTAGACCACATGAATACTTCTTTGCTTATGTGCAAGATCAGTTTCAGTCTGTGGAGGTCAAGTTTTGTTCTTATGCTCCTACTGAGGGGCGAGCATTTATGGGTTGGTGGGTACCTCCTGTGGGGCACGAGTAGATACAGAATAAAAGAGGAGGTGTTGTAGAAGTCTAGGACATGAACTTAAGGAGTGAAATAATGTGAACTCGCAAGCCATACAAGAGAGACTCTTTTGTGTTCTTTTCTATTTTTGCTGAAGACTATTCCATTAACCTAAAGACTGTCATGCCCCCTCCCTCTTGTTCTTCATGGACTGTCACGCCCCCTCCCCTTTATTGTCATGGACAATTGCTATACAGTTGAGATTGTGATATCTATTAATTCTGATGTGTTTATTGTTCTCTATTTTATACATGCTTATGATAGTAACATATTTATGGGAAAATAATCCAGGAGGGTGCATAGTAAGGGCAACAGGGATGGTAGTTGTCACTTTTGTGACAAAAGAGGTGTTTGAAGGAATCTTGTAAAGAAGCCCCTTATTATTATTTAAACTGCTTTGTGTTATTATGGAAACCTGAGTGTAGAGCACCCGTTTTATGTTCAATTAATGTTTGCAGATAGAAACTTGCATAAGAGTGTATATATATATATATATATATATATATATATATATATATATATACACACACACACACTGTATTCCGTTACTGTTATTCTCTTCCTAATATACTGACAGGCAGGCAGGTGTTTTTACAGTGTTTACAGTTAGTGTACTGTGTCCTTTGCACAGTGTGCACCTAAAGCTACCTGAAGACAATTGCTGGTGTTCTGATCCTATTAATACCACAGGCAGGCAGCTGCAGTATTTACAGTTAGTGTACTGTGTCCTCTGCACAGTGTGCACCTAAAGCTACCTGAAGACAATTGCTGGTGTTCTGATCCTATTAATAGCACAGGCAGGCAGCTGCAGTATTTACAGTTAGTGTACTGTGTCCTCTGCTCAGTGTGCACCTAAAGCTACCTGAAGACAATTGCTGGTGTTCTGATCCTATTAATAGCACAGGCAGGCAGCTGCAGTATTTACAGTTAGTGTACTGTGTCCTCTGCACAGTGTGCACCTAAAGCTACCTGAAGACAATTGTTGGTGTTCTAATCCTATTAATACCACAGGCAGGCAGTTGATTCTGCTAGCTGCAGTATAATCAGTATATATATACATCCCAGCTTTGTGCAGCTACATCTCACTGCAGGCCATTAGTATGTCTGGAAGGCCAACAAGGAGAGGCAGACAGTCACAAGCCAATAAAAGAGGGCAAGCAGGCTCTGTGTCTAGAGGCAACAGTGCTGGTCGTGGACACAGTGCATCCTCATCAGCACGTGACCTTTGGACACGCTTGTCATTTTTTTCGGCAGCCGGCCGTGTTAAGCCGCAACATGCCGAAGACTTGGTAGAGTGGATGACCAAGCCGTCCTGATCCTCCTCATCCTCTCTCACCCAGGCTCAGGGTACTTTGTCTGGCAAAGCAGCTGCCAACGTGGCCTCTTCCTTCAGCTCAATGGCATCAGTCACTCCTTCACTAGCCCCACCATGTCCTCCTGAGGAGTCCCCTGAGCTGTTTGACCACAGTGTTGGGTACATGCTCGAGGAGGATGCCCAGCGTTTTGAAAACTCAGATGATGGTACCCAGCTAGAGGCAGGCAGTAACATGAGCCCAGAGAGAGGGGGTGCCCAAGAAGGACAGCAATCTGGCAGTCATGTTCCCCGAGCTGCAGCATACTGCCAGCTTTGCTCCAGTGATGAGGAGGGAGGGGATGATGAGGAAGTAACTGACTGGGTGCCTGATAGTAGAAAGGAGGAGGAAGAGGCACATCTCCAATGAGGCAGGATGCCCTCCAGGGGCCAGCTTAAGGGCAGCACACCGACTGCATCACACCGCAGAGCTCCGCATGTGCAGGGCGCTGCTGTCTCTGCACGTTATTCCAAAAGTTCTTTGGTTTGGGCTTTTTTTGAGACGAGTGCATCAGATCCCATCTCAAGCGTATCTCGCATGGCCAAAACATCACCCGCTTGGGCACCACATGCTAGACCAGACATATGTCGACCTGCCATGCAGTTCATTGGCAAGCGTACCTAAAAGACCCACACCAAAGAATAAAGCAGACCTCTCCTTGCTCCTCATCAGCTGGGATCTCCAACCCCACTATACCTTCAGTCCTCTCTGAAACCTGCACTGAGAGGAATGAAGGTGTAGAATTAGGTGTGTCACAGCCAAGTACTTGTGGGCAATCTGCTATCGGTACACCGATGTCAGATTGTACCAGGCAAATTTCCCTGCCCCAGCTGCTGCAACGCCGAAAGAAGTTCGCTCCCAGCCATCCACATGCCCAGCGGTTGAATGCTAGCTTGGCTAAACTGCTAGCAATTCAACTGCTGCCTTTTCAGTTGGTAGACTCTTCCCCCTTCCCTGAGTTTGTGGAATGTGCGGTTCCTCTGTGGCAGGTTCCCAAACGCCACTTTTTCTCACAGAAGGCGATTCTGGCTCTCATGTGGAAGGCAATGTCTTGGCCTCGCTGGACAGGGCAGTCAGCGGTAAGGTGCATATTACCGCTGACTCATGGTCCAGCAGGCATGGACAGGGACATTACCTATCTTTCACCGCGCACTGGGTGACTCTTCTGGCAGCTGGGAAGGAAGCAGGACAGGGTGCAGTAGTGTTGGAGGTTGTTCCGCCACCACGCCTCCAAAATTCTACTAGTGGTGATTCTGCCATACCTCTCTCTTCCATCTCCTCCTCTTCTTCTTCCTCCATGACCTCTTCCTGTGCTGAATTGTCCTCGGAACCAGTGGTGCTCCGTAGGCTTTCAAGGGGCTACGCAAGCATGCAGGCAAAAAGATGCCATGCGGTGCTTGAGCTGGTGTGCTTGGGGGACAGGAGCCACACTGGGGCAGAGATTCTGTCAGCTCTGCAGGGGCAGGTTCAGAGGTGGTTGACGCCATGCCAGCTTAAGCCAGGAATGGTGGTTTGCAACAGTGGCACCAACCTCCTCTCAACCCTTCGATAGGGACAACTGACCCATGTGCCCTGTTTGGCTCACGTCCTTAACTTGGTGGTGCAGCGGTTCTTGGACAGATACTCAGGCTTACAGGATGTCCTGAGGCAGGCCAGTACAGTCTGTGTGCATTTCTGCAGGTCATATAATGCCAGTGCTCAGCTGGCTGACCTCCAAAAGGAATTTAACCTGCCCAAGAACCGCCTAATCTGTGACATGACCACCAGGTGGGACTCAACGTTGGCCATGCTGCAGCGGCTGCACTCGCAGCAGAGGGCCATCAATGAGTACCTATGCGACTAAGGCACCAGGACAGGGTCAGGGGAGCTTGTTTTTTTTCCCATGCCAGTGGGCTATGATGAGGGATGCATGCACTGTCCTGTCACCATTTGAGGAGGCCCCTAGGATGGTGAGCAGTGACAGTGCATGCATCAGTGACACTGTCCCTCTTGTCCTGTTGACCTGTTGGAGCACACACTGTGTGGAATAATGGACAGGACACTTGAGGCAGAACAGAGGAAGGAAGAGGAGGACTTCCTTACCTCTCAAGGCCCCCTTTATCCAGACAGTGCCGATCACACAGGAAGAGGACGAGGAGGAGGAGGAGGATCGTGTCAGCATGGAGGTGGAGCCTGGCACTCAGCATCAGCAGCAGTCTTCAAATGATCATTTACAGTCTGAAAAAACCCATGGACTTGTACGTGGCTGGGAGGAGGTGGCTGCGGATCATGATGTCCTTAGTGACTCAGAGGACTCTGGACGGAATGCCTCAGCAAACCTACACTGCATGGCCTCCCTAATCCTGCAAAGCCTGCAGAAGGATCCTCGTATTCGTGGTATCAAGAGGAGGGATCATTACTGGCTGGCAACCCTCCTTGATCCACGTTACAAGGGTAAGGTTGCGGACCTTATCTTGCTGTCGCAGAGGGAGCAGAGGATGAAACATCTTCGGGAGGCCTTGCAGAAATGTTTGTGCAACGCATTTCCAGAGCCTGGGAGGTTACAATTTCCTGATCCTCCTGGACAACGTGTTGCTGAGGCTTCAGTCAGTCACAGAAGGAGCGGTGGGGAAGGTGGCTGTCTGACAGATGCGTTCAGACAATTTTTTAGTCCGCAGCCCCAAGGTATGATCGGTTCCAGCAACCATCACCAGCGTCTGTTTTACATGGTGCAGGAATACCTAGGGGCAAGATCAGACTTGGACACCTTTCCCACCAAAAATACTCTGGGTTACTGGGTCTTGAGGGTGGATCACTGGCCAGAGCTTACACAGTATGCAATTGAGCTACTGGCCTGTCCTGCATCCAGCGTTCTTTCGGAACGCACATTCAGTGCTGCTGGAGGCTTTGTAACTGATCACAGGATGCGCCTGTCCACTGACTCGTTCGATCTACTGACCTTTATAAAAATGAATTAGTCTTGGATCACCACCAGCTACCAAGCACCTGATGCTGATTTAACCGAATAATTTATTTTGAAATGTCAGATCCCTTCAAGATTGCCTATGCTGATGCTGAGTGTTATCCTGTTATGCTGAGTGACTATCCTCTTCCTCCTCAATGATCATGCTGATAGCTTTTAAGAACATTTTTGGTTCTGGGCGCCGCCACCAGTGGCTAAGGCCCAATTTTTCAGCCCCTGTTTAACAGGGGCATGTAATTACAATTTTTGTTGCAATACTTTGCAGCAGGGCTCATTCCTGCAATCCAACTAGCGTATCTGTGAGAGGTTGCAGTGTTGTGGGACCAGCACCAGCCCCTGTTTAATAGGGGCATCTAATTACAATTTTTGATGCAATATTTTGCAGGAGGGATCGTTGCTGCGCTTAACTAGAGTATCTGTGAGGGGTTGCAGTGTTGTGGCACCAGCACCCGTGCCCAAGGCCCAATTTTTCAGCCACTGTTTAACAGGGGAGTATAATTACAATTTTTGATGCAATACTTTGCAGCAGAGCTCATTCCTGCGCTCCAACTATAGCATCTGTGAGGGGTTGCAGTGTTGTGGCACCAGTGCCTAAGGCCGAATTTTTCTGCCCCTGTTCAACAGGGACATGTAATTACAATTCTTGATCTAATATTTCACGGCAGGGCCCATTCCTGCGCCCACCAAGAGTAACTGTGAGGGCTTACAGTGTTGTGGCAACACCACCACCACCAAAGGCCCAATTTGTTTACCACTGTTCAACAATGGCATGTAATTACAATTCTTGATCTAATATTTCACAGTAGGGCCCGTTCCTGCGCCCACCAAGAGTAACTGTGAGGGCTTACAGTGTTGTGGCAACACCAACACCTAAGGCCCCAATTTCTGCAGAGTATATAGGGCAGGCCCCTACTTTCAAACATCCAACTTACAAATGACTCCTATTTGCAAATGGAAGGAGACAACAGGAAGTGAGATGAAATCTACCCAAAGAAAGGGAAATTCTCTCCTGTAAGAGTTAATATGGGAAAAACGTGCCTCCTCTCCACTAATGCTTTATCACCAATCCTTGTTTCACTAAAAACCCCAAATTTTCAAAAAACATTTTTCATTGGGACAGAAAGTGAGGTGAATTCTTCTGAAGAGGTGCACAGACAGCAAAACAAATGTTACAGAGGTAATAACACTTCCCTATGTTTTCCAAAAAGCTTAAAAGCTTTTTGGCTGGAGCTACACTTTAAAAATGTACCAGTTCAAAATTATAAACAGATTCTACTTAACAACAAACCTGCAGTCCCTGTCTTCTTTGCACCGCTTGTATACTGCTGTTCAGAGTATATAGGGCCTGGGGGCCCCACATCTTTCCTTTTTTTAATTTGAGTGCGGGGTTCCCCTTAATATCCGTACAAGACCCAAAGGGCCTGGTAATGGACTGGGGGGGTACCCATGCCGTTTGTCTCACTGATTTTCATCCATATTGCCGGGACCCGACATTACATTAAAGCCGCAAGCAGTTTTAAATTACTTTTATTCCTTTACAAATGTCATTTTGTGCAGGGACTGTTCTAAGCACGGGAAACACGGGCCACTTTATAGGCATACTATAGACACCCTAATATTTTACTTTTATTTTCACTTTAAAGTGGAGGGCCACCCTAAAATAAAAAATAGCATGAAAAATCCTAAAAAAAAAAATTTTAAAAAACATTTTTGGGAACTGTTCTGGGAACTGTGTGTGTTCCCAGAAAACCACAGGGCCATTCACAGAGCGCCGCGCCGCTCGCGCGTGCACAGTAGGAAACTGACACTGAAGCCGCAAAGCTCAACTGCCTGTTTCCCTTAGTTAGGATGGCAGTGTCGGGAGCTGAGAGCCGAGGGATGGGTCGGCCTTGGGTGGCCGACATCGCGGGCACCCAGGACAGGTAAGTGTACTTATTTAAAGTCAGCAGCTACAGTGTTTGTAGCTGCTGAGTTTTAAAAAAAAAATTCCTGTCCGGAATCCCGCTTTAAGCATCATTAAAATCACTGCTCCTGAAAAAACTGCAGTTTTTAAAACTTTTTTTTGCATTAATACATGTCCCCTGGGGCAGGACCCGGGTCCCCAAACTCTTTTTAGGACAATAACTTGCATATAAGCCTTTAAAATGAGCACTTTTGATTTTGAACGTTCGAGTCCCATAGACTTTAACAGGGTTCTAAAGTTCGTGCAAACTTTCGGTCCGTTCGCAGGTTCTGGTGCGAACCGAACCGGGGGGTGTTCGGCTCATCCCTATTCATGAGGCCTTGTGAGTATCTGGGAGTGGTGGAATGGAAGAATGCCGGCACATAAGGTAATGTAACTAGTCAGTAATAAAGATGATAGCTAGTAATAGAGGTGAAAGAAGACAGAGTGTAATTCAGGTCTCACTCACAATAAGCCACTGAAGCCACAGGTGCATTCTGACGTGTGATTTTTATCTGCTCCAAGTACAACAGAAGATATCCTTAAAAGTGAAGAATGAAGACATACCCTAAAGCTGGCTACACTATATACAATTTTTATTGTTCAATTTCCTTTAGATGTACCTTAAACTACAGTATGTAATGCAAGGGACTGCCTGATTGCATACAATTTGAAAGCGTTTAGATTTGACCTCATATTATATGGTTTTGTTAAATCTAAAGGAAAACTGTACCAGAAATGTGTAAAATGTGTAGCCAGCTTAACGCTTCTGCATGTCAGGATGTATTACAATCTGAAAAGGTATGAATATGCAAAGACAAAAGCGTGCATAACAGTGGAACCTAAATTTTAGTGTGATGAAAACCACATTAAAAATGCATTGGGAAAATGGTTTCACTAAAAACATTACAGGATAACTATGCCTAAAACAAACATTTATTTTTTGCATGAAATAGAACAAAATCCAATCCTACCACCAGATCTTTGCAGCTCCTGGAAAGTAGAAACACATTTCTGTAAGGGCCAAGACCAAGTCCTCACTTTCAGACAAATCTTAGTTGAAGTAAATTATTAATATACAATATGTAAAGTTATGTAATGTAAGAATTTGTTAAGGGGTTCAGTAAAAGAGGGTAAACTGTATATAATAGTATAACGTAGCAGAAAATTATGGAACCAGAACCTCCAGTACTTATAGAGATACAAAAAGGTGCTGTCACAATGTGGAAAATGCACTTAACTTATAGGACCAATCACCTTTTAGTTTCCTGTGGTTCTCCTTGTTTATAATGGGTTACTTTACTTTGCACAGTCATTTCCTTTACGCTGCCTACCAAATATCCCCACAAGTCCTAGATAGATTATTTAATTTGCCAGGGTTTTATTTTATGCAGTCTTAAATGCTTTGATTTTACATAATGCTCTTTAAAAGTCAAGCTAAATTTGAAATACCAACTGTAACTTGAGCCTAATGTGTCATTATTAATGAGTCAGGCCCACTCTAATATTATTCACAGTCTCTTTGGCATTCTAAATGCTGCCTCTTACATACCCAAACTGCATTTAAAAAAAATTTGATCATATTGTTTTAGACTGTGCTGGTGATTTCTCTAATGGTATCTTTGTGAATGTTTTATTCAAGCTAGCGCTTATGAGTCCTATGGCACACAGATTTGCAGCAAAAGTGTCATCAACATATATTACTAAACAATCCTTAATGTACTTTCTTTTCAAGACTACAAATAATTGACACATTTACTTTAAAATAAATTACATTTCTTAACTGCTCCTGTATTACAGTATCCCCAAGAAATATCTGGATTTTATCAAAGAAATATATCTCTGAAAAGCATGATGATTCTTTATTTATTTTTTAAGCAAATCAGCTTTAATAAACATGCTATAATCACAGATATTTTGTTTGTTCCATTCAGGTTCAGACCCATAAGGGCAGGGGTAGGCAACCTCGGTCCTCCAGCTGTTTTGAAACTACAAGTCCTATGAGACATTGCAAGACCCTGACAATCACAGGTAGACTCCTAGAGGCAGAGGCATGATGGGATTTGTAGTTTCACCACAGCTGTAGTGCCAAGGTTGCCTACCCCTTCATTTGGGTAATCATGTGTCAACAACATGTCCTGTGTAGCATATCTTATTTTTTTAATGTTTAAATGGTATGGTCAGGTTTGTGCGAAATGTTTTAGCTTTACATTTTTTTCATGGAAATCCTTCTACAGCAGTCAGCTCTGCTGTCACTCCTTCTTCCTATCACTCACTTCCAACTCTGCCATATTTCCTTCCATGACAGTAGATGCCAAATCAGGATATATCCAGGTCTGGATTTCTGCAGAGCCAACATTCGATGTGGCTTAACCACTTGCCGACTGCCATCAGCATATATACTGCCGCAAGGCGGCTCGGCTGCGCAAACCGGCATACCTGTACATCAGTCTGTGCATGTAGTACTGCGGGCGCCAGCCACCCGCGATCACGGTGAAGAGAGGCAGAACGAGGATCTGCCTAGGTAAACAAGGCGGATCCCCATTCTGACAGGGGAGGAGAGAGAGATCAGCTGTTCCTAGTGATCAGGAACAGCGATCTCTCTCTACTCCCAGTCAGTCCTTCCCCCTGACAGTTAGAAACACCTCCCTAGGGAACACTTAACCCCTTGATCGCCCCATAGTGTTAACCCCTACCCAGCCAGTGCCATTTATACAGTGATCAGTGCATTTTTATAGCACTGATCACTGTATTGGTGTCACTGGTCACCAAAAAGTGTCACATAGGGTCAGAAGTCGCAGTCCCACTAAAAATCACTGATCCCCGCCATTACTAATAAAAACAATAAAAAAGAAAGTCCTTAAATCTATCCTCTATTTTGTAGATGCTATAACTTTTGCGCAAACCAATCAATATACGCTTATTGCGGGGTTTTTTTACCAAAAATATGTAGCAAAATACATATTGGCCTGAACAGAAGAATACATTTTTTTTACATTTTTTTTTGGATACAGTATGTATTATAGCAGAAAGTAAAAAATGTGTTTTTTTTTTTTTTCTAAATTGTGACTCTTTTTTTGTTTATAGCACAAAAAATAAAAAACGCAGAGGTGATCAAATACCATCAAAAGAAGGCTTTATTTGTGGGAAAAAAGGACATCAATTTTGTTTAGGTACAACGTTGCACGACCACGCAATTTTCAGTTAAAGTGACGCAGTGCCGTATCGCACAAAATGGCCTGGTCATGAAGGGGGAAAATCCTTCCGAGGCTGAAATGGTTAAAAATTAGTTACAGCCATCCTCATGATCCATCCATAAATGTTGCTGTTTGTCATTGGCAATTTCTCACCATTGTTGTTGCCCCGCAGTGTTTACACATTTTGGTGGATTCCATTTGGTGGCATAGGGGTTGACTTATGCCACGTACACACAAGCGGGCTTTTCGCCGGACTGAACTCCGAAGGACTTTTCGACGGAGTTCCGACTGAGTTCCGACGAAACGGACTTGCCTACACATGATCACACCAAAGTCCGATCCTTTCGAACGTGATGACGTACGACTGGACTAGAATAAGGAAGTTCATAGCCAGTAGCCAATAGCTGCCCTTGCGTCGTTTTTGGTCCGTCGGACTAGCATACAGATGAACTGATTTTTGATAGGAATGGAGTCTGTTGGAAATATTTGAAACTTGTTCTATTTCTAAGGTCCGTCAGATTTTTAGACAGAAAAGGTCCGATAAAGCCCACACACGATCGAATTGTCTGACAGATTCATTCCGTCGGACCTTTGATGCCGAAAAGTCCGGTCGTGTGTACGCGGCATTACTAAGGTCAATGAGGCTGTTCACCTTGCAAAGGAATTTTCTGCAGAGCTTAGTGAATGCGATGAAGTTTCACTGTGTAAAGAATACCCAGTCACATGCAGTGGCAGCCCGTCCTTTAGGGCTGCCGGAGCGCCGATTCTTCTATCCACCCTCATACTCTATCCACTATTTTGACAGGACACCGCCACCCCCTATTCATGCTTTCCCGGCCCCTTTCAGGACGCCAGGCGTGTGAATTACAGCGGCGGGGGTATTTTTTTGAAGCACCTGAGTAGAGCCAGAGACTCTAATAGGCTTCAAAATAGGGTGGTCTCGTGGCGCAGAGCATTGCGCCAGGAGCCCACCCAGGTGTTACAACAGTGAATGAATATTCGCTATTGAAACACTTTTCCGAAATCCGGCCAATCAGAAGCAGGTCTGAGACCCATTTTCAGATTGGCCAAAAAGAGAAGACTCCCAATTGGCCGCCGAAGAGGAGAGAGGAAACGGAAGCTGCTGTGATGCCCGTGGAGAGCAGGGGAAGGGAAAGCCCTATCGAGCAAGGGAAGCCACCGAGCAAGGGAAGCCACCGGTGAAGCCTGGGAGAAACACTGCCCACCATAGATGGGGTAAGTGCACCAGGCCCACCCGACCAACCGGGGGGGTTGGTGGTACTGTTTGCCGCACCCCCCCCCCCCCAAAAAAGAATTACCACCAGTCTCCACTGGTCACATGCAAGGAAAAATTAAAAAAAAAAATTGCACAATTGGATGTTGGAAGTCAGCAGAGCTTCACCTCATTCACTAAGCTCTGGGCAAATTCCCTTGCAAAGTACAACTTCCCTTGCAAAGTGAACAGCTGATTTGCCATTAGTAAATCAACCCCCAAGAGTACTGTGTTCAGACACTCCAGATCTGTACACCTGGAACCAAACTGTTAGCAAAATAAATGTACTGAAGCACAATGGGCAAGCCTCTCTGCCCCAGGCTGATGTCTGATCTTAGTAGTGTGATCCTATGGTTAGTCAGTCGACAGGGGAAAGAGGAAGGGGTACACTTACATTTTTAATAAAGAGAGTTTACAAAAAAAAAGAAAAGAAAAGAGAAAGGTGGCACAAGGTAGTTGCCTATGGTTCCAGTTAGTATACATCCCATTACAAAAAAGTCATACCAGTCTGTATCTTCCAGCACATCATCAGTCTCTATAGGACCTAAACTTTTTTACAAATGCCCATATGGACTGTCATCCCAAGTTATGACCTGCTGGCATGTACACTCTACTGTAAGGACTTTGCCGCAAATAGCAGACATCTAACATGGCAAATAGGATAGTGTCAAACGTAAACATATACAAGCAGCCCACATTTTTATATAATCACTAAATTTGCTCGCAATTGCTTTAAACTTGTTGCTAATATAATTTGACATGCCACAATATAAATAAATAAACATAAGCAATAACTTTTCCTGATTGTCAAAGCAGTTAATACAGGATAGTTTCACAATGCTCTACATTTCCTGTGCTCTTCTCAAACAGATATGTACCAAGAGAGCTAGCAGAGGCAGAGGTTTAAGGCTGTAAAGAACAATTTAAAGAGCATTTGCCACATACACTAATGAATACAGCACTCTTGACTTTTTTTTGTGACCACATTAACAAAAAATCTTTCTCCAAAGCTCTGATCCAATATGCCCGTAGACTGTCATTTGATGTCAGCAGCTTTGGGTAGTTATCTAAAACTTCAAGCCACAAGGCGATCAAAGGGCTTTTTTCCAAATGCAAAAAATAAACGAATGGCTTACAGCAACTTTTCGATTAAAAAGCTATCAGTCTATTGAAATAGTCTCCATGATATCTGTTTGGTTTCATGCAGTGGAAACTGGATTAGGTTTGCTGCATTAAAGCAAATTGCACCAACAACCCATTGGAAGTTTCAGGTATTTGGAAAGCAAGAACTCATGTGAGATTAGACAGGTTCATGCATGATACTAGAACTGGCTCCGTAGTTTTATCAAGTTCTGGTTATTGTTTTTACACTAGAAGCAATTTAGAACTACGTATTGATTTAGTATATATTTAGTACATACAACATACTACATGCTGCGCTGGTATAAAAATGTTTCTGCACATTCTGTTCATCAGGGGTAGGCAACCTCCAGCTGTTTTGAAACTACAAATCCCATCATGTCCCTGCCTCTAGAAGTCATACCTGTGATTGTCAGGGTCTTGCAATGTCTCATGGGACTTGTAGTTTCACCACAGCTGGAGGGCCGAGGTTGCCTACCCCTGCTGTACATGAAGGAAAACCTGGATCATGGTAAGACAATCTGAAAATATGAATTCATGATAGAAAATAAGGTTTTTGCACAATGTATATGCTGCTAGTCCCTTTCAACTCCAGTATATTCAGCTGCAAGAACCACTCATCCAGTCCAAATGTTATAAGATCCGAACGAATGCACACTTGAAAACTGCTTCCACTTTATATTTGTAATGTTTAAAGCACCATATAAAGCAACAGTAGACACTGTAAGAGCAAAGAAAAAGCAGTCAATGCATTTTGCATTGCTAGCATTTATTCATGAACATTAATGAAGGATTTTGCACACACCAGCATAAAGTAACTTTTATAGCTCCATATAAAGACAGGTAAAGAGGTGAATATACCAAGACAAGGTTATGAAATACACTGTGCAAATTAATGGAGTGGGCAACTACATGGCAAATTAAGTTTAATGTAGAAAAATGTAAAATAATGCATTTAGGTGGCAAAAACATGAAAGCAATCTACTGACTAGGGGGAGAACCTCTGGGGGAATCTAGGATGAAAAAGGACCTGGTAGATGGTGGTAGTGGTAGGGGGCGCTAGTGAGTTAATTAGACAACTAACAAACAACAAGTAGTGTTAATATACCATATACAACCTGATATACCTAATAAAGTGCTCCGTGCGAAAAAATTCCATGTGCAACAATATAAAAAAATCATAAATAAATGCAATAATTAAAAGTCCATAAGTTCTTCTGTGATATTTTCAAAGCTCAACACCATCACAATTTTCAGATACTTTGCAGTGGCACCTGATGTGTTATGGTTAAATTTCCTACTCACCAGAAGAACATGCCCCCTAAATTAAAAAGAAGGTCGCAATGGGCTTTTGTTTGTTAGTCTTTAGACTTGCTTCTGCGGTAGCTGGAGATGAACCATGGTAACTTTCAAACTACAACCTCCTCTCCACCGGGGTATCCCATTAAAAATCCTAGTAGATGACAGTCTCAGCAATGCCATGCAATGCCAAGTTGCTGCAAGCAAAGCCAATAGAATATTGGCATTCATTAAAAAGAGAATTAACTCCAGAGATAAAACAATAATTCTCACACTCTACAAGACTTTGGTTCGTCCGCACCGGAAGAATGCCATCTAGTTCTGGGCATCAGTCCTCAGGAAGGATGTGCTGGAAATGGAGAGAGTACAGTAAAGGGCAACAAAGCTAATAAAGGGACTGGAGGATATTAGTTATGAGAAAAGATTACTAGCACTGAACTTATTCTCTCTGGAGAAGAGACGCTTGAGAGGGGATATGATTTCAATGTACAAATACCGTACTGGTGATCCCACAATAGGGATAAAACTTTTCCGTGAAAGGGCATTTAAAAAGATTTGCGGCCATTCGCTAAAATTAGAAGAAAAGCGATTTAACCGAAAACTGCGTAGAGGGTTCTTTACGGTAGGAGCGGTAAGAATGTGGAATTCTCTTCCACAAGCAGTGGTTTCAGCAAGGAGCATAGATAATTTCAAAAAACTATTAGATAGGCACCTAAACGACCACAACATACAGGCATATACAACGCAATATTGACATAAAACCGAACACACACAGGTTGGACTTCATGGACTTGTGTCCTTTTTCAACTTTACTAACTATGTAACTATGTAACTTCCTAAGCCCAAACCACAACTTAAAAATCATGGTTGCGTCTAAATATATAGATGTAAAGTTAAGGCCTCATGTACACTGCTGCTGGTAAATGGACGTTCAGAGACAGTTGGCTGCTGTTTTCAGCTGCCCCTGAACTCATGCAATGTTATCTTATGTGTACATGTAATTTTGTCCCCTGGATGCAAAGGGCATTACTGCTCCCCTCTCCCCCCTTCCACAATATAAAATGGCTTTTTTCCTTCAATTGTTTTCTTTTTTTTCATCAGCCATGCCTCGGTCGCCAATCTCACCTAATTGAAATTGACGTTTCCACCTCTCTGACATATCCTGAAATATGAATGTCACATAACCAATGATGCTGCACTTTCCATACACAGTAACCAGAGGAGGGCAGGCCTGGCCCTCATCATCAGAGCCACCTGGTACCTGATGACATCAGGAATAATGATGGAACAAGACGTGTGGCAGTGGCACTGATCATGGTAGGACAATGCTGTATCTGTTGGGCAGGTGAGTATGTGAATTGAGGACAACCCTGGTTAAAAATTAGAAGGGGGGAAAAAAGAGGAGAGTGAAGTTCTTCTTTAAGATTTTAGCAGTGGTGTTTTCTATAAATCATGAGTACTGTGTATATTGTTTTGTGGTCTGGATTTTCCTTTCTTGTGTCCCCTGTGATATCCCACTGAGTAGTGGTGGCTACAGCACCAAAATTCTGTTGCGTGGCCACATAACAAAATATCACTGCTTGCCCCAAATTCATGTTACCTGTTTTAAACAGGTACATGAATGTTAGGCAATCACTGTCAATTTTTGTGCAGAGGACACCTCATCCTCAATGCAGCTGAGCTCCTTCCCTGCCATTACAGCTGTACCAAAACAGAGCAGAGTTTTGTAGCTGGGTGAATGGAGCCTGATTCAGATTCAGAGACACTAGTTCCCCATCAGGTCTGCTTGTGATTTACAGCAGATGATGGGCAGATTACATAGACAATAGACAGCCTGATATTGGCTATGGAATCCACCCACTGCCTGTCGGCAATTACAAAGAGAGATTGGACCTGATAGGAAACTAGTGTCTCTGACTCCCCATCAGGCTCTGCCTACTGTCAGAATCACTGGTTGCTAGGCGCCTGTTGGCTGTAAAGTTGACAGCATCCTTGCCAACCAGTGACAGGTAGGATGAGTTCCCCCCATAATATTTATACCTTCTTTCCATGTCTCCTGAGAAAGTAGGTTTTTGTGAGACTCTTGGAGAAAGTGCCCTATTCCACTGGTTGATACAATTAGTCGCAGAATTTTGTAACCCATATTTGGGCATTTGAATATGTGTGAAATGGGTATCCAGTAATCAACCACTACAGAAGAAGAAGTCTTCCCTAAATTAAAATTTGGGATTAGCATCTAAAAGGTGCTGGAAACTGGAGGGGGGTGTCTATGATTCAGCTTATGTGCTTTTTTAAAGCGGAACTACACTGTACTATCTGAGCACCACAAATCAAAGAAGTTATTTATTCATTTTTATTATTCAATGACTAGGGCCATTGTGGTTTGAGGGAGGAGGTTAGCCTACAAAGCAGCATAAATCTACAAAAGCAGGATCAGAGTAAAAGGCTTCAGTGTCTCTGACTAGGTTGTGGATGTGGAGAGAATAGATGAGAAATTAAGATTTTGCAAAAGTACTGATGAGACACCTTGCTGGCTCTTAGCTAAAGCCTGCAATATTCCTGATGAATCGGCCGAGATTCGAACCATGTATGGGCAGACTGAATGTAACCAAGTTGATTGTTCAATCAACTTGGGTACAACCAGCCTGTCAGGTTTTTCATGAGTATAAGCAGAGGCTATAGCCACTAACAATATTCACTGTGTGTTCTCCTGTATGGCCTCTTTTGACAGAACAAAAGGGAAGTACTTCTCTTGATTACTTCTCAAATAATTCCAATTAAGAAACTAAGAGCAAGTGATGACATCTATGGTAGAAAGTAAGAAAAACAGTGTGAGACTAAAATCCCTCACTATGATGATGGAAGTTTACTTTAATACAAGGACAAACAGCATTGCATCTGTAAAAATATTATCTGTAAAACCCAATGCAAACCTTTGGTTTTAGATTTGAATAATGGGGAAGAATAACATCTGTCTGTTTTTTTGTTTTTTTGTTTTCCCATTATTAATGGGACAGAAAGTATGGCTCCCATCTCTAAAACTTTAGATAGACAGGCCTAGTGGCCTGGAGTGGATATAGACACATGCAGTGTGCTGCAGAGACAAATGGGGTGGCTATATTGTGCTATGGCTCAAAGCGGCAAGGTTAAATAGAATCTGAGCTTCTTTATGATAAAAATTTGACATACATGCAGTGTTCTATGTACCCAAAAAATACCCATAACATATGTACAATATATACAACACACTGTATGGAATGAAAATATGCCTCGGCCTTGATCTAGTGAAAGGTGGGGTTTGAGAAACTGATAAGTAATATAAAACTTTACAGCAGTCTTTAGAATGGGAATGCACAGGACATCTTCCAATGAGGGCACCTGTTATGGTGACAACTCTCTAACAGATATTTGCCCTAATTGTAGAAACATTTTTTCTCACTTCTTGATATACCAAACAAAATGCAGTCCAGAAACATCATAACATGGGTTGCAAGCTCACATTTTAACTAGCGATTCCACATCTTTAATTGGTCTGAAATATTAGAAATAGCACAACGCTACCCTAAAAGTCGTATATTATAATCTCTGGCAAACTTTCAATATAGTCAAATGATATCAAATGTAAACATAAATCACGTGATCTTTGAATACATACACAAGTGCACAATCACTTCTTGATGTGTCTCCTGTACAACAATTAAAGCGACACAGACAATCAGTAAAAAAAAAATTCAGGCTTTTTTTTAGCAAAGAACATACATTCCAAATGAATAATTATGCTACCAAAATTAGGGTGTACTGTAAATGGCCTCCAGCATTGTTACTGTGTCTTCTTGCCGATGGCTGCCATTTTGCTGAAGCCCTGATGGGGAAATTGCATAAATAATATTTCCTTATTGAGATTGCATATTGTCTCACAATATCTAAGTAAAGTAAGCCTCCTCAAAGGCTAGTTAAGTTAGCTGACTTCATTCCAATTTCAGTCAGCGTCTCTCCTCTCTGCTTCTCCATGCTCACTGGAGCACTGAGCTGTGGAGGGGTGGAGAGCGGCCGTCTCAGCGGCTCGCTGAGATGCTGAGACTGCCATCAATCAAGGCAGCTGGCAGGTCCAGACTTGGGAAGTCGGGATGACGTGCTGCCTTGACTGATGGCAGTGACGTCAGCGGAGAGCAGACTTCAGACCAGGTCACAGGAGTGCAAAACTAATTGCACTCCTGTGACCCAGAGGAGAAGCCCAGCCTAAAAAACTCAGGCTGGACTTTTCCTTTAAGTAGTTGAAAGTTGGGCCTATAGTGGGACACAGTTTAGTTTAGATACAGAGTAGTGTAGGGTTCAGGTGAGAGATGGGTGGTGTTCCTGTAACAATATTTCACCTTTAATGAAAAAAGCTGAGTTTTTTTCTAGTGTTCAGGTCAGGTCACTAGGGATTGTTGATTTACCTGTTCAGAAATCTATAATGGGCTATATAGGCATTGTTGTTAGTTATGGAATGTTGGATTGACAGTCTTAGTAACACCTGCCTTGACGTCAAACAGAAGCATATTGGAGAAGGAGACAAACACTTTTGACAGCAGCAACCATCTATAAAGACTTTTCCAGTTATCAGCAGCTGAACTGTTTGTGCAAGTTCCACCTGCTATGATGGTCAAATACCTGAACTGTACCATTTGCTTTCATGGTCAAGTACCTGAATTGTTCTATCTTCTCTGATGGTAAAGTACCTGAACTGTCTGTACAAATAAGCAAACGTTCCACCTACCAGGGTGGTCATATACCTGCACATCTATGACTTATGAACTGCAATAGTCCAGGTGATAAAATGGACTTGATTTTCTACAGTTCTTTGAGTTCTACAGCATTGCAATTGTTGAGCTGCAGCTGCGATCTGATCATCGGATGTCTTATCTGCTGTCCATCACCAGATATGGAGGACTCTGACAAGCTTCTATGCTTCTAAACTCTTGGAAAGGAAAGTTTGATGTTCATACAGTATTTGCTCCTGTGCTTTTAAATTCTTGAAAAGAAAAGTTTGGTGTTCTTTTGTTAGTCCAACATGTAGTTTTTATATTTTTTTGAATTTTGGATATTTTTATATTTATAGCCGAATGAGATTTTCTGTGCAGGTAAATCAGACAGGGACAGTAGGTATCTACACTTTAGATAGATACACTTTAGATCCTTAATTTTTCAATTAAGGTAAATTCAACCTTGGTGGTGGAAGAATGTGCAACACATTAATTATTCTTTGTTTACAATAACCAGGTGCTTTCCTTCCAATGCTGATATGCTGTCTTTATGTACAGTTGGAGGCATTACTGTATGATATTTGTGAATCAGGGGGTGGAGTGATAGGGAAATTGCATATTTCATATTTCCTTATTGAAACTGCATATTGTCTCACAATATCTAAGTAAAGCAAGCCTCCAAAGTCTAGTTACTTTAGCTGATTTCATACCAAAGGAATGTCACTGCAAACTGACCGAGTCCTTAAAGGGTCATATGGCTTACAGTCAGGGTTGACGATTTCCTACACATAGGACTTATACACCACAGCAAGGTCTTGTCTCACCTCAGAGCTGAAATTAGGTATGTGTCTGATCCTGATCCTATGCGCCATGCCAAATAAAGGGAGGGACGCATCTTTAGTTAAGTATTGTTATATTGTCTAATATTATTACATTTGTTACCTGTATCTGTCAATACTTAATTAAATGTTATACTTATAAATATTTGTGTGATCTCTCTTTGCACATATCAAATACAAACCCAAAAAAACATAAACTATCACATGACCGTTATAAAACAAGCCCTGAACAGCAGTAAATCTTTAGGCTGTCAGCAGATCAGCCTCTACAAATTTGGCACAGTGCCTAAAAATAGAGAGCAACTAATCATGTGCAGAACAGGGTGAGACAGTGTATTCCTGGACTTTAAACAGAAGAGGCACTTATTTTTAGTATTTTAAATAGCTATACCTGCAAAAGGGGCCAGCCTGAAGTGATCTAGCAGGACTTTCTGATTAAAGTTCCATATAAAAGTATATCTAAATCTAAGAACAACAATTGAATATATTGAAGCTCACAGAGTTCGGTGCATCCTCGTTCACCGTTTCAGGTCCGATTTCAGACCAAATTTTTGGCTCAACTCAGACCTGAAACTGACCAAAAGACGAACAGGGCTCCTGTGCAAATCACACCAGAGCCGCTGCTGAGATATGTGAACTGGCTCCATAAAGAGCCGGTCACAATCCCCTGCTGTGTGAATTGGATGTGAGGAAATCCACATCCAATTCGCACTAGTGTGAACCCAGCCCAAAGGTTATGTACATTTTCTGCACTGAAAAATGCCAATCAATCCTACCAGACATATTGTGTCCTTGTAACTTCCTGTGGAGTAAACTGAAATCTAAAGCAAAGTTAGTGTTCTCATTATTTCTTGTGAACTTCAAAACAACACTTTCTATGCAAAGCAGATGAGGAGGGGGGAAGATGTTTGCAGTCCAAATCAGGAGAGCAACCTAGGCTGACAAATTTGCTTCTCCATGGATACAGTACTGTAAGTGAAATACAAACTATATTTAATACCGCACTCCAAACATATTAAACTAATCAATATTAAAGTCCATAAACTGCCACCAAAAAGTCTACACTCAAGTAAGGTGAATCTTCTTTAGAATGTGAACAAAGTGCTGGCTTCCATCGTAGATGTGAGCAAACATCCTACTCACCACATGGACATGACACCCATTACAGGTAGTCAAATTGAGCCTGAGTGACACAGAGATGAATCCTCCAATGGAAGAGACAGCCCACCGATATTATCAGCCAAAGCGATTTGAAACAAATATCAAAGGGAGAAAAGAGCTCCTCATAGTGTAACATATAGCAATTTATTGCATAAAAATTATCAGAACTTACAGTTAAGTAAACTTCAAACAGCTCGCAGGCAACAGTGGATAGGCCGATCGTGTTCCACCTACGTTCCAGGAGGCAAAGGCGGAAGTGACGTGTCATGCACTAAATACCCAACACGTTTCGTCAGCGACGTCTGACGTCATCAGGGGTCATGTGATGAGGTCTCTCTTTCACTGCAGGATTCATCTCTGTGTTACTCAGTCTCAATTTGACTACCTGTAATGGGTGTCATGTCCATATGGAGAGTAGGATGTTTGCTCACATCTACGGTGGAAGACAGCACTTTGTTCACATTATAAAGAAGATTCACCTCACTTGAGTGGAGATTTTTTGGTGGCAGTTTATGGACTTTAATATTGATTAGTTTAATATGTTTTGAGTGCGGTATGAAATATAGTTTGTATTTATCTTTTCATTCATAGACCTAGGGTCTTACTACGAGCAGCTTCCATTTACACAATTAGTATTTTGTATTCACTTTTTATTTATCTAGTAATGTATAATTGTTGGTCCAGGGTGCGTGGTCTTAGGAGGTTTCTTTCCATTTTTTTCACAGTATTGTAAGTGAACATGGTCTCCCTAGAATTGGAGAAGTGCTTTTGGCAGAATTTCCAGGTAAATAGAAAAGAAATAAAACATGAACACAAAAAAATGCAGCCACACCATCTAAGGACTGGAAAACTGCAATATATAGTGTATATACAGTATATGTTTTTGGGCTTAGAAACATTTATAGTCTACTACACAAAGACTCACATCTGCCTAAGTTTTCTGTTTCTTTGGGTTTTTACCAAAAATATGTAGAAGATTATATATTGGCCTAAACTGATTTGTTTTTGTTTTTTTTTTAATTTGGGGGATATTTATTATAGCAAAAAAGTAAAAAATATTGTTTTTTTTTCCAAATTGTCGCACTTTTTTTGTTTATAGCGCAGAAAAAAAAAGCCACTGGCTGGAGAACAGTTGTAAGAGAAAATTTTGAAATACCACCAAAAGAAAGCTCTATTTGTGGGAAAAAATAGGACACAAGTTTCGTTTGGGTACAGTGTCGAACGTCCACGCAATTGTCAGGTAAAATGACGCAGTGCCAAATTGTAAAAAGTGCTCTGGTCAGGGAGGGAGTAAAATCTTCCAGGGCTGAAGTGGTTAAATACAAAAGCAGCACCCCTAATCTGATTGATTTCAACGTGAAAAAGAGCCTATCTTAGGTAGGTTTGGCTGCAACACCTAATTTTTGCAACCAGCAGTAATAGACCTGAATTAAACAAGATATCTAAAAGCTATAGGAAAGTTTACATTCAAAAAATATAAAGCTAAAGCCCTCAACTTCATACAAATTGGCCAGTGGAAAACAAGTTTAATATAATTTAAGAGCCTCTTTCTTTGCAGTACCATGCAGTGCTATCTCCTTAAAGTTAAAATAAATAGTAAAACAGAATGTGCAAAAATGTTTCAAACACACAAACCAACATTCAACCAATCTCCTCCCATTCCTTTAACCCCAATATTATTCCCAAAATATTCAAAAATATAGACTTTGGTATTCATTTGGCAGAAATTGGCTAACATCGGGACAGCATGTGAACACTTGAGAGACAGCCAGCAAACAGTAAAATACAGGCTTTATCTTGCAATAAAAATTAGAGTGTATTAATTGAGAGACAATAGCTGCAAATATTCTTCAGTGGCTGAACAGTGTGATAGCAACTTGCTATCCTTTTTATTAAAAGTTTACTTATGTACATTTTCATTTTTAGTTTCAAATGTATTTATATTTTCTTTTTTAACTGTTTTCTGTATTTTTGATATTGATGTGGTGGTGTGAGGGTGTACAGTGTTTTGTGTGCACAGTGTTTATACTTTTATTTCAAGGGATGCAGTCAAATGCTTCAAAAAAGACAGTTCTTGAATGGGCTATCAGCAACAACTGTCTGATGCACTCCAATCACCTCAATATAAAAGTTTTAATTAAAAAAAAAAGGCTGTACTTAATAGAAAAGAAGCAGCTAAGGGGATTGATTTACTAAAGACAAGTACACTGTTCACTTTGCAAGTAAAATGGCACTCTGCAAGGGACTTGAATGTGGTTAAATGTTACATTGCAAAGAATACCCAATCACAGGCAATTTTTGTTTGTAAGTGATTGGATGATGGAATTCAGCAGAGCGTCTCCTCATTCAAAGCTTTGGGGAAATTTCCCTTGCATCCCCAACCCACTGTTGCAGTGGAAGGGGGTCAGGGGGAGACAAGGGTAGGGCTGTTACATGTTCTTTAAGGTGAACATAGCCTTTAAAGTGGTTGTAAACCCACAAACAAAACAAACAAAAAAAACCCTGCAAGACAAAGTCATAATGAGCTAGTATGCATAGCATAGATGACGTCACTCCCATGCATGCGCATGGGAGCCGCCGGTAATGGCACAGTCTAACTGAGGCAATGGCGCATGTGCTGATGACATCATCACATGCAGATACAGGGAATATCTCCTGAACCGTACAGTAGCTACAGGTAAGCCTTATTATAAGAACAGGAAACTAGGACTAAAGCTAAAATTGGGACTTTATATGAGGCAATACGTATCTTTACCTCCATCCCTGATACATTTGACAAAGAGAATGGATTGTGGGACTCTATATGAAGCACATTACTAAGTTGAATGTGCCAATCAATGTAAACATTGTTATTTATTACAAAAGGTGTACATACACATGTAAAATAGTAAATAAATAAAATATAATAGTAGGTCTCAATAAATGAAGTCTAAACAATTAATAATATACAATTACTGTCTCAACATAATATACATAATAATGAGCCTTGGGTATGAAGACATACACATGTAAAATAGTAAAAAAATAAATAAAATAATATAGTATAGTAGTAGGTCTCAATAAATTAAGTCTAGACAATTCATAATATACAACAAAAGTCTCAACATATTATACATAGTAATGAGCCTTGGGTATGAAGACCGAAATTGTAGTAGTAGCATATAGACATAATAACAATGAGGGATTGGTTCATTATAGTAGACTATAATATGGTACAGATGTTAGACGTGAGAACTGTGACGTCATAAAAAATCTCTACGCGTTTTGTGGTTACATTACCACTCATCAGGAGCAGATGCATAGTTTGGGGGTATCTATAATAGAATAAAAAATGCCAAAATGATATGATAGTCAAAAAGAGAATATAAAACATTTTTATATTTAAAAAAAACATTTTTTTTGGGAGCAGCGATTTTAATAATGCTTAAAGTGAAACAATAAAAATGAAATATTCCTTTAAATATCGTGCCTGGGGGTGTCTATAGTATGCCTGTAAAGTGGCACAGTTTTCCCGTGTTTAGAACAGTACCACAGCAAAATGACATTTCTAATGGAAAAAAAATCATTTAAAACATATTTCAATGTTTGGGGGGACCCCTACGCCATTTTTTTAAATTAGGCGTGGGGTTGCCCCTTAATATGCATACCAGACCTGAGGGGCCTAGTGTGGATTTTGGGGGAACCACCACGCAATTTTTTTTTACATTTTTGGTTCGGGGTTCCCCTTAATATTCATGCCAGACCCAAAGGGCCTGGTAATGGACTGGGGGAGGAACCCATGCCATTTTTTTCAATGAGTTTTATCTATATTGCCAAGACCCCACACTTCATTACATGACTTTTTCCCTTTAGAAATGTAATTTTGCTGTGGTACTGTTCTAAACACGGGAAAACTGTGCCACTTTACAGGCATACTATAGACACCACCCGTGCATGATATTTAAAGGAATATTTCATTTTTATCGTTTCACTTTAAGCATTATTAAAATCGCTGCCCCCGAAAAAACGTCAGTTTTTAAAACTTTTTTTTATATATATATACACACACAACATTCCAGTGTGGTTGTACAGTGAGTCCAATTAGTACAGATCAGACTGGATTTCTCGGTCACCCTGTGCCCCTAACAGAGACACAGGATGACTTAGACATAGGAGGTGCCTGGGGAGCTGAAACAAGGCTTTTCCAACCTCCCCAAGGGATTCTGGGTTCCATGGGCCCTCCCATCACATCTCTCCCGTTTCAGCAGCAGACTAACACAGAAGGAGAATCCACACAGTACCCCAAATAAATTGTCCCAAACAGAGCATTACTCACCCAGCCAACCTCTGCCTCTCTCAGAGAACATATCTGCCGCTGGGGAGGGGCGTGGACTGGCCCTTCTCCCTGGAGTCATTTTAGCCGCTGGAGAGAAGATAGGGTGACTGGGCTCACTTCGTCATGCTATTGGGGATCTGGGCCCAATTCCCAGTATCCCCGGGGTATACAAGTGGAGACTGAAGTCCCATCCACTTTTTTTTTTTAGAAATATTTTTATTACATTTCTTAATAAACAATAAACAATTTCTTAATAAACATACAAAACAAAACACAACAAGACATCATAAAAAGGGGGGGGGATGAAAATAAACATTAATTCCTTCTTTCCCCAGCGACCCCAAACATTCCTTATATATGGGAACACCCATATTATAAGTAATGGTAAGTGAAAATCCCCCAGTGCTTGCAAAGCATGGCTGACATCATACTGTCTCAGTGCTGGACCATTTTCTGGGGTTGTGTCAGTGGAGACCGAAGTCCCATCCACCGATATCAGCTCAAGCTGCAGTTGTGTGCAGAGGACAGTAGCATTCTGCCCTGTTAGCACTTCAGCTGAGGACCCCACATCATCCACTTCGGCTAACTGTTGGGGGGTGACCGTCACCTTCCCACCATGGGACACTGGAACTGCCGCAGGTGTGGGGCATAGGTCTTGGACCCTCTGTCCGGTGGCCAGCGCTTCAGCTGGAGGAGTCTCTTGTAACCCCACAGATGCTGCTGTTGGTGCTGGGCAGAGCTCATTAAAGTTTGGCCCTGATGCCAGCTCTCCTGCTGGAGGCTCACCAGGTTGTTCTTCCTCAGCAGAAAAGTCTATTAAATCCCCAGTCTCTGCAACTGGTGAGCTACCATAACAATATAAGGAGTACACCTGCCATTGGGTATTGTATAATGAGAATTTAACCTCCATAAACTGATATATGGTATTTGGAATATACATCTGAGATGGTCTTGGTGAACTAATGTGGATTAAATTAGCACACTTAAGCACACTTCATTATTTTGCATGGCTCACTATTAGCACAGGTATATTTACATATTGATTAAAAACATCTACAAACATAATGAATGCATTTGTACAAGGAGGCTTTTTTTGGCTTGTTTATATAAGCAATACATGAATAAATTAAGAGCTCCATATACATGCCCTGCAGGGGACAGAGTTTTAAATGTTTTTTTAATGTGTGTCATATTATGTTGGTGTTAATCAATTTGACAGAATAAAATAAAGGATAAAAAAAGTCATCTGTATGACATTAGTGGATATATTATATGAACCACCCATGCAAAGATATTTCCAATAATTTTGGGGTTTTGTTTTGTGATGAAATAACATCTAACTGTTCAGCTACTTTACACATCATAATCCTGTGTTTTCAATCTTTGAAGAGTATGGCTAACTAGTTCTAGAGAAAAGGTTTGTAGCTGATGGATTTGTTCAAGCCTGGATGGACAGTAGCCACTAGGGAATGAATCCATCTTGTCTCCCGCTGAAGGAGAGTCCTCTCAAGGTCACCACCCCTACCATGAGTTGGTAAGTATTCAAGTGCAAAAAATGTCATTTTAGAGACCTGAAATGAATGATAGAGTCCCATGTGGCGACTGATGGGAGTTTCCATTCTTTTCTTTTGAACAAGGGAAACATGATCCCTGATTCTGTGAAAGAATGGTCTTTTGGTTTTTCCTACATAGAATGCTTGGCATTCACATACCATGTAGTAAACCACACCAATAGATTGGCAATTCACAAAAAAATGAGGTTTGTAAATCCTTTCATTTAGCAGGGCCAGCTCGGCAGAATTCATTAGAAATCTGCTGAATTCACACCTGCCGCATGGAGCTGTTCCCTACGACTTGGTTCTCCCTGTCTGAGCATCAAGTGGCTATGAACCAATTGATCCTTTAAGGATCTAGACTTCCTATAAGTGATCTGAGGATATGGATTAACATACTTTGAGATTACATCGTCAGTGGCCAAAAGATGCCAATACTTTTGAATTATATGACGAACCTTATAATGTTCCCCAGCAAATCTTGTTATTAATCGTACCTTTTGTTCATCTTTAGGAGTTTTCTGAGCATGTATCAATTCCAACCTGTTCCTTGACTTGGCTCTATGGTAAGCTTTCTTTAGGCAGGAGCGACTATAGCCCCTGTCCATCAGACGGGAACGTAGGGCTCTGTCCTCAAAATCAAAATTCTCCTCACGGCTACAATTTCTTCTTAGTCTGAGGTACTGGCTATACGGAATGCTCTGAACTAAAGGTCTAGGATGGGAACTTGCTGCATGTAATATTGTATTACCGGCAGATAGTTTTCTAAATAAAGAGGACCCTATTAATCGACTTCTGATTACATGTCATGGTAAATTTTAAATTATACCGATTGTTCTCCAATTTAGCCATAAAGAGGAGGAGATAATCCTTAGTGTCAGTCCAAATGACAAAAATGTCATCAATAAACTAACACCAAATAAGTACATTTTCAAAGAAATCTCGAAATTCATTGGAGGAGAAGATTTCTCGCTCCCACCCCCCAGGTACAGATTGGCATATGATGGGGGAAAACTAGTCCCCATCGCCACACCCTGTACCTGGAGGTAGTGGGAGCGTTCAAAATTAAAGATGTTGTTAGTCAGGACAAAAAGCAACAGGTTGGAGACAAATTCATTATAAGGATTGGCCCTAGGGCCGCGCTCAGATAGGAAACCCTCCACAACTTCAACCCCCAACTTGTGAGGGATGGAGTTGTAGAGGGCCTCAACATCAATGGCCACCAGCCAAGAACATTCCGGAACACAGATACCATCCAGAGATCTGAGAAGATCAGCAGTATCCTGGATATAGGAACTTAAAGATTTGACATGAGGACGTAAGTAGTCATCTATTAATTTACTGGCAGGCCCGAGTGATCAAAATCTAATATTTGGTTCCAGCATAATTTACTTGTGCTAGAGGTATGGGCCTATACCAGGATCAGTGCAATAAAAGATCCATGACCATAGTTTTATAATGATCAAGATTCATTAAAACAATATTTCCTCCTTTATCAGAGGGTTTGATGTTTATCTGGTCGTTTTGTTTTAAAGAGGCCAAGGCCTTCCATTGTGAGGGGCTAAGATTGGATTCTCTATTGAACCGTTTCCATTTAGTAGTTTGAATGTCTTTGGTTACCTGTTGAGTGAAGGACCAAATATTGGGATTACCATGAAGCAGGGGAAATGATCTTGATTTAGGTTTATAATGATATGGAGGCAGAAAGAATCTCTCAGACAGTGTATCCAAAGATGGATTAGGAGGGGGCCTCAAGCACCTATGACCAACATCTACCCAGAAGTTACTTACCTGTCTGATTTTACTGCGTTAAAAACCATGTTAGACCAACGTATACTACTGATGAACAGTCTCACCCGAAATGGTCACTGCTGTCCTCAGCTGCACATTATTTCAGTCCTCTTCTGCTGTTCTATTTCTCGTGTCTTAAAAGGACAGGAGCATGTTTTTTTTTTTTTAGGGTTACAACCACTTTAACATTTTTACAGCTCTATTTTCTTCAAAAATTATTTTTTAGAAGTGTGCCATCTTTTGGTCAAGGCAATACATTGTACACACTAGATGACATTGTGAGGTTGATTTACTAAAACTGGAGACTGAAAAATTTGGTGCAGCTGTGCACGGTAGCCAATCAGATTCTAACTTAAGCTTTGACAAAAAAAAAACAAAGCCGATTGGTTTCAATGCAGAGCTGCACTAGATTTCTCAACTCCAGCTTTAAAATCAACCCCATTCTGTCCAATAACACTTTTGGACTTCATATTAAAAAAAATTATTTATATTTGTCTGCAGATGGACACTTTTCAGGGGCAACTGTCAGAATAATGCACAACAGAATTCAACCCTATAACATCTGCTTATAAATTTGTATGTTATATTCACAGCTGGATTTTGGGTAAATTCCAGTGTAACATCTTACCAGTGCTGCTAACATGAAATATATGAATGCAAGGCTCATCAGTTCTGAAAAATAGAGAGTGATATAATATCATTAAATACATCTTTTCATTTCCAGCTCAGGGGAAGCGACTTGTCCTTCCGTTATACATCTTCATTGTAAGACACTCATCTTCTTAGTCACTGTTATGGGGAAAGCGGCAGGCCATTTGTGCTTAACCAAGTTTGTGGAATTGCAGTAAATTCGTAAATGAGCAGAGTCAAATTGTGTGCAATATTTAAGGGAGGAATTGTATTTCGTTGATTAAGTATTCAGTTAAATGTATACTGTAAACTTTACCTGAACATGATTATAAGGTTTTTACATTGCAATCAGCATTCATGCTAAACAATTGCTGTAGGAAAATTTATTACAGGCAAGGTCATATTTCTGAGCGAGTCAATGGCCTAGGGAGGCAGATCTGCAGGGGCAGTACACTGTCAATAACACATTGCCGTGCATAATAACATTTTTCAGACTACTATAGTGTCAGATTGGTCAGTTTAGCTGTGAACTCATTGAGGTCAGTTTCCACATTGCTTACTGATAGGTGCTTCCAGCAAAAGTTTTGTACCTATAGCTTCATTAATAAACGTACGACGGCACTATAAAGATAAAGTTCAATAGCCAGTGCGCCACCCTTTGGGCTCCTTCTGCTAATCTCGTGTTAGTGAGAGACGATTCGCGCTTTTCAGCCTCGTGCTTTTCAGATCGTTACTGCTCTTCAGTTTGTGCTTGTGGGTTTGCATCTGGTTTTCAGTGCGTGTAGTCAGTTCGCATCTGGTTTTCAGTGCGTATTTTTATAGTACATATTTGCTTTTCAGTGCGTTCTTGTCCACTCGTTTCTGATTTTCAGCTCACTCTTCTCAGGTCTTTCTGATTTTCAGTGCATTCTGTTAGTTCGTTCTGACCAGCCAACCGTTTTGAAGCCATATTGCGGGTACGTACTCATCGGTTGCTCCAGCGTGACCAATTCTCTCACATGCCTTGGTTGCGGGAGATCCGTGAGAATAATCCTAATGATTTCAGAAATTATCTCTGGATGACGGACCCTGTTTTTCACCGTTTGTTGGCTTTGCTGTCCCCTTATATTATGAAGCAGGACACCTGCATGGGGCAAGCCATCACTCCTGAACAGAGGCTAGTCACCACCTTGCGGTACATGGCGACAGGATCATTATTCCAGGGACCTGTTCTAACATCATACAGGTCCTGCAGAAGGACTATATTAAGGTAAGATTTCTCCTTTAACATCACATTATATGTCGTTAATGTTTGTTAATGTATTGTATTTCTTTCATCATTCCCTAATTACCATGATTGTAATATGCTGTGAATGTCCTCTTTATCCTCATGCATGCTGGAATTTTTTAAAGTTCCTTTTTTGTCCTTCATGAATATGTGCCTTCACTAACCTCCCCAGCATACTATCCTGGGCCCATACACACCTAGCCTAGTCACTCAACAATGTATTTTGTCAGCTCCATAGTAGTGCTTACCCTAAACACCCCCTAAAATGTGTACAAGTGTTTTTTGTGTGCTTAAATTCAGGCAGAGTGCCAGAGGCATTTTTTGGGGTCCCAAAATCATTTGGAACCCTCCCTCCCCCCAACCGCTAAGTCAATCGATACCAATCCTCCATCTGCTGACTTTGCCAAACCCATACACACTATATCTACCTCTTTTGTGGTCAGATTTATGGATGAATTCCCAAAAGCATGTAGTGCAAGGGCCTGCCTGAATACTTTCAAATGCTACTGTTTAAAGTTTTGTTCTCCTATTATCTTGATAGGTAATTGCAGAATGTAAAAATGTGCTTCAATTTGTACAGTGTGTATTCATATTTTTGTATTATGACACTTCTTACCTGTCCAGTGGGCTGCCAATATTGTAAGTAAGGAGGGGCTGGCCAAAGTAACACTCATTATTTATGCATTCAGCTCTCAATGAAGTGGAGAGGGTTACCTGTCCAAAACATCTCCCCCCCTAAAATTTTTACAATGGGCCATCAGATGGGGTGAGGAATCTGATAAGAGGACCTTATATTTTTGTCTTTAAATACTCCTTAAAATCAATATTATACTGAAGTTGGCCAAGAATGTTTGTGTCTAATCTGCTTGCAATGTCACGTGCAAAAGTACTAATTTATTTTTTTCTTGTTGTTCTTGTTCACTCCACAGTTTCCTTCAATGCCACAGAAATGGCAGACTATGGCTTCCCAATTAGCCCAGCGGTGGGACTTTCCCAACTGCGGAGGGGCAATAGATGGGAAACATGTCTACATAGTCCCACCCCCAACTCGGGGTCATACTATTACAACTATAAGAGGTTAATAGTATAGTGATGTTGGCGGTGGTGTCGGCGACATATGATTTTCTATATGTGGACGTGGGGAAGAATGGCCGGATGTCGGATGGTGGAGTCATCGCCCAGACCGAGTTCTATGGACGGCTCCACAGTGGTGGCTTTGGATTGCCACCTCCAGAAGACAACATGGCTGGTCTGCCGTTCGCCTTTGTCGCTGATGAAGCGTTTGGGCTGGGTGATCACCTGATGTGGCCATTCCTGATGAGGACCCTCACCCCGGACCAGAGGGTTTTTAACTACCGGCAGGCCAGAGCCAGAAGAGTGGTGGAGAATGCTTTCGGGATAATGGCCAGCCGATTCCGCCTATTCCTTACGCCAATCAACATGGCGGAATATAAGCTTAACCATATAATCCTTGCATGCTCCATTCTCCACAACTTTTTAAGGAGAAATTCTATGAACTGTGTGGACTCAGTTGGGCCTGAAGCCTGATTTCAAGACCAAACCCTGACGGTGCTTGAAGCTGGCCGTCCCGATTTGCCCCCCCCCAAAGCGCCTGCGAGATCCGTCTAAAATATATGGAGTACTTTGTGGGTAGAGGAGCCATTGATATGCCAGAAAATGTTTAATAAACATTTTAAAAATACATTTTTTATTTTAAACTGAAATAATATTTCCTTTGATTTACTGCTTGTGTTTCTTTTAGCTGTCTCCTAGGTTATCCAATGGGCTTTTCTTTTTGGCCATTTTCTTCAATAGTGCAAATGTAATTTCTTTGATACATGAGGTGACAATCTCTTCTTCAGCTAACTATTATGTTGTGGGTCTGCTACACACACACACACACACACACACACACCTTGTTTTAGTTGTTAATGTATGTAATGCATTACTGATAAAAAATATTCATCATTTTCAGCACCATGAATTAATTTTTTGGAGTGACGAAAATGGCCTGATTGTTGCAAATTATAAAGCACTGTGGGTGTTATTTACTAAAGGAAAATCCACTTTGCACTACAAGTGCACTTGAAAGTGCACTGAAACTGCCTAATGATTTGCCTAATAAAAATGATTGTCACTGTAAACACCAACTTACTCAAAGAACTGCTATTGAGCATTGAAAGAAGAAGCCACATATTGTTGAGTAGAAAAATGTTTACTCTGTGCACATTCACATGTGGGTTAGAAAAGGGTTTTTGAACAAACCAACATATTTTTGGAATTCATTTTTTTTTGGACAGTAGAAATATCCTTTTTTGTGGTAAACAAGCATGTTTTTAAAACCATTAAATAATACACAACTCAGGAACTTACAAAGTTCAAATTTGATAAATTGAAGGCAATATCAGACATTAGTATGTCCAAACTGTGTTGATATTGCCTTCATCAGATGGGGTGATGTCACCCCTGTGAAAGCCAAATTTTGAAGATGCACACAAATTGAGAGTCAAAATGGGGATTTCCCTCCTGATCCCATGCCTAAGGTCAACATGTGCTAGCTCCCATCATGGGGGATCAATGGACGTGTTTCAGGGGTACAACCCCTTCCTCTCACCTACTTTAGTTGCGAGGAAGGGGTTGCACCCACAAAACGCGTACATTGATATCCTGTGATAGCAGATAGCACATGTTGACACACTGTGTGCATCTTCAAAATTTGGCTTTCAAATTTTTTGAGAAAAGTTAGAAAAATAAAAGCAATTTGAAAAATGTTGGTGTGTTTTAGATTCTGCCTAAAACATCAATGATGTTTTTGAGTCTTTTTTCCACATCATTGATGTCTTTCTTGATCTTCTGTAAATCCCTATTGCACACCATGATCTCCCCGATGAGTATCTGGGCACTTGCACTTGTGAAATGTGTTTCTTCTTCCACAACATCCACATCACCTAAAATAAAAAAAAAACACACCATGTATTATAAATATGCAGGCATCCATCTATTACCTGAAGCTGTGGTCTGAGACACTCACCTGTTGTGGTCACTATTTCGCCCACTTCATAAACCTCTCCTTCCTCTACATCCTCTGGTTCTGGTGTGGAGATTTCCCCTTCTTTAGGAGGTGGGGGGTCCCTGATGTCCTCTGATGTCCCAAGTCTTTTTCTCCCCTGGGTGAATAAAAAAAGGTATACTTAGCACACAGATATTTTAGGGCAGAAATAGGCATATAAAACATTGCTTGGAAGTGTCGTACAATTGTCTGTTTTGCAGAGTTCCAAGCTGAAGACATGATTTTTTTCCCTTTCTTCAAGCTGAAATACTTATCTTTTTTTGGTCAAGTTTCACACATGGAGACACCCCTAGTATCCACTGGAGCACCTGTGTGGGACACCCTGCGTCCAGATGTGTAAACAGCTGCTGAGTAGGGATTTGCCGAACACCCCCCTGTTCAGTTCGCACCAGAACTTGCGAACAGGCAAAAAATTTGCTTGAACACACAAACACCGTTAAAGTCTATGGGACACGAACATGAATAATCAAAAGTGCTCATTTTAAAGGCTTATATGCAAGTTATTGTCATAAAAAGTGTTTGGGGAACTGGGTCCTGCCCCAGGGGACATGGATCAATGCAAAAAAAGTTTTAAAAACGGCCGTTTTTTCGGGAGCAGTGATTTTAATAATGCTTAAAGTGAAATAATAAAAGTATAATATTCCTTTAAATTTCGTACCTGGGGAGTGTCTATAGTATGCCTGTAGAGGGGCGCATGTTTCCCGTGTTTAGAACAGTCTGAAAGCAAAATGACATTTCAAAGGAAAAAAAGTCATTTAAAACTACTCGCGGCTATTAATGAATTGCCGTCTGACAATACACATAAATGTTTATTGATAAAAACGGCATGGGAATTCCCCACAGGGGAACCCCGAACCAAAATAAAAAAAAAAAAAGACGTGGGGGGTCCCCCTTAATTCCATACCAGGCCCTTCAAGTCTGGTATGTGAAAAAATTACCCCCAAATAAGGTTGTGGGACTTTAACGGCAACAGCGTAATGTAAAAACAATTTTATTCCATAGAAAAATTTATATATGTATACAAAACATTAGCATAGTTAATAAACATAATACAGTGAACACAATAAAAAGCTGAAACACAGCTGTACTGATGTGCATTGGATAAGGATGCTTGTAATGTCTTCCACGAAGGCCTACACGTTTCGGGACTGAAACTGACCGTCCTTTCGTCAAGGGCGACTCGTGGGACAAGCTCTTACCAAACATGACAGTGTTGGAGCACCCATTGCCCAAATCACGGCGGCGGATATGTCAAAACCACCCACGGATCCAAAAAACCGGAGCCTGGGTGTGTGTGTGGCTGGCCCCACTCTGCCCACACTGATCCACCCCCAAAAAAGAGACACCGAATCACTGAGCCTGTCCAAGAGGGTACTGTGTCAGGAAGGTACAGACCCAAGTGGATGTCTGAGTGCTAGAAAATATACAGTGGTGAATCTAGGGCGAGTAGAAAAAAGGGCTGTATGAAGGGAGTGTGGGGTAACAATTGAATGGTCATTGATCTGAACGTTAATAGCGTAGTTTGAAATGTAATTTTGCTGTCAGACTGTTCTAAACACGGGAAACATGCGCCCCTTTACAGGCATACTATAGACACCCCCCAGGTACGAAATTTAAAGGAATATTACACTTTTATTGTTTTACTTTAAGCATCATTAAGCATCATTAAAATCACTGCTCCCAAAAAAACGGCCGTTTTTAAAACTTTTTTTTGCATTGATTCATGTCCCCTGGGGCAGGACCCAGGTCCCCAAACACTTTTTATGACAATAACTTGCATATAAGCATATGAGCACTTTTGATTATTCATGTTCGTGTCCCATAGACTTTAACGATTTCTCCCATAGACTTTTAAAGGGTGTTCTGCGGCTTTCGAATTTGCCACGGACACCCAAAATTGTTCGCTGTTCGGTGAACTGGCGAACAGCCGATGTTCGAGTCGAACATGAGCTCGACTGAAACTCGAAGCTCATCCCTACTGCTGAGTGTCCTCTCCTTACACTGAATCAAGTTTGGATTTCATTCTAGTTACAAACTCATCTAGACAACAATGTGCTAAACTTCTTTGAATATAAATAGACCTGAACAAATGTAGTTAACCTGTATCTGCCAAAAACATATCGTATTAGTGGGCGAACGAACAAAGTTTACTATGAACGATTACTGTGCCCACGAACCTGAAAGTTGCCACTTTAAACTGTACAACAGTAAAGAAAAGCACATGGAGCAGCACTAAAGTAATAATAACAATAATAATAGGAACACACGACAACTACTTACTTTTTAGAAGCAGTTTCCTGATCTTTCTGTACTGATTGTGCTCCCTCAATTTCAGGTCTGACCAGCGTTTCCTCAATTGCTCCTTGGATCGGCGTACCAAAAAATTCCTGTGCACACTTTTCACAACTTTAGTCATGATCTTGGCCTTGCTCACATTTTGGTTTGGGTACGGTCCATACTTCCATCATAGTCAGCCCTCTTTAAGATGTCCACCATCTCTACAAAGGGCATATTTGAGGCCTTAAATCTCCTCCGGGATCGGGGCGTTCGTGGCTCCGGGCTTTTGTCGTTGCTGTCTTCATGCACTTGTTTTTTCTGCGCCATGTGCTCTCCCACTGCGCTAAAAGAGAAGGGGCGAGGAATATTTTAGATAGAAGGTCAGGGGCGGCCGGAGTTTCACGCATGCGCAGTGTATATGAATCGTAACACGCGTGTGTCGTATGTACGATTTGTGAGTGGAGGAAGGAGTAGCGGAAGCGCCAATCGTGATAACGAAGGTACAATTTTAACTTGGGCCTATACTGCTTATAGATTGAGGCCTATATTGGGACAAGATTCGGAGAGTTTAGCCTGACATTAGGGTTTTTGTCTTGTGTTTTGTCTTGCAGAGAAAATGGATCTATTGAATGATCAGGACTTTATCCCCATATTCATTGATATGTACAGGGAGCTGCCCTGTCTGTGGCAGGTAAACCACCCCTTTTATACCAATCAAAGAAAGAGGAAGGCAGCACTGGATCAATTGCTGGAATTAGTGAAGCCGCAGATCCCCACGGCAACCATCAACTATTTGAAGGCAACAATTGGTGGTATGAGGAGAACTTATAATAGGGAGCACAAGAAGGTCCAGGATTCCCAGAGATCAGGAGCAGCAGCAGATGACATTTATGTCCCAAGGCTGTGGTACTATGACAGACTGCATTTTCTGGCAGGCCAGAGGGAACCCAGGCCAGCACTCTCCAGTCTTCCTTTAACACTTCCTTCCACCCCAGCTGAGGCTTCCAACATCCAACCTGGGTCTTCCAGCCAGGAAGATGTGGAGGAGCCCAGCTTGAGCCAGGTATAGCATTGTTCAACATATTTCTTATCCAAAAATTAATGATGTTAACTAGATGTTTATAATTGATCACTAACTTCTGATTTAACAAAGTGTTTTACATATCAATAGACAGTAGTGGCCATGATTGGGAAAAGAATGAAAAATGCTGGGGTCAGAATGATAGTCTTTTCTATATATTAACATTCAATTTGCAACAGTCATGAGCTGAAAATTGGGTGTGATTGATGAACCAAAAACTAAAACTATGTCCCTTTTTCATACACAGCAAAGCCTCAGCCAGGAGGAGGCTGTGAAAAGTGGCAGCCAAGAGGTGGTGGGGGTAAGTGGCAGCCAGGAGGTGGCCGGGCCCAGTAGCCAGACAAAATCCCAGGTCCCTCCCCTCCGCCTTAAAAAAAAAAGGCCCAGGAAGAGGAGGAACCTGGAGGAGGCAGCACTTGGGCTATTTTGGCAGGCTACGGCGGCCCTCAGAACCCCCCCAATCTTCAAGAGGACTATGCCTACAAAATGCAGGAAATGGAGGAGGGCCAACGCTTCTTCTGTGAGGAAGTTATCTTACAAGCCCTAAATAACGGGTTGAGGGCAAACTCACAAGCCAAAGCCAGGTTTGTGAGTTCGACCATTGTCCTCCTCCTCTGCCTCCTGTCACAACTCCAACACCAGAGCCACAGCCTGGAAGCAAGCGTGGAAGGAAGACAAGAAAGTGATGGCCTGGGTTCAGTTTGGTCTGACAAAAGACGCAGGCTGTTGTAAGACCACAGCCTGGGGACATATATGTCATCTGCTGCTGTTCCTGATCTCTTGGAGTCCTGGACCGAATTTTGTTCACTATTATATGGACCCCTTCTTGCTACCAATTTTGGCTGTAAAATAGTTGATTTTGCCAATTTCACCAGTTTATCCAGCGTTGCCTTCCTCTTTATTTTGTTATGACCCCTAATAAATGGCTATTTTTTTCACAAAAACTTGCCTATGTGTTTTACTTCAAAAAGGACAGTTTGTTTGTGAGTAGGCAGGTACATTTCAAAAATACAATGTCAAATTAACAAGGAACACCAACACCAAACACCCTCCTTGAGGTTAAACAATACAAGTTAATAATGGTGTTGTGGTAACTTGACACACAAAACAACAAAAAATATTATGAAGATCAGTAGAAAAAAAAAATATTAAAAAAACAGGAGATCTTCATAAAAAATAAAAAATTAAAACATGGAGATCTTGATAAAAAATAAAAAAATAAAAAAAAATCACTTCAAAAATAAATTCTAAACATTATTATGGAGATCTGACGAAAAAAATAAATATTATTCAGGAGATCACGAGAAATAATAAAGAAATCAGTTCGTCAGAACTCTGTGTGAATATCAGCAGCAAAACAACTTCATTATTCTAGCATTATAAAGAAGAAGAGAATGCCCTGCATTAGAAGATTATTACATTTGCAGCGTGACGAATGTGCTATCTCCATTAGGAACGCTAGTTTTACCAGACCGAGCGCTTCCGTCTCGTACTTGATTCAGAGCATGCGTGAAATTTGCTCGGAATTTCCGACAATGGATTTTGTTGTCGGAAATTCCGACAAAAAATGTCCGATGAAACCTACACACGGTCGGAATTTCCGAGAACGAGCTCCCATCGAACATTTGTTGACGGAAATTACAATCGTGTGTACGCGGCATAAGCATAAATGATTGCAAGAAATATTGAGAGGTGTCAGAAGGCTCTTTATAGCTCAGGTACCATGTAACCATTCCTATTCTTTTTTTGGTTGTCTTAGCAGTTTAAAAGTAGTTGTACATATAAAGCAATAAGAATATGCCCTCAAAGAGTGAATTCTAGCAGCAGTTTTTACCAAAATAAACAACCTAAAGCGAGGAGCTTGTACACAAGGTTATCATCTTTCAGGGTACCTACTGTAGGACAACCTAATGTCTCAATAAAGCCTTATAGTTAGCATATATTATAAGCAAATATGGTGGCACCTTCGTACAGTGAGGGTAAAAAGTATTTGCTCCCCTGCTGGTTTTGTACATTTGCCCACTGACTATAATTTTGATGGTAGGTTTATTTTAACCTCTTGTCGACCAGCCACCGCAGTTTTACTGCGGCAGAATGGCACGGCTGAGCAAAACAACATTATCTTACGTCACATCGCCCTTTGGCCACTAGGGGCGCACGCGATGACCGCTGGGCACCCGCGATCGCTCGCGACAGAGCAAGAACCAGTATCTGTATGAATACTGATCTCTCTCTCCTCCTAGACAGTCCCATCCCCCACAGTTAGAACACACAATAGTGAACACATTTAACCCCTTGATCGCTCCCTAGTTTTAACCCCTTCCCTGCCAGTGACATTTATATAGTAATCAGTGCATTTTCATAGCACTCATAGCATTTCATCACTGTATAAATGTCAAGGGTGCCAAAAATGTGTCAAAAGTGTCGAATTTGTCCGCCGCAATATCGCAGTCCTGATAAAAATCGCAGATCTCCTCCATTACTAGTAAAAAAAAATAATTTAAAAAAAGCCATAAATCTATCCCCTTTTTTGTAGATGCTATAACTTTTGCGCAAACCAATCAATATACGCTTATTGCAATTTTTTTCACCAAAAATATGTAGAAGAATACATATCGGCCTAAACTGAGGAAAAAAATTAGTTTTTTTGATAAAAAATGTGGGATATTTATTATAGAAAAAAGTAAAAGATATTGTGTTTTTTCAAAATTGTCGTTCTTTTTTTGTTTATAGCGTAAAAAGTAAAAACCGCAGAGGTGATCAAATACCACCAAAAGAAAGCTCTATTTGTGGGGAAAAAAGGACATCAAGTTTGTTTGGGTGCAGCGTCGCATGACCGCACAATTGTCAGTTAAAATGACGCAGTGCCGTATCGCAAAAAATGGCCTGGTCATTGAGCAGCTGGGCCTGAAGTGGTTAACAATGAGAGACAGAATAACAACAAAAAAATCCAGAAAAATGCTTTTCAAAAAGGTTATAAATTGATTTGCATTTTAATGAGTGAAATAAGTATTTGACCCCTTCGCAAAACAAGACTTAGTACTTGGTGGCAAAACCCTTGTTGGCAATCACAGAGATCACACGTTTCTTGTAGTTGGCCACCAGCTTTGCACACATCTCAGGAAGGATTTTGCCCCACTCCTCTTTGCAGATCCTCTCCAAGTCATTAAGTTTTCGAGGCTGATGTTTGGTAACCTTTAGCTCTCTCCACATATTTTCTCTAGGATTAAGGTCTGGATACTGGCTAGGCCACTTCAGGACCTTAATGTGCTTCTTCTTGAGCCACTCCTTTGTTGCCTTGGTTGTGTGTTGTGGGTCATTGTCATGCTGGAAGACCCATCAACGACCTATTTTCAATGCCCTGGCTGAGGGAAAGAGATTCTAGACCAAGATTTGACGGCACATGGCCCCGTCCATCATCCCTTTGATGCGGTGAAGTTGTTCTGTCCCCTTAGCAGAAAAACACCCCCAAAGCATTATGTTTCCACCTCCATGTTTGAAGTTGGGGATGGTGTTCTTGGGTTTATAGGCAGCATTCCTCCTACTCCAAACACGGCGAGTTGAGTTGATGTCAAAGAGTTTGATTTTGGTCTCATGTGACCACAACACGTTCACCCAGTTCTCCTCTGAATCATTCAGATGTTCATTAACAAACTTCAGAGGGGCATGTACATGTGCTTTCTTGAGCAGGGGGACCTTGCGGGCACTGCAGGCTTTCATTGAAACTCATTGAAACTCCACGAGGTGAGATCTTGCATGGAGCTCCAGTCTGAGGGAGATTGACAGTTATTTTGTGTTTCTTCCATTCGTTAATAATAACACCAATTGTTGTCACCCTCTCACCAAGCTGCTTGGTGACAATCTTGTAGCCCATTCCAGCCTTATGTTGCTCTTCAATCTTGTCTCTGACATTCTTGGACAGCTCTTTAGTCTTGGCCATAGTCAAGAAATTGGAATCTGATTGATTGCTTCTGTGGACAGGTGTCTTTTATACAGGTAACAAGCTGAGATTAGGAGCACTCACTTTAAGGGAGTGTTCCTAATCTCAGCTCGTTACCTGTATAGAAGACACCTGAGAGCCACAAATCTTGCTGATTGATAGGGGATAAAATACTTATTTTACTTATTAAGATGCAAATCAATTTATAACTTTTTTGAAATGCGTTTTTCTGGATATTTTTGTTGTTATTTGTATCTGCACTGTTAAAATAAACTGACCATTAAAATTATAGACTGATCATTTCTTTGTCAGTGGGCAAACGTACAAAATCAGCAGGGTATCAAATACTTTTTTCCCCTTACTGTACCTGTGTAATGGAAAAAATATTTTTTTTAAGCAGTACACATGTTTACAATATTATTTACACCAAGCTCATCCCACTTATGTTTATATATAAAAGAAAATGGATTTTGCATCTACATTTGTTCTAATATACATATCCACTTGGCAAATTATTTTGGTGTTAATCTTTTTCTGTGGTATGGCTTGCTGATCCAGCACCGAAAAGGGTTAATTTGTGTAATAAAAACATTGTTCCAATCTAGTTAGATTTTTTCTGCTTCATTACATTAGCCCCCTGCTCCCTCCTTGCGAGACCCAGAATGAGAACACACACTCCCTCTCAGCCTCTCCGCTTTTAGCTATAATTTGCACATAATGGAACAGCCAGAGGGGGGTTTGATCAATGACCTCTGTCTCAGAGATGCTGTTCCAAGGGAAACACATCTGCCAACATAAAGTATTGGAGCAATCATAGCTCAGTGAGCGTCGTAATAAGCAACTGTTACACTGGAACCATCAGTCATGTTCAGTTACAGACCTGAAAGGATATGACACCTCGGGGAGCAATGTCCTTCCATAAATTTGGGCAGCAATGAAGAATGATTTGCAATCAAGTAATAAAAGACTAAAAAAAGGTCCACCATGCATACTAACATGCAAGTCAGCTGACAAAGGAAATAAGGAGGGAAAAAAACTTGGCATTGTTTGCTCGTTATGTAAACTACAGCTGTCCAAGCAATTAAGATATGATTTTGGGAATTCTCTTGTAAAAATTTGCTAACAGAGCTTCCACTTGTGAAAGTGACATTCTTCTTCGATCAGTAAAGTGCATTTCATTAAGGTAATGCAATTTCATCTTGCTTAATGGTAGCAATTGCTTAACCTTATGGTGAGAATACATAAACACCATAAAATGAATGTCACTCTGAGCATTATGGGAATTAATTTGCATGAGGATAGCGTGATAGAAAAACAAAGAGCGTGATTACAAACTGCAGTGCTTGCCTACCATTTATATGGCTGTTGCTTAAATACACAGTGGGGATGAAGATAAGTATATCAATGGGTGATCCAAATGATTAAGTGATAAAATCATTATTAGAAAAACTGGTTCAGTTCTACAAATGGCACTAAATAAAATGAAGTCATAAAATGAATGCACTGCCAGCTATGTTCTTTATTAAGAAACATAGATAAAATTGATATGGTGGGCAAGTGGAACAAGATAAACAATTGGGCATGGTAGGCTTAAGACTAAAGATTCTCTTTGATTAAGCCCAGAAGGCAAGCCAAACTTATCAAAGGGAGGATCTAGGCAGGGCTTCCTTGGTCTGTTGGTATGGATCTATAAAGTTTATTGAAATAACAGGGCAGTGTGCAGCCACATTTTCTTCTTTGGATGCCTGAGACAATTTCTGATTATTTTTTTTTTTTAACTGAAACAAAGCTCTCTGCATTTTTAAGAAATTGACTTAATGTGTCAGATGACATGCGAGTAACAACAGCAACAAACTTTAATAGCTATAAGCAGCTTGTGCATTTTTGATTTGCGGTTTTATATAAATTAATATAATACCCTTGTGATGTACAGCTGTTCTGTTCCTATTACATAGTAGTACATTGTATATCCCTGTATGTTGCTGTCGTTCAGGTGTTTATCTAATAGTTTCTTGAAAACTATCAATGCCCCCTGCTGAGACCGCCGCCTGTGGAAGGGAATTCCACATCCTTGCCGCTCTAATGCTCTGTACACACGATTGGACGTTGATTGGACATTCCGACAACAAAATCCATCTGATTTTTTCCGACAGATGTTGGCTCAAACTTGTCTTGCATACACACAGTCGCACAAAGTTGTCGGAATTTCCGAGCGTCAAGAACGTGGTGACGTACACCACATACGACGGGACTATAAAAGAGCAGTTCAATACCAAACGCGCCACCCTTTGGGCTCCTTTTGCTAATCTCGTGTTAGTAAAAATTTGGTGAGAGATGATTCACGCTTTTCAGACTCATGGTTTTCAGATCGTTTTTCTGCTGTTCAGTTTGTGTTTGTGGGTTTGTATCTGGTCTTCAGTGCATGTAGTGAGTTTGCATTGATTTACTAGTGTGTTCTTGTCCGCTCGTTGCTGATTTTCAGGTCGCTTCACAAGCCTTGCTGTTCTTCAGTGCGTTCTGTTACTTCGTTCTGACCAGCCGACCGTTTTGAAGCCATGTTGCATGTACGTACTCATCGTAGAGTTCGTGCTGTGTGGGGGCTTGGTGTTGGGGTTCTTACTTTGACACAAGCCCAGTCCATGAACAGGGTGGGGAGGAGTTCTTGGACCAAGAATTGGTTGCTCCAGCATGACCAATTCTCTCACATGCCTTTGCTCCGTGAGATCCGTGAAAATAATCCTGACAATTTCTCAGGATGATGGACCATTTTTCACCGTTTTTGTTGGCTTTGCTGACCCCTTATAGCAGCAGGCAGGATACCTGCATGCGGCAAGCCATCACTCCGGAGAAGAGGCTAGTTGCCACGTTGCGATACTTGGCGACGGGGAGAAGCCTGCAGGACCTCAAGTTCTCGACAGGCTCTGGGGATCATTATCCCAGGGACCTGTTCTGCCATCATCCAGGTCCTGCAGAAGGACTATATTAAGGTAAGATTTTTATCCTTTAACATCACATTTTATTGTATTTCATGTTTGCTAATGTATTGTATTTCTTTCATCATTCCCTAATTACTATGATTGTAATATGCTGTGAATGTCCCCTTTGTTCTCATGCATGCTGGAATTTTTAAAAGTTTGTTTTTTGTCCTTTATGCATATTTGCCTTCACTTACCTCCCCAGCATTCTATGCTGGGCCCATACACACCTAGTCTAGTCACTTAACAATGTATTTTGGCAGCTCCATAGTAGTGCTTTACCCTAAACACCCCTAAAATGTTTTAAAATGTTATTTGTGTCCTTAAATTCATGCAGAGTGCCAGAGGCATTTTTTGGGGTCCCAAAACCATTTGGAACCCTCCCTCCCCCCAACCGCTAAGTCAACTGATACCAATCCTCTATCTGCTGACTTTGCCAAACCCATACACACTATACCTACCTCTTTTGTGGTCATATTTATGGATGAATTCCCCAAAGCATGTAGTGCAAGGGCCTGCCTGAATACTTTCAAATGGTACTGTTTAAAGTTTTTGTATCCTATTATTATCTTGATAAGTAATAGCAGAATGTAAAAATGTGCTTCAATTTGTACAGTGTGTATTCATATTTTTGTATTATGGCACTTCTTACCTGTCCAGTGGGCTGCCAATAGTGTAAGTAAGGAGGGGCTGGCCAAAGTAACACACATTATTATGTATGCATTCATCTCTCAATGAAGTGGAGAGGGTTACCTGTCCAAAACATACCCCCCTAAAAAATTTTCAATGGGCCATTAGAGGGGGTGAGGGATCTGATTGGTGGACCTTATACTTTTGTCTTTAAATACTTCCTAAAATAAATGTTATAGTGATTTTGGCCAAGATTATTTGTGTCTAATCTGCTTTCAATGTTTCTGGCAAAATATTTTTTTCTTCTTGTTTCACTCCACAGTTTCCTTCTAAGCCACAGGAATGGCAGACTGTGGCCTCCACTTTGCCCAGCGGTGGGACTTTCCTAACTGCGGAGGGGCAATTAATGGGAAACACATCCACATCGTCCTACCCCCCAACTCGGGGTCATACTATTACAACTACAAGGGGTTCAATAGTATTGCGATGTTGGCAGTGGTGTCAGCTATTTACGAGTTCCTGTATGTGGACGTGGGGAAGAATGGCCGGATGTCGGATGGTGGAGTCATCGCCCAGACTGAGCTCTACAGGCATCTCCAGAATGGCAGCTTGGGCTTGCCACCTCCAGAAGGCAATGCGGAAGGACTCCCATTCGTCTTCATTGCGGATGAAGCATTTGCGCTGGGGGATCATCTTATGCCGCCATTCCCTATGAGGACCCTCACCCCGGACCAGAGGGTTTTTAATTACTGGCTGGCCAGAGCCAGAAGAGTGGTGGAGAACACGTTTGGAATAATGGCCAGCCGGTTCCACCTATTTCTTACACCGATACACATGGCGGAATATAAACTCAATCACATCATCCTGTCTTGATGTGTTCTCCACAACTTTTTAAGGAGAAATTCTGTGAACTATGCTGCCTCAGTTGGGCCTGAGGCCGGAATTCAGAATGAACCTACCCTGACGGCACTGGAAACTGGCCGTCCTGGCTCCCCCCCCCCCCAGAGTGCCCGCGAGGTCCGTTTAAGATACCTGGAATACTTTGCGGGTAGGGGGGCCATCGATATGCCAGCCAATGTCTGAGACATTTTTTAAATAAAAATATATTTGAAATTGAACAAATATTTGCTTTGATTTACTGCTTGTCTTTCTGTTAGCTGTCTCCTCGGTTATCTTTTAATGGTATTTTTTTTTGCCTTTTTCTTCAACAGTGCACACGAAATTTCTTTGAGACATGAATTGACAATCTTTTCATCGGCTAACTATTATTATTATGTTGTGGGTCTGCTACACACACACCTTGTTTTTGTTGTTAATGTATGTAATGCATTACTGACAAAAATATTCATCATTTTCAGCACCATGACTGAAATTTGGGGAGTCCTGAAAATGGCTTGATTGTGTAAAATTATAAAGCACTGTTGGGTGTTATTTACTAAAGGAAAATCTACTTTGCACTACAAGTGCACTTTAGACTGCACTGAAACTGCATTTGTAGTGCACAGTGGATTTGCCTTTAGTGAAAAACCCCCATTGACACGGAAAAAAACAACTTTACTCCAAAAACTGCTTTTGAGCATTGAAAGAAGAGGCCACACATTGTTGACTATCAAACTTTTTACTTAAAGCACAATCACATGTGTATTTATAAAAGGGTTTTTGAACAAACCAACATGTTTGTTGTATAACATTTTTTTAGGTCACATTAAGTAGAAATTGCCTTTTATAGGTAAAACAGGCATGTTTAAAACCATCAAACAGTACACAACTCTGGAACTTACAAAGTTCAACTTTTATAAAGTTAAGGCAATATCAGACATGAGCATGTACAAACTGTGTTTGATATTGCCTTCATCACATGAGGTGATGTCACCCCTGTAAAAGCCAAATTTTGAAGATGCACACAAATTGGGATTCAAAACAACATCCCCATCACCTAAAATAAAAAAAAATAAAAAACCACACCATGTATTATAAAAATATGCAGGCATCCATCTATTACCTGAAGCTGTGGTCGCAGACACTCACCTGTTGTGGTGACAATTTAGCCAATTTCAACAACATCTCCCTCCTCCTCCTCTGGTTGGGTTTGGGGGATTTCCCCTTCTTCCTGAGGTGGGGAGTCCCTGCTCTCCTCTGATGAGTGGTGTCCTCCGAGTCTTTTCTCCCCTATGTGAAAAAAAATAGGTATACTTAGCACACAGATATTTGAGGGCAGAAATAGGAATATGAAACATTGCTTGGAAGTGGGGTACAATTGTCTGTTTTGGCAGAGTTCCAAGCTGAAGAATTTTTATTCTTACCTTTGTAAAGCTGGAATACTTACCTGTTTTGTGCAAGCTTAACAGATGGAGACACCCCTATAGTATCCACTGGAGCACCTGTGTGGGACCCCCTAATAAAAAGTTTGTTCTGGTGTCCCACACTAGTGCTCCTGTGTCCAGATGTGTAAACAGCTGCTGAGTGTCCTCTCCTTACACAGAATCTAGTTTGCATTTCATTCTAGTTACAAACCCATCTAGACAACAAACTTTTTTTAATAGAAGTAGGCCAGAAAAAATGTATTGAACTGCATCTGGACAAAACATCGTATTTTAGTTGCCGAACGAAAAATGTTTCCTACAAACGATTAATGTGCCCATGAGCATGAAAGTTGCCATTTTACACTGTACAACAGTAAAGAAAAGCACATGGAGCAGCACGTAATAAAAAGAAAGAGTAGGAACACAGGACAACTACTTACTTTTTTGCAGCACTCTCCTGATCATTCTATACTGATCATGCTCCCTTAATTTGAGGTCCGACCATCGTTTCCTCAGTTGATCCTTGGATCGTCGTACCCCAAAATTCCTGTACAGACTCTTCACAACTTTAGCCATGATCTTGGCCTTTCTCACATTTGGGTTGGGGTAAGGTCCATACTTCCCATCATAGTCGGCCCTTTTCAATATGTCCACCATCTTCACCATCTCTACAAAGGCCATATTTGAGGCCTTAAATCTTCTCCTCCGGGATTGGGATGTTTCTGTAGGGATGAGCTTCGAGTTCGAGTCGAACTCATGTTCGACTCGAACATTGGCTGTTCGCAAGTTCGCCGAACAGCGAACAATTTGGGGTGTTCGCGGCAAATTCGAATGCCGCGGAACACTCTTTAAATGTCTATGGAAGAAATCAAAAGTGCTAATTTTAAAGGATTATATGCAAGTTATTGTCATAAAAAGTGTTTGGGGACCTGGGTCCTGCCCCAGGGGACATGGATCAATGCAAAAAACGTTTTAAAAACGTCCGTTTTTTCAGGAGCAGTGATTTTAATAATGCTTAAAGTCAAACAATAAAAGTGTAATATCCTTTTAAATTTCGTAGCTGGGGGTGTCTATAGTATGCCTGTAAAGGGGTGCATGTTTCCTGTGTTTAGAACAATCTGACAGCAAAATGACATTTTGAAGGAAAAAACCCATTTAACCACTTGCCGACCGCCTCACACCTATATACATGAACAGAATGGCACGGGCAGGCAAAATCACGTACCTGGTACGTGATTGCCTTCCCGCGGGCGAGGGGTCCTATCGGCATTTGTCTGGGAGCGTTCCAATCGTGGCCCCCCCCTCACGATCGCTCCCAGCCAATGAGAAACATCCCCTGCCTCTGTATAGTACACAGAGGCAGAGGATGTGATGTCATCTCTCCTCGGCTCGGCAGTTTCCGTTCCAGCGCCGAGGAGAGAAGACATGTGAGTGCACAACACACACACACAGTAGAACATGCCAGGCATACTTTACACCCCCGATCCCCCCCGATCGCCCCCCGATCCCCCCAATCACCCCTCCCCCTCCCTGTCACACTGACACCAAGCAGTGTTTTTTTTTTGTTTTTTTTTCTGATTACTGCATGGTGTCAGTTTGTGACAGTTAGAAGTGGTAGGGCAGTTAGTGTTAGCCCCCTGTAGGTCTAGGATACCCCCCTAACCCCCCTAATAAAGTTTTAACCCCCTGTCGCCAGTGTCGCTAAGCGATCATTTTTCTGATCGCTGTATTAGTGTCACTGGTTCCGCTAGTTAGGGACGTAAATATTTAGGTTCGCTGTCAGCATTTTATAGCGACAGGGACCCCCATATACTACCTAATAAATGTTTTAACCCCTTGATTGCCCCCTAGTTAACCCTTTCACCACTGATCACCGTATAACCGTTAAGGGTGACGCTGGTTAGTTTGTTTATTTTTTATAGTGTCAGGGCACCCGCCGTTTATTACCGAATAAAGGTTTAGCCCCCTGAGCAGTGATATGCGTCGCCCCAGGCAGCGTCAGAATAGCGCCAGTACCGCTAACACCCACGCACGCACCATACACCTCCCTTAGTGGTATAGTATCTGAACGCATCAATATCTGATCCGATCAGATCTATACTAGCATCCCCAGCAGTTTAGGATTCCCAAAAACGCAGTGTTAGCGGGATCAGCCCAGATACCTGCTAGCACCTGCGTTTTGCCCCTCCGCCCGGCCCAGCCCAGCCCACCCAAGTGCAGTATCGATCGATCACTGTCACTTACAAGACACTAAACGCATAACTGCAGCGTTCCCAGAGTCAGGCCTGATCCCTGCGATCGCTAACAGTTTTTTGGTAGCGTTTTGGTGAACTGGCAAGTACCAGCCCCAGGCAGCGTCAGATTAGCGCCAGTACCACCTAACACCCACGCACGCACCGTACACCTCCCTTAGTGGTATAGTATCTGAACGGATCAATATCTGATCAGATCAGATCTATACTGGCGTCCCCAGCAGTTTAGGGTTCCCAAAAACGCAATGTTAGCGGGATCAGCCCAAATACCTGCTAGCACCTGCGTTTTGCCCCTCCGCCCGGCCCAGCCCACCCAAGTGCAGTATCGATCGATCACTGTCACTTACAAAACACTAAACGCATAACTGCAGCGTTCACAGAGTCAGGCCTGATCCCTGCGATCGCTAACAGTTTTTTTGGTAGCGTTTTGGTGAACTGGCAAGCACCAGCCCCAGGCAGCGTCAGGTTAGTGCCAGTACCGCTAACACCCACACACGCACCGTACACCTCCCTTAGTGGTATAGTATCTGAACGGATCAATATCTGATCCGATCAGATCTATGCTGGCATCCCCAGCAGTTTAGGGTTCCCAAAAACGCAATGTTAGCGGGATCAGCCCAAATACCTGCTAGCACCTGCGTTTTGCCCCTCCGCCCGGCCCAGCCCAGCCCACCCAAGTGCAGTATCGATTGATCACTGTCACTTACAAAACACTAAACGCATAACTGCAGCGTTCGCAGAGTCAGGCCTGATCCCTGCGATCGCTAACAGTTTTTTTGGTAGCGTTTTGGTGAACTGGCAAGCACCAGCGGCCTAGTACGCCCCCGTCGTAGTCAAACCAGCACTGCAGTAACACTTGGTGACGTGGCGAGTCCCATAAATGCAGTTCAAGCTGGTGAGGTGGCAAGCACAAGTAGTGTCCCACTGCCACCAAAAAGACAAACACAGGCCCGTCGTGCCCATAATGCCCTTCCTGCTGCATTCGCCAATCCTAATTGGGAACCCACCACTTCTGCAGCGCCCGTACTTCCCCCATTCACATCCCCAACCAAATGCAGTCGGCTGCATGAGAGGCATTTTCTTTATGTCCTCCCGAGTACCCCTACCCAACGAACCCCCTCAAAAAACATGTCGTGTCTGCAGCAAGCGCGGATATAGGCGTGACACCCGCTATTATTGTCCCTCCTGTCCTGACAATCCTGGTCTTTGCATTGGTGAATGTTTTGAACGCTACCATTCATTAGTTGAGCATTAGCGTAGGGTACAGCATTGCACAGACTAGGCGCACTTTCACAGGGTCTCCCAAGATGCCATCGCATTTTGAGAGACCGAACCTGGAACCCGTTACAGTTATAAAAGTTACAGTTACAAAAAAAGTGTAAAAAAAAAAACACAAACAAAAATATAAGATAAAAAAAATAGTTGTCGTTGTATTGTTCTCTCTCTCTCTATTCTCTCTATTGTTCTGCTCTTTTTTACTGTATTGTATTCTGCAATGTTTTATTGTTATTATGTTTTATCATGTTTGCTTTTCAGGTATGCAATTTTTTATACTTTACCGTTTACTGTGCTTTATTGTTAACCATTTTTTTTGTCTTCAGGTACGCCATTCACGACTTTGAGTGGTTATACCAGAATGATGCCTGCAGGTTTAGGTATCATCTTGGTATCATTCTTTTCAGCCAGCGGTCGGCTTTCATGTAAAAGCAATCCTAGAGGCTAATTAGCCTCTAGACTGCTTTTACAAGCAGTGGGAGGGAATGACCCCCCCCCCACCGTCTTCCGTGTTTTTCTCTGGCTCTCCTGTCTCAACAGAGAACCTGAGAATGCAGCCGGTGATTCAGCCAGCTGACCATAGAGCTGATCAGAGACCAGAGTGACTCCAAACCTCCAAATCTCTATGGCCTAAGAAACCGGAAGCTACGAGCATTTTATGACTTAGATTTCGCCGGATGTAAACAGCGCCATTGGGAAATTGGGAAAGCATTTTATCACACCGATTTTGGTGTGGTCAGATGCTTTGAGGGCAGAGGAGAAATCTAGGGTCTAATAGACCCCAATTTTTTCAAAAAAGGAGTACCTGTCACTACCTATTGCTATCATAGGGGATGTTTACATTCCCTGAGATAACAATAAAAATGATTTTAAAAAAAATGAAAGGAACAATTTAAAAATAAGATAAAAAAGCAAAAAAAAATAAAGAAAAAAAAAAAGCACCCCTGTCCCCCCTGCTCTCGCGCTAAGGCGAACACAAGCGTCGGTCTGGCGTCAAATGTAAACAGCAATTGCACCATGCATGTGAGGTATCACCGCGAAGGTCAGATCGAGGGCAGTAATTTTAGCAGTAGACCTCCTCTGTAAATCTAAAGTGGTAACCTGTAAAGGCTTTTAAAGGATTTTAAAAATGTATTTAGTTTGTTGCCACTGCACGTTTGTGCGCAATTTTAAAGCATGTCATGTTTGGTATCCATATACTCGGCCTAAGATCATCTTTTTTATTACATCAAACATTTGGGCAATATAGTGTGTTTTAGTGCATTAAAATTTTAAAAAGTGTGTTTTTTGTGAAAAAAAAATGAAACACCCACCATTTTAATCTGTAGGGCATTTGCTTTAAAAAAAATATATAATGTGTGGGGGTTCAAAGTAATTTTCTTGCAAAAAAAAATATTTTTTTCATGTAATCAAAAAGTGTCAGAAAGGGCTTTGTCTTCAAGTGGTTAGAAGAGTGGGTGATGTGTGACATAAGCTTCTAAATGTTGTGCATAAAATGCCAGGACAGTTCAAAACCCTCCCCCAAATGACCCCATTTTGGAAAGTAGACACCGCAAGCTATTTTCTGAGAGCCATGTCGAGTCCATGGAATATTTTATATTGTGACACAAGTTGCGGGAAAGAGACAATTTTTTTTTTTTTTTGCACAAAGTTGTCACTAAATGATATATTGCTCAAACATGCCATGGGAATATGTGAAATTACACCCCAAAATACATTCTGTTGCTTCTCCTGAGTTTGGGGATACCACATGTGTGAGATATTTTGGGAGCCTAGCCGTGTACGGGACCCCGAAAACCAAGCACCGCCTTCAGGCTTTCAAAGGGCGTAAATTTTTGATTTCACTCTTCACTGTCTATCACAGTTTTGGAGGCCATTGGAATGCCCAGGTGGCAAAAAAAAAAACCAAATGACCCCAAGCTATTTGCTGAGCGGTATAGTGAGTATTTTGCAGACCTCACTTTTTGTCACAAAGTTTTGAAAATTTAAAAAAGAAAATAAAATGTTTTTTTCTTGACTTTCTTCATTTTCAAAAACAAATGAGAGCTGCAAAATACTCACCATGCCTCTCAGCAAATAGCTTGGGGTGTCTACTTTCCAAAATGGGGTCATTTGGGGGGGCTTTGTGCCACCTGGGCATTCCATGGCCTCCGAAACTGTGATAGGCAGTGAAGAGTGAAATCAAAAATTTACACCCTTAGAAATCATGAAGGCGGTGATTAGTTTTCGGGGCCCCGTACGTGGCTAGGCTCCTAAAAAGTCCCACACATGTGGTATCCCCATACTTAGGAGAAGCAGCTAAATGTATTTTGGGGTGCAATTCCACATATGCCCATGGCCTGTGTGAGCAATATATCATTTAGTAACAACTTTGTGCAAAAAAAAATAAAAATTTGTCACTTTCCAGCAACTTGTGTCAAAATATAAAATATTCCATGGACTCAACATGCCTCAAAGCAAATAGCTTGGGGTGTCTACTTTCCAAAATGGGGTCATTTGGGGGGGTTTTATGGCATCTGGGCATTTTATGGCCTTCAAAACTGTGATAGGTAGTGAGGAGTAAAATCAAAAATTTACGCCCTTAGAAATCCTGAAGGCAGTGATTGGTTTTCGGGGCCCCGTACGCGGCTAGGCTCCCAAAAAGTCCCACACATGTGGTATCCCCATACTCAGGAGAAGCAGCTAAATGTATTTTGGGGTGCAATTCCACATATGCCCATGGCCTGTGTGAGCAATATATCATTTAGTGACAACTTTTTGTAATTTTTTTATTTTTTTTTGTCATTATTCAATCACTTGGGACAAAAAAAAATGAATATTCAATGGGCTCAACATGCCTCTCATCAATTTCCTTGGGGTGTCTACTTTCCAAAATGGGGTCATCTGTGGGGGTTTTGTACTGCCCTGCCATTTTAGCACCTCAAGAAACGACATAGGCAGTCATAAATTAAAGGCTGTGTAAATTCCAGAAAATGTACCCTAGTTTGTAGGCGCTATAACTTTTGCGCAAACCAATAAATATACACTTATTGACATTTTTTTTACCAAAGACATGTGGCCGAATACATTTTGGCCTAAATGTATGACTAAAATTGAGTTTATTGGATTTTTTTAGAACAAAAAGTAGAAAATATCATTTTTTTCAAAATTTTCTGTCTTTTTCCGTGTATAGCGCAAAAAATAAAAATGGCAGAGGGGATCAAATACCATCAAAAGAAAGCTCTATTTGTGGGAAGAAAAGGACGCAAACTTCGTTTGGGTACAGCATTGCATGACTGCGCAATTAGCAGTTAAAGCGACGCAGTGCCATGTAAAAAGTGCTCTGGTCAGGAAGGGGGTAAATCCTTCCGGGGCTGAAGTGGTTAAAACTACTCGCGGCTATTAATGCATTGCCAGTCCGACAATACACATAGAAGTTCATTGATAAAAACGGCATGGGAATTCCCCACAGGGGAACCCCGAACCAAAATTAAAAAAAAAAAAATGACGTGGGGGTCCCCCTAAATTCCATACCAGGCCCTTCAGGTCTGGTATGGATATTAAGGGGAACCCCAGCCAAAATTTTTGAAAAAAAATTACGTGGGGGTCCCCCTAAATTCCATACCAGACCCTTCAGGTCTGGTACGAATTTTAAGGGGAACCCCGCGCCAAAAGAAAAGAAAAACGGCATGGGGTCCCCCCCAAGGTCCATACCAGACCCTTATCCGAGCACGCAACCTGGCAGGCCGCAGGAAAAGAGGGGGGGACGAGAGTGCGCCCCCCCCTCCTGAACCGTACCAGGCCACATGCCCTCAACATTGGGAGGGTGCTTTGGGGTAGCCCCCCAAAACACCCTGTCCCCATGTTGATGAGGACAAGGGCCTCATCCCCACAACCCTGGCCAGTGGTTGTGGGGGTCTGCGGGCGGGGGGCTTATCGGAATCTGGAAGCCACCTTTAACAAGGGGACCCCCAGATCCCGGTCCCCCCCCCTGTGTGAAATGGTAAGGGGGTACTTACCCCTACCATTTCACAAAAAAACTGTCAAAAATGTTAAAAATGACAAGAGACAGTTTTTGACAATTCCTTTATTTAAATGCTTCTTCTTTCTTCTATCTTCCTTCATCTTCTTCTTCTGGTTCTTCTGGCTCTTCTGGTTCTTCCTCCTGCGTTCTCGTCCAGCATCTCCTCCGCGGCGTCTTCTATCTTCTTCTCCTCGGGCTGCTCCGCACCCATGGCATGGGGGAGGCTCCCGCTCTTCTCTTCATCTTCTTCATCTTCTTCTCTTCTTCTCTTCTTCATTTTCTTCTCCGGGCCGCTCCGCACCCATGCTGGCATGGAGGAAGGCTCCCGCTGTGTGACGGCGTCTCCTCGTCTGACTGTTCTTAAATAATGGGGGGCGGGGCCACCCGGTGACCCCGCCCCCCTCTGACGCACGGTGACTTGACGGGACTTCCCTGTGACATCACGGGGAATGCCACAGGGAAGTCCCGTCCCGTCAATAACTTGCATATAAGCCTTTAAAATTAGCATTTTTGACTATTCATGTTCGTGTCCCATAGACTTTAACGGTGTACGCGTGTTCGAACGAACTTTTTTCCTGTTCGCATGTTCTAGTGCGAACCGAACAGGGGGGTGTTCGGCTCATCCCTACGTTTCTGGCTCCGGGCTTTCCTCCTCCTCGTTGCTGCTATTATCATACACCTGCTGTGTCTCCGCCATGTGCTCTCCCCCACTGCGCCGAAAGAGAAGGGGTGGGGAATAGACTAGAAAGAACATCACGGGCGGGTGGAGTTTCATGCATGTGCAGTGTATATAAAGCGTAACACGCGTGCGTTGTACATACGATCTGTGAGCGGAGGAAGGCGTATCGGAAGCACCGATCGTGATAAGGAAGGTACAATTTTAACTTGGGCCTGTACTGCTTATAGATTGAGGCCTATATTGGAACAAGATTCGGAGAGTTTAGCCTGACATTGGGGTTTGTCTTGTGTTGTGTCTTGCAGAGAAAATGGATGGCTTCAATTATCACAACTTCCTCCCCCTGTTCCTAGACAAATACAGGGAGCTGCCCTGTCTGTGGCAGGTCAAACACCCACATTATAATCATAAACAAAAGAGGCAGGCAGCGCTGGAGGAGCTGCTGGTGTTGGTGAACCCGGTGGTCCCCACGGCAACCATCCCCTATTTAAAAGCCAAAATTGGTGGCCTGAGGAGCACAAATTATACGGAGTGCAAGAAGGTCCAGGATTCCCAGAGATCAGGAGCTGCAGCAGATGACGTTTATGTACCCAGGCTGTGGTACTATGAGAGACTTTGTTTTCTGTCAGACCAGACTGAAGTCAGGGAATCCCTCTCAACCCTACCTTCCACTCTTCCTTCCACCCCAGCTGAGGCTTCCGATGTCCAACCTGGGACTTCCTGCCAGGAAAAAGTGGAGGAGCCCAGCTTGAGTCAGGTATAGCATTGTTCTATGGATTTCTGGTCCAAAAATAAATGATGTTTACTAGATGGTATTATTGATCACTAATTGCTGATTTAATAAAGGCCTTTACATAGCAATAGACAGTAGTGGCCAAAAATGATTGGGGCAAGAATGAAAAATGCTGGGGTCAGAATGATAGAATGTTAATAAATATAAAAGACTATTTGCAACAGTCATGAGCTGAAAATTGTGTGTGATTGATAAACCAAAAACTAAAACGATGTCCCTTTTTCATACACAGGAAGACCTCAGCCTGGAGGAGGCTGTGGAATGTGGCACACAGGAGGAGGCTGTGGAATGTGGCAGCCAGGAGGAGGCGGGGGTTAGTGGCAGCCAGGAGGTGGCCGAGCCTAGTAGAAGCCTCACAGAATCGCAGGTTCCTCCCCTCCGCCTTCCAACCAAAAGACCCAGGAAGGGGAGGAACGTGGAGAAGTCATCGTTCAGGCTGATTCAGGAGGCTTCTGCGGCCCTCAGAGCCACCCCCACTCGTGAAGAGGTCTTTGCCTCCATGGCTGCCACCAAACTGCAGGACATGCAGGAGGGCCAATGCCTCTTGGGTGAGGAAATCATTTATAAAACATTAAATAAGAGGTTGAGGGGCAAAATCACACCCAATACCTACCTGTGTGAATTGCATCCTCCTCCTCGTCCTCCTCCTGCCACACCTCCAACACCACAGCCACAGCCTGGAAGGAAGAGTGGAAGGAAGACAAGAAAGTGATGACCTGGGTTCAGTCTGGTCTGACAAAAGATGCAGGCTCTTGTATGACCACAGCCTGGGGACATGTATGTCATCTGCTGGTGTTCATAATCTCTTGGACTTCTGGACCAGATTGCACTCCCTTATATAAGGACTCCTCAGGCCACCAAGTTTGCCTTAAAATAGTTGATTTCTGCCCTGGGGTACAAAGGCTTCGCCAATTTCAGCTGTTTCTCCAGTGTTGCCTTCCTCTTTATTTGGTTATGACCCCTTAATAAAGGGGTTTTTTTTAACTAATACTTGGCTATGTGTGTTTTCCTTCAAAAGGGACAGTTTGTTTGTGTGTAGGCAGGTACATTTCCAAAATACAATGTGAAATTAACAAGGGACAATCTCCTTGAGATGAAAAAAGACAAGATAATAATGGTGCTGTAGTAACTTGACACACAAAAACACACCAAAAAAAATTATGGAGATCATCAAAAAAAATTAATAAACAGGAGATCTTGATTAAAAAAAACAAACAACAAATAATCCAAAATATAAAAACATAAAATCGCAATAATTTTTCGGTAGATCTGACAAATAAAAATATTATATTCATGAAATCACGAGAAATAATCAAAAAATACGTTTGTGAGAACTCTGAATATGAACAGCAAAACAACTTCATTCTCCTAGCATTATAAAGAAGAAAAGAGTGTGCTGCATTAAACAATTTAAAACATTGCAGCGTGAGGAAAGTGCTATATCCGTTACGAACGCTAATTTTACCAGACCAAGCATTTCCGTCTCGGAATGGCATGGCACTTTGTGCGCTGGAATTGTCTACACACGGTCGGAATTTACGCAAACAGAGTTTGTTGTCGGAAAATTTTATAGCCAGCTCTCAAACTTTGTGTGTCGGAAATTCCGATGGAAAATGTCCGATGGAGCCCACACACGGTCGGAATTTCCGACAACAAGCTCGGATCGCAGATTTTCCGTCAAAAAGTTTGACCATGTGTACAGGGCATTACAGTAAAGAACCTTCTACATAGTTTAAGGTAAAACCTCTTTTCTTCTAATTTTAATGAATGGCCACAAGTCTTGTTAAACTCCCTTCCGTGAAAAAGTTTTATCCCTATTGTGGACTCACCAATATGGTATTTGTATATTGAAATCATTTCCCCTCTCAGGCGTCTCTTCTCCAGAGAGAATACGTTCAGTGCTCACAACCTTTCCTCATAACTAATATCCTCCAGACCCTTTATTAGCTTTGTTGCCCTTCTTTGTACTCACTCTATTTCCGGTACATCCTTTCTGAGGACTGGTGCCCAGAACTGGACAGCATACTCTAGGTGCGGCCAGACCAGAGTCTTGTAGAGCAGGATAATTATCATTTTATCTCTGAAATTAATCCCCTTTTAATGCATGCCAATATTCTGTTTGCTTTGTTAGCAGCAGCTTGGCATTGCATGCCATTGCTGAGCTTATCATCTACTAGGATCCCCAGGTCCTTTTCCATCCTAGATTCCCCTAGAGGTTCTCCCACCCATTGTATAGATTGCATTCATATTTTTGCCACCCAAATGCATTATTTTACATTTTTCTACATTGAACCTCATTTGCCATGTATTTGCCCACCCCATTAATTTGTTCAGATTTTTTTGCAAGGTTTCCACATCCTGCGGAGAAATTATTGCCCTGCTTAGCTTAGTATCGTCCGCAAATACAGAGATTGAACTGTTTAACCCACCCTCCAGGTCGTTTATTAACAAATTAAACAGAATTTGTTCCAGCACAGAACCCTGGAGGACCCCACTACCCACCCCTGACCATTCGAAGTACTCCCTATTTATCACCACCCTCTGAACTCGCCCTTGTAGCAAGTTTTCAATCCATGTACTCACCCTATGGTCCATGCCAACGGACCTTATTTTGTACAGTAAACATTTATGGGGAACTGTGTCAAATGCTTTTGCAAAATCAAGATACACCACGTCTAACGACCTTCCTTTGTCTAGATGGCAACTCACCTCCTCATAGAAGGTTAATAGATTGGTTTGGCAAGAATGATTCTCCATGAATCCATGCTGATTACTGCTAATGATACCGTTCTCATTACTAAAATCTTGTATATAGTCCCTTATCATCCCCTCCAATAGTTTACATACTATAGATGTTAGGCTAACTGGTCTGTAATTCCCAGGGGTGTATTTTGGGCTCTTTTTAAATATTGGTGCTACATTGGCTTGTAAAGGAAAACCCAAGCTAATGACATCTTTTGAATTCATGGTACCTTATATGACTGGTAAAGATGGTGCTGGTGATGATTTACTTTTTCTGGGGATATGGGGACATATGAGGCAATTCATTGGGGGGGGGGGGGGGGGGTCTCTATCTGTAAAAAGGTTAAAGAAAAATTCAATTTTACGTGGTTACATCAGTCCAGCTTGTACCAATATAGCTATACATAGACTATACCTGCGGGATCCCTTTAGAAGTTGGAAATCACTGTAGTAGACATCGTTACACCAGTGATCCCAACTAGCTTTGGGGTCCTGCTGCACTCTGAACACAAGAGGTCAACCGATCAGCACAGGCATCATTTATAGAATGCTTTGCTTATATTCAATGAATGCAAAACTTTCTCTGATTGGTTTAGGTGGAGAGGCAGGGAAGTGACGTCATACTCTCCACCTTGTCCAATCACAGAATTCTTTGCATTCATTGAGAAAATGTGTTCAAAATGCAGCAGGGTAGCCACTTGGCACAGGAAGCAAGTGGAGATCACTGGAGTGTGAGTGTCTCCTACAGTGATTTCCAGTTTCTAGGAGGATTCCACAGATATGACATATGCATAATTACATTATTCCAAGCTAGACTAATGTAACTACAGTGTCTTGAAAAAGTATTCATACCCCTTGAAATTTTCCACATTTTGTCATGTCACACCCAAAAATGTAAATGTATTTTTTTGGGATTTTATGTGATAGACCAACACAAAGTGACACATACATGTGAAGTGGAAGGGAAATGATAAATGTTTTTCAAAATTATTTACAAATAAATATCTGAAAAGTGTGGGGTACATTTGTATTTAACCCCCTTTACTGTGATGCCCCTAACTAAAATCTAGTGAAACCAACTGCCTTCAAAAGTCACCTAATTAGTAAATAGAGTCCACCTGTGTGTAATTTAATCTCAGTATAAATACAGCTATTCCTTGAAGCCCTCAGAGGTTTGTTAGAGAACCTTAATGAACAAACAGCATCATGAATTCCAAGGAACACACCAGACAGGTCAGGGATAAAGTTGTGGAGAAGTTTAAAGAAGGGTTAGGTTATAAAAAAAAATACCCCAAACTTTGAACATCTCACGGAGCACTGTTCAATCCATCAACCGTAAATGGAAAGAGTATGGCACAACTGCAAACCTACCAAGATATGGCCATCCACCTAAGCTGACAGGCCAGGCAAGGAGAGCATTAATCAGAGAAGCAGCCAAGAGGCCCATGGTAACTCTGGAAGAGCTGCAAAGATCCACAGCTCAGGTGGGAGAATCTGTCCACAGGACAACTATTAGTCGTGCACTCCACAAATCTGACCTTTTTGGAAGAGTGGCAAGAAGAAAGCTATTATAAAAAGAAAGCTATAAAAAGTTCCATTTGCAGTTTGTAATAAGACATGTCGGTGACACAGTGGAAGAAGGTGCTTTGGTCAGATGAGACTAAAATTGAACTTTTTTGGCTTAAAAGCAAAACGCTATATGTGGTGGAAAACTAACACTGCACATCACCCTGAACACACCATCCCCACCGTGAAACATGGTGGTGGCAGCATCATATTGTGGGGATGTATTTCTTCAGCAGGAACAAGGAAGCTGGTCAGAGTTGATGGGAAGATGGATGGAGCCAAATACAGGGCAATCTTAAAAGAAAACCTGCTAGAGTCTGCAAAGGACTTGAGACTGGGGCAGACGACCCTTAACATACAGCTAGAGCTACAATGGAATGGTTTAGCTCAAAGTATATTCATGTGTTAGAATGGCCCAGTCAAAGTTCAGATCTAAATCTAATTGAGAATCTGTGGCAAGACTTGAAAATTGCTGATCACAGATGCCCTCCATCCAATCTGGCAGAACTTGAGCTATTTTGCAAAGAAGAATGAGCAAAAATGTCACTCTCTATGTGCAAAGCTGGTAGAGACATACCCAAAAAGACTTGCAGCTGTAATTGCAGCGAAAAGGGCTGAATACAAATGCACGCCACACGTTTTAGATATTTATTTGTATAAATTTTGAAAACCATTTATAATTTTCCTTCCACTTCACAATTATGTGCCAGTTTGTGTTGGTATATCACATAAAATCCCAATGAAATACATTTACGTTTTTGGTTGTAATATAACAAAATGTGGAAACTTTCAAGGGTTATGAATACTTTTTCAAGGCACTGTATGTACAAATGCCATAGCTGTAATTCTTCTTTAAGAAACCCTGGTTTAGAACATGGCCAGCCAAAAAGAAGAGATTGAAGATAGATTTGATAAGAAAATTGTGTAGCCTGCCAATGTTGGCCTCTTCTTTCTAAGATAATTGGTGCCTTGTTTTGAAGCTAACCTTCGCTCTTGAATATTATGACTCAAAAATCAAGAACATGCATGCAGAATACGTTTTTACATTTTTTTGCTTTCCTGATCTGCTTGATTTTTTTCAAGTCAGTGATGAAAAAAACTAAAGCTAGAGGTTCAGTATAGTAGCCAGTCAACTATCATTTTCAGATGGAAGTCATCAACTCAGCCTCTCATTTTTACTTATGGTAAGATATTCTGTACCAACATACACCTGAGTTATACATTTGATCCTGTTTTTATTCTGAAAGAAGATATGTTACCTTTGCTCAACCACATATGTAACCTTTGCTCTGGCTGAAGTGTCTCCACACTCAGATGGCAGGATTAGTAGCAAGTTCAAGCTGGCTATTCTGTATCATCCAATAAAATGCTAATATTTATTATCTACATGGTAAAAAAAATGTGACAGGCTAACGCATTTCAGCTGTAGCAGCCTTCCTCGTAGCTTCCTCATTTGCATTTTATTGGATGATACTAAGTAGGCAGCTTGAACTTACTACTAATCCTGTTTGTATTCTTGGCACATATGAAAAATAAGTGAATAAACAATACTCTCGCGCCTGTGGTAGTGATGTAAAAAATTGGTAAAGTAAAAAATAAAAATAATTAACAAAAATTGAATTAAAAATTGCTAAATACAAGCTGCTCCCCTAATTTGAATGAAACAATCAAATAAGTAATAGTGTAAAGTAGGGGGCGCTAAAAAACATATGTATCTGCCACTAGATACACACACACTCAGCAACAACCGCAGTGGGTTGTATAATCCTTAATATACTAAACTATAGTAAACAAATACATGATAAGAATTATCAAATACACAAATGTATAAAATACAAGTGAAAAGTGAAAATAAAATCAAAAGTTCTTAGTGCAAGTGTGATGAATAAACTCGTGATGTTTGATTGTCCCAATCCAATTGAAAAGATCAGAGCAAACCGATAAATTGAAAACAACATCCAAGCATAGATTTTTCAAAGATGCAACAAATCTTGCGATGTTAATAGATTCCGTCACCCAAGAGGAAAAGACACCTGAAGGTAATAGATATCTGCTTACCAGATACCAATGACTCCTTTAGTTAAAAAGAGAGTCATTAGTGCTTGTACAGGATTGTGCCTGTTCACATGGAGGCTTGAAGGCTGGATGATACTTTAGGCATAGATCCCTCCCGTCCCATTCATTCAGGATAGGAAATATGAGAAACAAAAGGGAATCTCCATAGTGTAAAACCGTTTAATGTAAAAAAGTAAAAACAATAAAGTAGCCAAATGGCCTCTTACATTGATCGGTGCCCACCCGGCACTGGGACTGCTTGCATGTCAGGGTGAATGGAGTCAGGAACCCCTCGCATCACATCGCACATGCGGCGTGCGTTCCACCCCGTGCGTCTAGCTGACCAGATAGTCCGGAAATGGGAGGAATGATCCTAAGACATGTGACCACGTACCGCTCCGACGTACGTTTCGTATTGAGAACGTCTTCAGGGAAGCGTACATTGGTCACTAAGTAACTGGTTTAAATAGGGAATAAGGGCGGGTAAATTAGCTTGATACGAATACTCCGCCTATTTGTCAATAAAGTTGAGCATTGTGCACAAACCAACCGAGGGGTAAGAGCTCCCTCTTGTGGTTAGATGTCATAGTGCTCCTAAAAATAGACTTAGAGAAACCAATATTAACCATAATAGTCAACTTGTATAATGGCAGAAGATGGTATACTTGTGCTACATATACAATCTCATAACTAATGGTATTGTAATAGTTAATCATAAACAGATAAAAATAAAATTAAAATAGTCCTGTCATTCAAAGCAGTCTCAGTCTCGGTTTCACAATGGCTGGTATGTGGTGAACCCACCTCAACATTATACACTGGAACCACAATATATATTATTTAATTATTATCTAAATGTTCAAAACCTTGGACTTCTTATCATCACAAACTTATATTGAAAAAGGAGAAAAAAGAAGGTAACCCCATAAACCACCTGTTAATTATTATTGAACCGCCTCAGGTAGGAACCTTTGATTACAGAGTAACTAGTAACATCAAGGTTCATAAATACATACTAATACATTGTGATTAATCGTTGGTTAAAAAACAATTAAGGTCTATGTCTATATTCATCCCATACGGTTGCATACTCTGTAATCACATATGAAAAATACTTGGACAGTGGAGATACAATTTAATATATGTAGAAATACATGTTGCCTTATAGACCGTCCATGCTTTTTTCAGCTGGTACAAAATCTCCTACCATAGGTTGAGTTTAGAAATTTTAGGTTATTAAGGTTTGATGTCTTCCTTTTTAGAGTTCCCCTGAGTCTCAACAAAACGTGTGTAAGCATGGTACAAATGTAGCCGCGGGAGATAACATTTTTAGAGATTTAAAGAATATCTAAACCCTAAAAATGAACTTCTCTTATTTGCTATCTTTTGGTCTGTTTAATATGCAACTGAAAGGGCTTTGTTATATCTGTTGAATCCAGCACTGTCCTGTGTCCTATGCACTTTGCACTTTGCAATGTTATCTATCACAGTCATATCCTCCTGCCCAGGTTACCCCTGTTAACTACAAAACACTCCCCCCCCCCATATTATGAAGATAAGAAGAGTGTAGTGAGTGAGAATTGTTACCCTAGAGCTGGAAAAGGTTAAAAAAAAATAAAACTTATGCTGACACCACATTAAGGACTGATAAGCTGCAAGATATACATTTTAGCCTTGGGTTTAGATATACTTTAAATGTTATTTACATATCTGTAGTTCTCAAAGAATTACAGGGGGAAACTAAATGAAGAGACCAATACTAAAAACAAGGATCTAGTCTAGAAACATTCAGTACATCTAACATAATTTCATCTCTGTATTATCAACTCTCTTGCCAGACTTTCTCAACCTAACACTTTCTTTGCACTTGTAATATCCAGTTAGAGCAACTAGCTAAAAAAGGTATGGGACACTCAAAAACACAGTAGCTTCTTAACTACTGGAAGAAATAAGGACAGCGTCCTTGAACCAGTGACCTGGGTAAAAGCGCATTTGTGAGGTTAGGCACTGCTATGGATGAGAAGGCCTGGCTCGGAGTCTCCACTCTTTTTCATCCCAAAGGTGTTCTATCAGGTTGAGGTCAGGACTCTGTGCAGGCCAGTCAAGTTCCTCTATCCCAAACTCGTTCATCCATGTCTTTATGGACCTTGTTTGTGCACTGGTGCGCAGTCATGTTGGATCAGAAAGGGACAACCTCCAAACTATTCCCACAAAGTTGGGAGCATGAAATTGTCCAAATAGTCTTGGTATGCTGATGCCTTAAGAGTTCCCTTCACTGAAACTAACAAGCCAACCACAACCCCTGAAAAACAACCCCACGCCATAATCCCCCCTCCACAAAATGATTTGGACCAGTGCACAAAGCAAGGTCCATAAAGAGATGGATGAGCGAGTTTGGGTTGGACGAACTTGACTAGCCTGCACAGAGTCCTGACCTCATCTGATAGAACACCTTTTGGATGAATTAGAGCGGAGATTGCGATCCAGGCCTTCTCGTTCAACATCCGTGCCTGACCTCACAAATGCGCTTCTGGAACATTCCCATAGACACACTCCTAAACCTTGTGGACAGTCTTTCCAGAAGAGTTGAAGCTGGTATAGCTGCAAAGGTTGGATCAACTCAATATTGAACCCTAGGCAGGTGTCCCAATACTTTTGGTAATATAGTATATATACTGTTTATGGTAGCAGCTACTGGCGTTCCTATTGATTTAAGTGCATTAATGCATTTTGTATGCAACTAGAATTACTTTCTATTCCCTACTGTAAAATTACTGTGTAGCATGCTTTATGGAAACATTTTTATAATGCATAAACTTTATTTTGCTTTCCACAACTAAAATACAAAGATTTTCTTTTTAAACCTTACTCATCTGAGTTACTTCTGTTAGGTTAAAAAGAAGTGATATACAGTCCAGTATTTAGCTGAAATTTATATAATGCAAAAAAACTGTTAGCAAGTATTATACGTATGCGGTGAATTTAGAAGTGTATAGTCCCTGCTAAGCCAAATATTGATCTTTTAGAAACACTTAACCTTCAATCTGTCTTCTGTGGTGTCAGGCAAAATGTAAGTGGGAAGTGAAAATATGCTGTTCATTCTGGCAATCTTGTCCTTTGAAAAAAGCTTGTTTGGTTTCCCTTGGCATCACAGCATGTTTATAGGGGTCTGGCTTCTAACACAAATTACAGTACAAGCGAGCAATTGTTACGAATGGCCCATAGAAAGCACTTGGAGCTTGTCTGTTACTGTCAATATAAATGATTGACTCCTGTCTGCCAAGTGACTCTATCTCTCTATCCTCTTTAAAGAAACAATTTGGCTTGTCGAGCCAAAATTGAATTGATTTTGTATCCAAGTGTATTTAAAATTGTCTTTGGAGCTGCACGTGGCAGGAAACATATGCCTTATCCACGCCTACTGAGGTGCTCATGATAGAATTATGTACCAGAGGGAAAAAAAGATAAAACAGCCATACTTAATCATTCAGAGTATTAGAAGTCATTTCCATCTAAACAAATGTAAATTCTGGCATATGATATGATGCCCTAACATTAGACTTTTAACTTGTAGTGTATTGTTTGTATACACCTGTATGTACTTGTCAATCGCAATATTTAAGAACATATTTTCATAAGACTGGCCATAGATGGATTGTTATTTTTATGGAAAAAAAAAAAGAACGCATTCCCCCATCCACTTAATCAAGGATTTCCCCTGCGCTATTGCATTCTGACAGCAGGGACGCTTGCGCTGTCAGAATACACTGATAAGCATTGCAGCCAATTGGCTGTATGTGCTGATCAAACAAAAATGTACCAACAGTCCCGTTCGAGAGGAGTCAATCATTAGATGAATCATTGGATGGATTCAAATCATGGCCATAGATGGATCAAAATTTGCCTGGTTCATAGCAGGAACCAACCGAATTTTGATCCATCTGTGGACATGCTGGGTATACTGAAGTCGATTCATTGATCAACCTCAGTACAATCAGCCTGTTGTTTTTTTTCCATCAGCTGTCAGAATACAATAGCACAGAGGGAGGGATGCAGCATCAAGCCACAGCATACACAGTGGGGGAGATTTACTAAAACTGGAGCACTCAGAATCTGGTGCAGCTGTGCATGGTAGCCAATCAGCTTCTAACTTCAGCTTGTTCAATTAAGCTTTGATAATAAAACCTGGAACCTGATTGGTTTCTGTGCAGAGTTGCACTAGATCTTGTACTCTCCAGCTTTAATAAGTAACCCCCAGTGTCTCAAATTAAATGGCATGTACCTTTTTAGTTCCCAAAAAATGAGAGTCATATTAGGGGGACTGGGGGATCCTAGAAAAAATCCAATTCGGTTTATCAACAAACTTAGTGCTGCACAGGAAGCATATTAGGCTTCTGCTATTGACATCTATCAGCTTCTGATTAAAGCAGTGGGAAGCAACATGTCAGGGTATATACTTAAAGAATGAGATGTAGATGTCACAAAGCTAGATACAATGGTTAGTGGATGGAAGGTTTGTGAAAAACTGAAGGAAAAATTGCCCCAAATATATGGACAAACCAGACATGCTGAATTCAAGAATGCTAAGCAAGGTAAGGAGGAAGCAGCAGGGGCATATTGGGGAAGGTTAAGTGATATGGCTGAGGAAGCAGGTACTAAAATGGAGGAGGAAATAAAGGGAGAAACTGCAAGTCCATCTACACAACTGGTGAAACAAAGGTTTCTTGATGGTTTAATACCCCGTTGAAAGAAAAGTTGTTCATGGCAAGGCCTGAGGCAAACAAAATGTCTATTCAAGATCTCCTGCCTTTATTGAATTCCATAGAAAACAGGATTAACCAGAAAGAGAAAACTCAAAACTATGTACATGGGGAAGCTGAGGGGAAAAGGAAGAGGAAGAGGTAATTTCAGAAATCATGGCAATCAGGGACCAATCATATGCTACAATTGTAATGGGGAAGGACACATAGCCAAATTATGCCCTCTTCCTGACCATAGACTGGAAAGGAGCTCAGAGGCACCTCGTGCTGATCCCAGTTCTTTGCCAAAAGCAGTGGATCAGGCCTAGGAAAAGGGCATTCCAGTGTCAATCATGTTAAATAGCAGAGATAATGGTCCCGAGGCCAGAGTATAAGTATTTTTACAAGAACTGCTCTATCCTGGAAGAGAAACAGAATTAACCTGTTTAGTTGATACTGGTGCAAGCCAATCCATTGTTAATATAGAGGATTTACCTCGAGGATTTATTATCTGAAAATGACATGCCTCTGTCATCAAAAGCTCCCCCCAGTTGTATATGAGCCATAGCAGCCTGCTTTTTTCTGCTAGACAAAGTAACTGAGATTGTACTAGACTCTGCTCTGATCCTGTATGTGCCACATGCAGCACAGGAAATCATTAATCAAGTAAATACCAGACATGTGTCTGCCAGTAGACTTGACAAGTACCAGTCTGCTCTTTTTGCTCCATCAAATTTGACAATCAAACAATGTGTTACTTTAAATCCAGCTACTCTTCTTCCTATAATTGATGAGGAAGATGCAACAAATGGTACACTATGTAGAACCTGAGAGTTTTTCTCATGATTGTATGGCTCTGATGGAGGTAGAAAGAGCATTTGTCACACCAGCAAAAGATGAGCCTTTATCAGATGACAGAAACTTATTCATAGATGGTTCCAGATTTTACACTGATGTTGGTCAGTCACACACAGGGTTTACTGTAACCACTACAGATACTATTTTACTTCAAGAAGCATTGACACCCCAGATGTCAGCACAGGAAGCAGAGTTGTGTGCTGTAGTCAAGGCATGTCAACTCCTAGAGTAACTTTGTACCTATGTAAAAGGACATGCAAGGGGAAATGACATGACAGCCAGAGGAAATGCTTTAGCAGACCAAGCGGCAAAGGACGCTGCCCTGATGGCATTTGGAGTCACACACACTGTAGGGGTCACCCAGGTAGGGGGAAAGGGGAGAGATTCCCTTCATCAAGAGCAGTGGGATATAGAAAATTTAATTCAGTTGCAGAACCAAGCGCCTGACGAAGAGAAGGATAAGTGGGTCAAATATAATGCTACCCAAAATGAGCAGGGTCTGTGGAGCACTGAGAGCAGGGTCTGTGGAGCACTGAGAACAGGTGGTTTCTACCCAGGAGTTTGTACCCAGTTTTAGCACAACTGGCGTCAGTCATCTTTCTAAGAGCATGATGGTGGCACTTACTGACTGCTATTGGATAGCAACTAGATTTAGTGCACTTGCAGACAGGTTTTGTGCTTCATGCCTCACTTGTGCTCTGTACAATGCAGGGAGGCCTGTCCATGTTCCCCAGAAGCATTTTCCTAAGCCAGATTTGCCTTTCCAAAGAATTCAAATAGACTACATTCAGATGCCCATAATAGGCACCTTTGACTCCTATGAGTATGCTCTAGTGTGCGTTGACATGTTCTCAGGTTGGCCTGAGGCCTGGCCAGTAGCTAAAGCAAATGCAAAGAAAATTTTGAATGAAATAGTTTGTAGATATGGAGTTCCTGAAACTATTGAGAGTGACAGAGGAACCCATTTTACTGGAAAAGTAATGAAAGAGGTAATGGAAGCCCTTCACATACAGCAAGCGTTCCATACATCTTATCATCTATAAAGTAGTGGTAAAGTTGAGAGACTTTAAGGAATTTTGAAAAACAGATGTGCAAAAATTAAAGCAGATATAGGAAAAGGATGGGTGGAAGCTTTGCCAATAGCCCTATATTCTGTATGAACTACCCCTAAACAACCACATGAGCTGTCCCTGTATGAGATTTTATTTGGAGGGCCACCCAAACAGGGATATATTTCCCTAACAGTTGCAGGCTTCTCATTCTAGTCTGTTAAAATATGTTCAGATTTTGCAAAGAACATTGAATAAAGTACATAAAGATGTTTAAAACTCTATCCTTGACCAAGATTCTGTTTCAGGTGTTCACAGAATCCAACCAGGTAACTGGGTGGTGGTCAAGCAACAAATCAGAAAGCTGCTAGAACGAAAATTTGAGGGACCACATTTGGTGCTCTTGACAACCTGTTCCCCTGTCAAGTTGAAAGGAAAGCCCACCTGGTTCATGCCAGTCATTGCAAGAAATTCCTGAAGTGATAATATCCCTTGAAATAAAACTGATGTTTCTTTTCCTGTTTGTGAGAATTAAGACAAGAAAAAAATGACCCTTTAATCCAAATGTTAAAATTGTATGCAACCCATAGCAAAGCTAGTAACTGCTGGGTGTGTTCTCACTTACATCCCCAAACGGGAACAATACCCATGAAAACAATGCCTCTCAACTTCACTGATCCAAACAGGACCAGAATAAATGGCTCATACATAGTTTTCACAGCTAATGAGCACAGATCAGTAACTTTGATGGTTTCAAAGCACACAGACACTCCACGGATTTGTCTAAACATTACATGCCCATTTAACTTAAAAATGTACACAGGTGGGCCTTATTCAGATTGCACTGGAGCAAATATTACAGTTTATGGAGGAAACTATGCTCAGTATTATTGAATCCCAGATCCAAAACTAAATAGAACCCTTTATAGTACAAATTGCTCACAGTTCCCAATATGTAGAAATATTGGTTACCTGAGATTCCATGTTATTGCATCTAGTTTTTTAGGATCAGGAATACCACTCATACGTAGAGGGTTATAATTTATATATGGAGATAAAGTTTACGCCTGGCTTCCTACTAATGTTACAGGTACATGTTATATTGGGAAGTTATTACCTGCTTTGGCTGTTCGCAAAGATAAAGTGAGGCCAGGTCAAAGTTCAGAATACCCTTTAGTGTTCAAAAGAGAGCTGTTCACTGAAGGTGACATGACATGGTCATGCTTCCCTTCTGGGACAGGATGGGGAATTGAAGCATTGAAAAGAATAAATAATTACACTAGAATTGTAGATGAGATTATTAACCTTACTAACACTGATATGGGCTTATTAAATGAAGAAATAGCTCAGCTTAAAAAAGTAGTATTAGAGCATAGATTAACACTAAATTGTCTCACTACAATTCAAGGTAGGAAGTGTAAGGTTATTTACACTTAATGTTGTATATTCATTTCTGATAATGAGGGCATTATTAAAGGGCATCTTGCTAAGATACGAGAACTACAGAATAAGGCCAGAGATATTGCTAAAGATGGATGGGACCCCTTTAAGGGATTAGGTTTTGGTGACTTTTTATACAGCATAGCAACATGGTTACAGAAATGAAGAGCTTACCTTGTGATGTTTCTGTTTCTCATATTTGCTATTTACTTCCTTATCAGGCTATGCTTCTGTGTGATCACCCACTGTACCAGCAGATGGTCCACCAGCCCTGATGAATCTATTATTCTAAGAAAGCTAGGAGAGAGCTGAACAGGTCGATGTCTCTCTGCGCCAATGTAGCAGGAGTTACCAGCAATTGGCTGAATCTCACGTGGAGAAGAATGGTGTCAAATAAACAAAATGACATGGATTTTCACTGTATTGTTCATTTTTAGCACAAGAGACTCCATCTTGTTCTACAATGCTGAAATGTGCTCTGTAACCTTCACGTAACACACAGACACAGCTTCTGCTACAACAATCTGTAGGTGATTCTGCCAAATGCTAAAACGTATACATTAGATGACAGTATTGTAGATCCTTGGGGAATCTTAGGTGAATCTTCAGCAATTATGCCAATCACTGTTTTATGTACAAATTCGATATTATGATTGCATTATCTGCACTGCATTATTATCTGCCTTTGTTTGTCTTGCTTGTGGCATTATCTTTCACTGTATTGTTCATTTAAGCACAAGAGACTCCATCTTGTTCCGGAATGTTGAAATGTGCTCTGTAACCTTCACTTAAAGCGGGGGTCCACCTATCTATCGTATTTTTTTTTTTTAGTTCATTCACAAACTTTTCTTCTCAGCATTACATACTCACATATTGTGTGTAATATGCCCGCCGTGTCAGATTTCGTCGGAAAGAATAACTTATATTATTCACTGCAGGCGGTTTCCATCTTCATTGTGGGCATTTGAAGCCCACAAGCATTTATTTCCTGGATGTGGTGAATGCTGTGCTCCCAGCATTCACCGCTCGTTCCCGCACATGCTCAGTGGCATCCTGGGAAGCCTGAGACTAACTCCCAGGAGTCTGGGAGAGTCTAGAAACACGCCTACTCCCATGGGAGGAGAACCAGGAAGTGCAAAGAAGAATAGAAAAATAAAAGGTAATTACGGCGATTTAAATTTTTTTAAACGGCATGTCAGTATCTAGGCAAGGAAGAGAATACATACAGATATTGTTCAAAATTTGGGTGGAACCCCGCTTTAACACACAGACACAGCTTCTGCTACAACAATCTGTAGGTGATTCTGCCAAATGCTAAAAAGTATACATTAGATGACAGTATTGTAGATCCTTGGGGAATCTTAGGTGAATCTTCAGCAATTATGCCAATCACTGTTTTATGTACAAATTCGATATGATGATTCCATTATCTGCATTATTATCTGCCTTTGTATGTCTTGCTTGTGCCATTATCTTTCACTGTATTGTTCATTTAAGCACAAGAGACTCCATCATGTTCCGCAATGTTAAAATGTGCTCTGTAACCTTCACTTAACACACAGACAAAACCTCTGCTAGAAACTCTCTCTATATTTACTCCCCCTCCAGTCTCTTTTACTTTTGCAATTGTTATGATATTATTTCTATTCACTAGTTTTTAATAACATATTTCTATTTGTTAGCTTTTAATAACATCTCACACCACCCCTTTCTTATCTATGTATAAAATAAAATGTAATAATACATTTTGGCAGAACAGATACTTTAAACACAGTGATTGTGTCTTGTGAATCTGTTCCTGCAATTGCAGAGTTAACTTCTATTTATAGAGTTTTAGCCAGAAATTTCTTCAACACTTGTAGGGAGGGGAAGGTTGGAGCTATACAATACAGCTCATTATTATTAATAAAAATGCAAAAGTAATTTATAAATAAAATGTATGTAAAATATTTATAAGGCAAGTAATTAAAGTTAACAGTTATTAACCACTTCAATACCAGGCACTTTCGCCCCTTCCTGCCCGGGACAATTTTGAGCTTTCAGTGCTGTCGCACTTTGAATGACAATTGCGCGGTCATACAACACTGTACCCAAACTGCTAATTGGTGTGTGTGAATGCGCTACTCCCGTAATTAATCACCACCTGCAATACTTATTTTCTATTATTCATGAATTTTTCAAGAATTTTTCATGTACATAAACTTAAACCTTGTGCATAAACTTAAAGCTCTAAATCAATACATCATATACCCATATATTAATCAATGCATGAAATAAAAGTCCTTCAAACGTGCTACAAAATCTTGTAACCATTAATGTGACTGGCGTGCTCCTATGCTCCTTCAGTGTTCATATGTGACTGAGTGAGACACCTCCACCATTCAGATTGGCCACTCACCAGATACTTAACTAGAGATACACCTTTGGTTCATTCAGGGATAACCACTCCACTTAGGCAATACTTCTCACCGGCTAAAACTTGGACTCTAATGTTCCTCATAGGAAAGCATAGGGACAAAAAGCGATCATAGCGCAATATGTTTGAACCATTTATTTTAAAATTCCAAAGTATAAAATGATCACTCACATATAAAAGTGCCCTCCAAGCTGGCACGAAGCTTATCCAGCAGTTACGGACGGGTAAGTGGCTGTTAGCATGGTCCGCCTGGTAGTGATGTGCGGCCTCCACGCTCGGCTTGCGCTGCAAGCCTCGTTCCCGCTCGCGTCCGATCACCTGATGCAAAAAAACTCTCTCGCAAAAAAACTCTCCCAGCAGCCTGTACCCAAACTAAATTTTTATCATTTTCTTCCCAAAAATAGAGCTTACTTTTGGTGGTATTTGATCACCTCTGCGGTTTTTATTTTTTGCTAAACAAACTAAAAAAGACCAACATTTTTGAAAAGAAAAAAGGTTCTAAAATTTTGTTTTCTCTTTCACTGATGGGCACTGATGGGTCGGCACTGATGGGCACTGATGAGGCAGCACTGATGGGCCGAATTCTCATCAGTGCAACGATGGGCACTGAAGAGGAGGCACTGATATATAGAATTGATGGGCACTGATAGGCGGCACTGATATGCAGCACTGATGGGCATCGATAGGTGGCACTGATATGCAGCACTGATGGGCACTGAAAGGTGGCACTGATGGGCACTGACAGGCGGCACTGATGGGCACTGACAGGCAACACTGATGGGCACTGACCGGCGGCACTGATGGGCACTGACCGGCGGCACTGATAGGCAGCATTGATTGGCACTGACAGGTGGCATTGATGGACACTAATAGATGGCACTGATGGGCAGCACTATTTGGGTAGGTACTGACAGGTGTTAATGCTGGGCACTGATTGGCACTGTGATGGACACTGATTGGCACTATGGTGGGCACTGATTTGCACTATGGTGGGCACTGATTGGAACTTTATTGGGCACTGGTAGGGGGTTATGATGGGGCACTGACTGGGCACCGATTGGCAGTTTATGGGTACATTTGATGGGGGCTGTGCTGATAATCAGTGTGCTGATTATCAGCACAGACCCCCCTCTGACAGGGATAGCTGCCAATCAGCTGTCCCTGTAAGCGCAAACCAAGGCATTTCCTGGTTCACGCGATGATCAGCTGTGATTGGTCACAGCTGATCACGTGGTAAGAAGCCTCTGTCAGAGGCTGATCTCTGAAGTCTGGGCTGTCATAGTGCCTTCTTAATGTCACTAGTGAGATCTGTACCCCCTGCCTGTCTGTGTGATTGCCCGGCATGTATGGGGTTAAATGGTTTAAGAGAAATTTTCAGCTCCAACTGGGCTGCCTAGTGTTGTGGGTGTTGATTTCATCTGGAAGAATGTTTTTGGTGTAGGTTTCTTGGAAACAATTAACACCAAAGACCAATTTTATCTGCACCTGTTTGACAGGTGCATTTTATTGCAGTTTTTGACAGAAAGGCCAATTCTTGCTTTCATCAAGAGTACCTTGATAGGGTTACAGCGTGAAGGCACCACAATCATCCAAAGACCAGTTTTCCCCAATGAAATCAACACCCACAAAGCTTGGCATCCTAGACTTTCAGAGATTTGAAATCCAGAAATCAGCGACATTGGTTTTAGGGGCTTTATAGCTGCTGCTAATCCAGGACTGATTAATTTTGATAAATGTCAGCTGGTCCATGGCGTCTGTGGACAGATGCTCTCTTTTATCTGTCACAAAACCTCCAGCAACACTGAACGCCCATTTGGAAAGCACGCTGGATGCAGACAGCGTTACATAAACTCCTCTTGAAGGTGTTCTCGAGAGATTTCATCTTCTGCTCCGTCTGTGGGGATGAGATGAGTTCTGAGACTTTCCCCTTGTAACGGTGGTCAAGGAGGTTTGCCAACCAATAGTGATGCTTTTCCTTGATGCCACGTATTCTTTGGTCCTTTTGCGGGCTTTTTAAAGAATGAGGGAGCCCATGCACCGCAAGTTTGCTGAGGCATGAAGTGGCAGACTCCTCGGGGTCACTGAGGATTACAGTATCTGGAACTGCCTCTTCCCAGCCACATACTACTCCCAAGGGTTCTGGCAATGGAAAACCATCGGTTAAGGGTTGACGTATGTTTTGCTCTGCTTCAATGACTCCAAAGCTGCCAAAATACTACTCTTCCTTCTCCTCCTTTCTCTCCTCTTGTGTGTTCTGTGGCGTAGGAAGTTTGGTGTCTGCATAAAGCGGCCCTTGGGAAGAAAGGAAGTCCTCCTCTTCCTCTCGCTGCTCTCACTGCTCTTCCTCAAGTGCCCCATCAATAATGCTATGCAGAGTCTGGTCCAGCAGGAACACAACAGGGATTGTGTCACTGATGAATGCATTGTCGTGGCTCAGCATCTTTGTGGCCCCCTCAAATGGTGACAGCACAGTGCATGCATACTTTATCAGCAGCCATTGGCATGGGGAAAAAAGCGGAGCCAGCCTGAGCCTGTCATTGTGCCAAGCTCACACAGGTACTCATTGATGGCCCTCTGCTGCATGTGAAGCCGCTTCAGCATTGCCAAAGTTTAATTTCACCTGGGGGGCATGTCACAAATCAGGCGGTTTATGGGCAGGTGGAATTTCAGCCATACGAGCACTGGCTGTGTATAACCGCCTGAAATGGCTATGGACTCTTCTGGCCTGCTTCAGCAGATCTTCCAATCCTGGGTACCTATTTAAATAACACTGCACCACCAAATTGAGAACATGTGCCAGGCATGTGTCAACTTTCCCTGTCTAAGGGCAGACAGGAGGCTTGTGCCATTATCGCACACCACCATTCCTGGCTCCAGCTGGCGTGGCTTTAACCACCTCTGGGCCTGCCTCTGCAGAGCTGCCAGAATCTCTGCTCCGGTGTGGCTTCTGTGCCCTAGACAGACAAGCTGAAGTACTGCATGGCACCTTTCAGCCTGACTCATTGAATAGCCCCTTAAATGCTTAAGGGGTACTTGTAGTTCATGGGACAATTCAGCAGAGGAGGGCATGGAGGAGGAGAAGGAGGAAGAGGAGGGGGTGGAGTTGCTAAATATATTGTCCCTTAACATGCTTGCTGGACCACGTGCCAGCAGTAACGAGGACCTTCAGGCTGACTTCCTTGCCCAACGATGACGCCACATTGCCTTCCACGTAATGGTAGAGGGCTGGAATAGCCTTACCTGAAAATAAATAGTAAATGGGATCCTGCCATTGCGGTACAGCACATTCTGCAAATTCATGGATGGGGGCAGAATTCACCAGACAGAAAGGCAGGAGTTGTAAAGCCAGCAGCTTTGACAAGCTTGAATTTAGATGCTAAGCATGTGGGTGACAAGTTAGGAGTGAGGAGGAGCAGAATTGCATCCCTTTTGTGTGGCTTTCAGGTGCTTTTGCCAAAGGTCTAAATGGTCGGAGGTTAAATCCCTTGTCAAGTATGTGGTACCCAAATGTCTGGTGTCTTTGCCACACCTGATGTGCTTGAGGCAAAGTTTGGAAATTGCAATAGTGCGATCAGCTGCATATATGCTAAATAAGGCCCAAACAGATGAGCTGTGGGAATTGGCCAGGGAGATAAGAGTTCCAAAATCTGGTGGAATAGGGTGGCTGCTCTTTATTCTTCTATGATGGCTGCCTCTTTGGGGTTGTGCCTCACCCTCACTTTCCTCCTCTGCTCTATCCAGCACCCAAGTTGCATTAGTGACCTCATCATCATCCCCTCCATCCTCATTATCACTGGAGATAACTTGGCAATACGCTGCGGTTGGGGGAACATTACTGCCAATTTGTTATTTACCAGTGTTCTCCCCTCTCTGTAGGCTCATGTTCCTACCTTCCTCAACCTCAGAACCAAAATCTGAATCAAGTAATGGTTGTGCATCATCAAGGAGCAAGTGGCTGACGTTATGTTCAAATAACATAGCTGACTCCTCCATGCCTGATGCTGGGGTTATGGCAGGAGTAGCTGTGGACAAGGAGGCAGAATAAGCTTCTCTGGCAGTTGCAATGGACTGGCACTAGTCTCTGCTTGGGTGATGGAGGATGAGGAGGAAGAGGATGGTTTAGTAAGCCAGTCCACCACCCCCTCTGCATGCTCTGGCTGGATGGCACGGGCAACATCACTAAACAGAGGAAATTTTTGCCCTGTCTGAGGACGGACCACCTTTGCCTGTGGACACATAGGCTGCTGGCCCCCTCACAGTGCCATGGGAATGTCTGCCTCTCCTTGTTGGCCTCCCAGATGTTTATTAACAAACTGTAATAAAGTGTAAATGTGTACGTGGATTCACTTTAATCAGTAGGAAATGGTGTTTGGTGCACTTCAACTTGAGTACTCAGTACACAGACACACTCCACTGACGCACTACAATATACTGCAGTAAAATTGCACTGACGTACTGCAATATACTGTGGTAAACATTCACCAACTCACTGAAATATACTGTGTTAAACATGCAGTAACGCACTGACATCAACTGCATTAAACGTACAATAACACGCTTAAGTATACTATGTTAAACATGCAATAATGCACTGTCATATACCACATTAAAGGAGCAGTAATGCACTGAAATATACTGAATTAAATGTGCAGTAACGCACTGAGATATACTGTGTTAATTGTGCAGTAACGCATTCAAATATACTGCGTTAAACATGCACTAATGCACTGATATATACTGCATTAAACGTGCAGTAACACGCGGCTATATACTGCGTTAAACATGCGGTAATGCATGGAGATATACTGCATTAAACATACAGTAACGCACTGATATATACTGCGTGGAACCTGTAGTAACGCACTGATGTATGCTGCGTTAAATGTACAGTAATGCACTGATACATACTGCATTAAATGCGCAATAATGCACTGATATACGCATACTGCGTTAAACGTACAGTTACGCACTGATATATGCTGCATTAAATGCAGTAACTCACGGATATATACTGCGTTAAATGTGAAGTAACACCCTGATATATACTGCAGTAAACATGCAGTAATGCACGGATATATATTGCATTAAACATGCAGTAACGCACTGATATATATACTGCATTAAATGTACAGTAACACACTGATATATACTGCATTAAATGTACAGTAACACACTTATATATACTGCATTAAACGTGCATCAATGCATGGATATATACTGCGTTAAACATACAGTAACGCACTGATATATACTGCGTTAAACCTGTAGTAACGCACTGATATATACTGCATTAAAAATACAGTAATGCACTGATATATACTGCATTAAACGTGCCGTAATGCGCGGATATATACTGCATTAAACGTGCAGTAATGCACTGATATACGTATACCGCGTTAAACATACAGAAACGCACTGATATATATTGTATTTAACGTGCAGTAACTCACAATTATGTACTGTGTTAAATGTGCAGTAACACACGAATATATGCTGCGTTAAACATGCAGTAAGGCACTGATATATACTGCGTTAAACATACAGTAACACACTGATATATACTGCGGTAAATATGCAGTAATGCATGGATATATACTGCATTAAACATTCAGTAACGCACTGATATATACTGCATTAAAGTGTGGTAAAGCACTGATATATACTGTGTTAAACGTACAGTAACACACTGATATATACAGCATTTAACGTGCAGCAACGTATGGATATATACTGTGTTAAACATGCAGGAATGTACTGATATATACTGCATTAAACATGCAGGAATGCACTGATAGATATACTGCATTAAACGTACATAAGCACACTAATATATACTGCATTAAATGTGCAGTATTGCATGCATATATACGGCGGTAAACATACAGTAATGCACGAATATATATTGTGTTAAATGTGCAGTAATGCACTGATATATACTGTAGGAAACCTGCCCTGACAAATTAAACTGACTCTAAAGTAAGAATGAATGGTCACACTGCACTCACACTGAACTATCACTAGATTCACACTAAACTAATATTCTACACTGACAATGGAAGCACAATAGCAAACTTTAGCACATTAACTTGCTAGCAGGGCCAGTGCTAGCAATAGGCAGGTCAGGCAGCTGCCTAGGGTGCCAGGGTAGGGGGGCTGGATTTGGATTTTTAAAAGACCTTTCTGTCCCTTCAGATAGCAAACTAAAACTTCCACTCTGCACCCCATAGCAGAGAGGGCACAGCATGGATGCTTTAGTTTGCCTGTGGGGATCAGCATGCAGAGCTAGGGAGGAGATCATGATGGCTGGTGAGCAGAGAAGGGGCTTGGCATGCAACGGGTCTTCAGGAGGGGGTGCTCCCTGTACTGTGGCGGGACACTGAGCTCTCCACTCTGTCTGCTCTCCGCTGTCTCCATCCTGTCTTCAAGTAAGTGGGGTGGGGGTGTGCAGCAACCAGGGGCGGACTGACTATTCAGTAGGGAGCCCCATGAAAGGCTCCTGGGAGGACAGGGGGATGGATGGAGTAAGCGGGCTGGTCCTGTGCGGAGAGAGAGAGCCAGAGACAGCCTGGGGAGGAGGAGGACATGTCTCAAACCAGTGAGAGAACTCAGGGCAGGGGTCAGCATCAGTTCACAGCACCGCTGAAAAATAGGCAGCATGTGTGACTTGTTTTATTCATCTCCCTCATGTCAGTGAGAACAGCAATGTTAAAGCCTCTGCTACACTGCTATCTGCATAATTATGCTTCCCAGCAGGTGGTTTGGGTGCTTTTTTACCCAAATGCAGCTGGAAGCCGATTGTTCTGCTGCCCTGTCACTCAGCTCTGCACCTGTCACCTCCTCAAGTCCAGGCTGTGTGGGAAGTACAATGTGAAGCCTGGAGAATAAAATGTCTGCTGGAGCAAGAGAGGTAAGAGCCAGTGGCCCTTCTTGTGAGCCAGTGGCCCCTCTTGTCACTGTTGTACACTGAACCATGTTGACCATTAATGGTGAACATGAGTGCAGAGGGGGTGAAGCAATGCAACATGTGTGATGGAACATGGGGAGTAGAGAGGACCTTGTATGTATGTGTGGGGGGAGGGGCACTGTACTTCATATAATGGGGGCCCCTGTGTGTCCTGAGCAGGGTCAGTGTACTCACAATGGGGGACCCCCTGTCATGTGGATTAGGGGGACTGCACTCATATTGAGAGACTCGTGTGTGTCCTGAGGATGGGGGCACTGTACTTATAATGGGGACCCTCTTTGTGACCTCAGGATGGGGACCTTAATTCATATTATAAAGGGGGACCCCTGTGTGACCTGGGGATGGAGACTTTTTACACCTTGTAATGATGGGCACACTTTGTGACCTGAGAATTAGGACTTATTGTGCTTTATAATTTGGGATCCCCTTTCTGCTCTGGGTGGAGGCTCTGTGTGCCTTATAACAAGGGGTCCACTCTGTGAACCCTCTGTATGTATGGGGGACTCTGTCTTAAAATAGGGAACCCCCTGTGTGTCCCAAGGATGGGGGTGCTATACGTCTTATAATGGAAACCCCCAGGTGTTGTGAGGATGGAAGGCATTGTATGTCTTAGAACGAGGGACCCTTTGCATGACTTGAAGATGGGTGCACTGTACATCTTATCATATAAATTTCCTGTTTGACCTGAGTGTCACTCTCTCACCCCCTCTTTTTCTCACTCGCCTCCATCTCTCTCTCAACCCACCTCTCTTTTATCTCTCTCATCCCCCTTCTCTTCTTTCTCAGCCCCCCTCTCTCTCTCAACCCCCTCTTGTCTCTCCCCCCTCTTTCTCCCCCCCTTCTCTCTCTTTCATCCCCCTTTCTCCTCCCACCTCTTCCCCTCTCCATCTGATCTCCCCCATCTCTCTACCCTAGCCTGTTCACATACTACCCTAGCCTGTCCACATACTACCCTAGCCTGTCCACATACTACCCTAGCCTGTCCACATACTACCCTAGCCTGTCCACATACTACCCTAGTCTGTCTACATACTAAACTAGCCGGTCCATATACCTGCGAGCTGGTGCCGCCACTATTTGTCTTCAGGCCAAGTCCAGAGGCACAGGTGTGGGCGGAGAGGCGCCACAAAAACCTCCACCCCTGCCACCTCCACCGTATACATGGGTAGGACAAAGGGGGTGGAGCCATGGAGGGGGCAGCAAAATGAGGTTTAGCCTAGGGTGTCTAAAATCCTTGCACCAGCCCTGCTCGCTAGCAGCACTAAACAGAGCCCTGTTCTATCTCCCTCCACGCCAATATCACACTGCAAATGGCCGCTATGGGGAGAATATTTTTATAGTGTGGGGCAGGACTAAGAGCAATGAGCCATGATTGGATAGAGTCAATATTTTCTCCAATCATGGCTCTGACAGTGCTCTGTGCTTTGATTGGGAAAAGCTTTCAGTGTTTCAGCCAATCTGGGCTTCCAATATACTGTGCGGTGGCGCAGTGCATTGTGATCATTAGGCGGGCGTAACAAACGACCGAACACCCCAATAATTTGGATGTTTGTCGTACAGGCAAACAGCCAATGCTCAGGCCGAACCATTCGCCCAACTCTACTGTACACAAATTAAAATTATATATAAAATATACAGTATATCCACATATATTATTTACATATATTAAAATTCATCTACTTAAACGCTTCCCGCCCACTGGCCATCAAATGACAGCTGGGCGGCCCGGCTCTCGTTCTGGGTGGACCTCATATGACGGCCTCCCAGAACGACCGCCCTCGCTTGCCCGTGGTGGCGCGCATTGCGGCGATCGGTGGTGCGGCGTGACACACCGCTAAACCGATCTCGGTAAAGAGCCTCTGACGGAGGCTCTTTACCACATGATCAGCTGTGTCCAATCACGGCTGATCACGATGTAAATAGGAAGAGCCGTTGATAGGCTTTTCCTCACTCGCGTCTGACAGACGCGAGGAGAGGAGAGGAGAGCCGATCGGCTGCTCTCCTGACAGGGGGGTTTGTTCTGATTGTTTATCAGCTCAGCCCCCCTCGGATGCCCACCCAGGACCACCAGGATGCCGCCAGGACCACCAGGGATGCCACCACACTGGACCACCAGGTATGCCACCCTAGACCACCAGGGAAATGCCAATCAGTGCCCAGGCAGCTGCCAATTAGTGCCCATCCCCAATGTCTGCCAGTGCTATTAGTGATGCCTATCAATGCCATCTATCAGTGCCGCATATCAGTGCCCATCAGTGCCATGTATCAGGGCCCATCAGTGCCGCCTATCAGTGCCCAGCAGTGCCGCCTATCAGTGCCACCCATAAGTACCCATCAGTGCAGCCTTTCAGTGGCCATCAGTGTCGCCTATCAGTGCCCACCAGTGCTACCCATGAGTGCCCATCAGTGCCGCCTATCAGTGCCTATCGTCAGTGCCCGTCAGTGCCCATCAGTGCCACCTTATTGGTGCCTCCTCATCAGTGCCCATCAGTGCTGCCTTATCAGTGAAGGAGAAAACTTAATTACAAAATTTTATAACAGAAACAAAAGAAAAACTTTTTTTTTCAAAATTTTAGGTCTTTTCTTATTTGTTTAGCAAAAAATAAAAACCGCAGAGGTGATCAAATACCACCAAAAGAAAGCTCTATTTCTGGGAAAAGATGATAAAAATTATTTTTGGGTACAGTGTAGCATGACCGTGCAATTGTCATTTAAACAGCGACAGCCATGAAAGCTGAAAATTGGCTTGGGCAGGAAGGGGGTGTAAGTGCCCTGTATTGAAGTAGTTAAACATCTACTGGAACTGAAGTCTACATTTTAAAAAATACAAGCAGGATGGCTCTTTATTACAATATCTCTTCTCCAATAAAGTAAAATGATCTGCCTGCTTGTGGTCTTCTTTAAAATGCACACTGAGCTGTGCATGCGCACCTTAGCTATTTTAGTAGAGTGCCTGTGTGCTGGGATGTCTGAAGTCCTGTACATTCGTGGTAGTTATGTCATCCTACACCGGCGAATCAGAGTAGCCAAAGACCGATACCTACAAGAAACTGGGGAGAAGATTTCTCATTAGCGTAAGACTGTTGGAGCAAAGGCAGGTATTGCCGAGTTTAATTCTGCTTTAAAGTAAAGGCAAAACTTTTTTTTTTTAGTTTTTGCAGAGTGGGGATGGATTAGAACACCTGTCAGTTTTTATTGCTGTCTTTTTTCTTTGAAAGAAGAAAATCCCAAATTTTGGGTTGTCCCCAGAAAAATAATAAAGGGGAAATCCTGCAATGGGGACACTGGTTCTAGTGACCTGGGGTCCCCAAAGGATTTCCTTAATTTGCAGGGATTTTTTCTCACTTCCTGTTTGGCTATGAAACAGGAAGTAAAGGGTAATTCTCAGCAATGGGACACAGATTGAGAAAAAAATTTGAAACCCTCCCTTGCTCTATCCAAAATGGAAAAAAAAACATTTTTGCCTATAGTTCTAGTTTAATTATGTTCTGCTTTTTATTGTTGCAAAAAAATAAACAAAAAAACATATGGGTTTTTTCACTGTGTCAGCCCCCCCCCCCCCCCCCTATAAAAGTCCTTTGGTGATGTAACAGATATGGATTAGTGAGGGAAAATTTACAGAAGGCAGAAAAAGTTAGGCGTTCATGCTGTTGCTCATTGCTTTTGCATCAAAAATGTCTCTCTATGTTTACATGTAGCCAGCCACAGTCACACAGACAGTGTTTTCTACAGCTGTCTAAGTAGCACTTACACCAAAGGAGCTACTGATGTGTGGGTACCCTCTGACTCACCAAGGCTGAAGGACAGCAGAGAAATAAGCAATAATAATGATGGCAAACTGCCATTAACACAGCTTACAAATTAAATATTATCAAAAACATTTATAAAGGGTACCTGAAAACTTGCTTCAAATGGGAAAAGTCTACACATCCTAGGCCCTGAGTTCAAGAGATGCCCTAAATATGGGATATATACACACAGGGTCTATAAGTCACAGCCCCTCCTTATCAACCTCTCAATAGGCAATGGTAGATAATTGTTGGTTGCCAGTGTTGGGGCTCAAGACTACATTGGAGCACTCTATGCAGATCTTTTGAAATTCCAATAGAAAGAAGAGAATACTGCACAGAATGAATTCCTGGGGGTCCCAAAAGAGGTGATGTTGTTACCCCCTCTTATCCCTCCTGCACAGTACACTGGATACACAGGCAGGCTAACTCTTGTGGGCTCTGATGGTGGTGACAGCTCCCCTAAACACAGTAGCAGTACCCTTGGTGAAACAGAAAACCTCCTGGGTAAGAATGTTCTCTCTGGCAGCTAGCTGGGCCTTGCTGTTCTATGGCAATGTGAGCCTTGACACAGCAAGGTCCCACCTTGACTGGGAAATGGGAAACAGTTTCTCACCAACAATGGCATACAGTCCTCCACCCATGCCTCCTGTGGGCACCTCTGCTCCAGGCCACAATCCTCTGCTCACACTCAGTGGTCTATCCAGCAATGGTGGTGTCTGAGCAGGTGTAACACCTTTATTAAAGCTGATCAGCTGAAGATACACAGAGGCAATAGGTGGCTGCCAAGCATGCAGCAGTAGGGGCTCCAAAACTCCAGCAGGTAGTGTGGACTGGCTCCAGCTGCACTGTGAAGATAACAGCTGATAGAATCCTATGGTGATGTCAGGAGGGGAGAAGCATAATGCGTTTCAGGGGACATGACCCTCTTTATCAAATGCAAAGGGAAAGGCAAGGGGAAGGAGAAGGGGATGGAAAAAAAGCCCAGAAACCAAGCTGCTGCATTCTTGGCAATGTCACAATAGTACAATACACACATATGGTAGGCAATCCACTAAGTGTAATTGGAAAAAATTGCAACATTTATAAACTACAATACTAGAATGACAAATATAAAAAAGAGAACAAGGATAAAATTACATATTTTAAAAATATAAAAAAATATTAAAACTGTGATATAGTGAGCAATTGTATATCAATGAATGCGGAATAAAGAGTACAGGTGGACCTGTATGCATGACGCTTAAACATTCATACTACATGGTTTGAAGAGGTAAGGGGGTGGGGGAAGAAAAAGAAAATGGGAAAGTACACGATCAAAAGAAAAAAATATATATATATTCTTTCTCATGAAACGTATGGAAAATATGCATTAAGGCTAAGTTTGGGGGATTGCTATAGTGCAGTAAGAAAATATGACTGCTACAATAAAATAAAAGCCTTAAAAAAATATTTTAAAAAAAACCCATTTTTTATAAAAAGTCATACAAAAATTAAAAAAATTATAGAATGGTTCACACCTCCAACTCCTCATTCAAACCCCCCGGTGATAAGGTGTTAAAATGGTATATTCAAAAAGTTTTGAAAAAATACACTTTAATGAATTTTAGTGCACACAAACAATATAATACCCACTTGTTTGATAAAATATAAAAGTTGTTGTTATGCCGAGTACGTAGATACCAAATCACTAATTATGAGTAGTTATAGCAATACTTTTCGGATTAAATAGCAAACAGCCCTCTATTGAGTGAGAAAAATAAAACAGTATTGGATAGGATTTTTTTATTTCTTCACTTATTGCAAGGTTCCTACAGCTATATGCATAATAAAGTCAGTTTGGTATTAATATTTTTCTTAATTCATTTCCCTGTTGTGTTATATAGCATCTGATGATATATATCAGTATAACTACTTGGCTTACTGTAATCAGGTAGCATTTACTTGACCCACTGAGCAGGGAACTGACATTATAATTTATTCTTGTAGTAAAGCACATCATCATCAACTGTCTGAGCTACATAATCACAGTACCTTTGTGTCAGACAGTAAAACTGCTTAAGCCATCTGTTGCAGAATCAACATTTTTCATAAGAAGACAATCACAACTACTCCAACTGCAATAGTATAGACAATGTAATGAAACAGCAAAAGTTACTTTTTACAGAGGAAGGATCTACAAAGTACTGTTTTTAACTTCTACCTATAGTTACAGTGCCTTGCAAAAGTATTCACCCCCTTGGCTCTTACCTATTTTGTTACATTACAGCCTTTAGTTCAATGTTTTTTTAACCTGAATTATATGTGATGGATCAGAACACTATAGTCTAAGTTGGTGAAGTAAAATTAGAAAAATTACACATAAAACTATTTTTAGAAATAAAAAACTGATAATTGGCATAAAAAGCTCTGGTGCAACCAATTACCTTCAGAATTCACATGATTAGTGAAATGATGCCCACCTGTGTGCAATCTAAGTGTCACATGATCTGTCATTACATATACACACCTTTTTGAAAGGCCCCAGAGGCTGCAACACCTAAGCAAGAGGCACCACTAACCAAACACTGCCATGAAGACCAAGGAACTCTCCTAACAAGTAAGGGACAATGTTGTTGAGAAGCGCAAGTCAGGGTTAGGTTAGGGTTAGGTTAAACAATATCCAAATCATTGATGATCCCTAGGAGCACCATCACATCTATCATAACCAAATGGAAAGAACATGGCACAACAGCAAACCTGCCAAGAGATGGCCGCACAGCAAAACTCACGGACCGTGAAGAATTGACTTTGGGGGGGGTGAATAGTTATGCACATTGACTTTTTCTGTTATTTTGTCCTATTTGTTTTTTGCTTCACAATAATAAAAAAAACATCTTCAAAGTTGTGGGCATGTTCTGTAAATTAAATGATGCAAATCCTCAAACAATCCATGTTAATTCCAGGTTGTGAGGCAACAAAACACAAATAATGCCAAGGGGGGGTGAATACTTTGCAAGGCACTGTACATGCACTGTACATGCAAAGTAAAACAAAGTAGCACTAAGCATTCTAATCCTTTAAAATATAATTGACAAATTCAGGGGAAAAATATCTTTGGATCTATTAAAGTAATGCAACACATTGTAATATTGCTAAACAAGTGCAAAAGTATCCCCAATATTCTCTAGATCGACCCTGAATAAAGAAATAAAAAAGGTGATATAGTTTACAGTATGTGTAGGTTTTGAAAATACCACAATATACAGCCTATTTTACTAGTATCTGGAATGCAAGATGTCATCTTTACATGCATATAATAAATAGGATAGCTGCAAATGACTGTAGTAGTCACCACTACTACAGCAGTCTTTCAGGCCCAGTGCCGAGGGTGACACTGGCTCAGCACTGCTGCCATTTAGAGACATTGTATTTTTGTTCAATGAATATAAGGAATTATCTGATTGTACAAGGTGGAGAGGTGGGACATCATGATCTCCGCCATGTCCAATAATAGAATGCCTTTTATTCATTGAAAAAATACAAGACTTTCTCTGAATATTGGCACTGGACCCAGAAGACCACTTCCACCCTGTTGGATTTTTACTGCTTAATCAGCTCAGCAGGCTAAAATTTTACTGATCAGTGTATTCTTATGGCAGCGAAGTCTACCCACTGTGGCATCTAGTAGCCACATCCTGAGTTGAAAGGGCACATTAAAATACACTTTGGTTTGATTTAGGCTAGCCATACACCTTTAGATTTCTCACTTTCAGTCCTGCATGCTAAACAAGAGAAATAATCTCACTGCCCCATCCACTCTAAACATAGTGGATGAAGGAATCTCTATTGCGTGCTATTTTATTCAGCAACCAGCATGACTAGCTAGTGACTGCTGAACACCCAAACAGTGACCTCATATTATTGGAGTCAATAACTGTTCATCTGAAAAATTCAACAAAATCAATTTAAAAAATGACTTTTGTCAAGTTGGGTGGTGCCTACAGCTCAAAATTTAAGTGTTCTTGCTGTATGGCCAGCTTTAATAGTGCAACACATATACTCATCAGCCACTTTATTAGGTACACCTTGCTAGTACCGGGTTGGAGCCCCTTTTGCCTTCAGAACTGCCTTAATTCTCTGTGGCATACATTCAACAAATTGTTTCAAACTTTCCCCAGAGAGTTTAGTATATATTGACATGATTGTATCATGCAGTTTCTGCCGATTTGCACATCCATGATGCAAATCTCTTGTTCCACCACATCCCAAACGTACTCTATTGGATTGAGATCTGGTGACTGTGGAGGTCATTGGAGTACAGAGAACTCATTGCCATGTTCAAGAAACTAGTGGTGAGATGATTTGAGCTTCATGACATGGTGCATTATCCTGCTGGAAGTAGCAATCAGAAGATGGGTACACTGTAGTCATAAAGGGATGGACATGGTCAGCAACAATAATGAGGTAGGCCGTGCCGTTTAAACAATGCTCAATTGCTACTAAGGGGCCCAATGTTCTGCCAAGAAAATACCCCCCACACTATTACACCACCACCAGCAGCCTGAACCATTGCTACAGGGCAGGATGGAACCATGCTTTCATGTTGTTTATGTCAAATTTTGACTCTACTATCTGAATGTTGCAGATGAAATCAAGACTCATCAGACCAGGCATTGTTTTTTCAATCTTCTGTTGTCCAATTTTGTTAAGCCTGTGCGAATTGTAGCCTCAGTTCCATGTTCCTAACTGACAGGAGTGTCACCCAGTAGGGTCTTCTTCTGCTGTAGCCCATCTGCATGATGGTTTGATATGTTGTGTGTTCAGAGATGGTATTCTGCATACCTTGTTTGTAACAAGTGGTCATTTGAGTTACTGTTGCCTTTCTATCATCTCAAACCAGTCTGACCATTCTCCTTTGACCTCTGACATCAACAAGGTATTTTTGTCCACACAACTGCCGCTCACTGGATATTTTCCTTTTTTTGGACCATTCTCTGTAAACCCTAGAGATTTTTATGCGTGAAAATCCCAGTAGATCAGCAGTTTTTGAAATACTCAGACCAGCCCCTCTGGCACCAACAACCATGCCACGTTCAAAGTCACTTAAATCCCCTTTCTTCCCCATTCTGAAGTTTGAACTTCAGCATTTCATCATCTAGATGCCTAAATGCCTTCAGTTGCTGCCATGTGATTGGCTGATTAGCAATTTGTGTTACCAAGCAATTGAACAGGTGTACCTAATAAAGTAGCCGGTGAGTGTATATTGTAGAAGCATACAGACTCTTTTAATTACCAAAATGTGTTTCATCCAATGAGTCCACATAGTCAGCGATTTTAAATACAAACCATACTAACAATTTCAGGATGGCCAACTAATGGCTCAGAAACTCCATGGGTTCAGTGCTGTTAATAATGGTACATGTTCTATATGATTTCAAGATGCTTGTAAGAGTTATGAATGGCTTAAACTTATATGAAAAACTTTGTGAGACTACAAGGCACTAAAGATGTTTCCAGAGATGGCAGTGTTCCCATTTGTGTAATGTAAACATTGATTCATCAGAAATCCCCACCAGGCTCTAGAAGCATTAGAGGTGCATAACAGGATTTTCATGTATAAAGAAACATATTGAATATTTAAAGCACAGCCCATCCTTTTCTGCTTCACTTGTCTACTTTTGTTTACACGCCTTTGCCATTCTTCTGTGTGAATTGAATGCTAAACCTTCTCTTGGGAGACATTACACCGCTCACAGAATGCCTCAGCAGATGGTGCTTTCTGTTACAACAGAAGGCTGTGATTACACCTGAACTCTTCAAGAACCCAAAGTTGAGCAGTGAAACACGATGAAGCCTTGTGAAGTTCTAGCTAATGTCTTACTGGTGTAGTTAGAAAGATTGGCAAAATAATTGCATTTCTTTCAACACTCTATCTGTTTTGCTGCTAACTTTTCTACAACATTCAAAAGATCTAAAATGGTATGTTGTGATGTTCAAATGAAGTGAAAATAAATGGTGAATGGTCTACAGAAAGTGAAACAACATCTTTTTGTAGTAGAATTTTTTTTTTAAAAAAGAATGATTCAATCACGAGGAAGGTTATTCTCCAGCCTCAAGAATTAATGGGCAAATCCTGAACTGGTTTCAAGTGGCATATTTTATCAACATTTTTGACATAACCTAATGAAAAAAGCCTTGAAAAATCAGCAAAGTCTATCTACAATACACTTTGCGAGATAGTTTTCACTATAGCAAAAATGTACTATAGTTAACTTGAATGGAAAATTACAGAGAAAAGCTTTTATAGATTGACTTCCGAGAAAAAAAAATTGACAAAATATCAAAATATAATTTTCAGATTTTACCAATAGGCTGTGTAATTTGTATTTCATGATAGGAAAACTGGAAAGATTGTTGTGTTCTGTATATAGTAGATCTTTGAATGAACGTACAAGTTCAACTCCTAACCAATGTGTTATTTTCTGTTCTGATTGTTATTAAGAGTTTGAAAAGAGGCGAATACTTGCAATGACCTACTACAATACAGATAATTCACTAAGCGAGTATATTCCAGTGCTGTTGCCTTAGATGTTATGCATGACTTGAGCACAATGTACATGTGCCTTTGAAAAGCATTTGACCCAAAACAAATGCTTATTTCCAAATGTTAAGCTAATTTTCAGACAAAGGCATTGTATTATTTGAAAAATATCAACTGTGAAAGAAAAATACCGGTATTCCTTTTATGTGGTTTCAGAAAATTTTATGTAATGTTGGATAATAGACTGAAAACAATGTTAGGTCACGTCACTAACCTCTGTAGCTTCAAAATCATTTTTGTAGAAAAAAAGATGACATTATTATACAGGATTTATGTAGCGCCAACACTTTTCACAGTGCAGAGGGCAGACAGTACAGTTACAATACAATTCAATACAGGAGGGATCAGAGGGCCCTACCGATTAGAGCTTACAATCTACGAATTGGCATTATAAAAAAAATCAGTTAACTACTTAAGCTCTGGAAGATTTTACCCCCTTCATGGCCGGGCCATTTTTTGTTATTCTGCACTGTGCTACTTTAACCACTTGCCATCCACGCCAGTTCTGACACTTCGCTCCTACATGTAAAAATTGTTTGCTAGAAAATGTACTTAGAACCCCCAAACATTATAGATTTTTTTTTAGCAGAGGCCTTATAGAATAAAATGGTGGCTGTTGCAATTTTTTATGTCACACAGTATTTTTGCAGTGGTTTTTCAAACACAATTTTTTGGGAAAAAAACACTTTCATGAATTAAAAAAAACAAAACACTAACGTTAGCCCAATTTTTTTGTATAATGTGAAAGTTGATGTTACGGACAGTAAATAGATACTTAACATGTCACGTTTAAAAATTGCGTCTGCCCGTGGAATGGCGGAAAACTACGGTGCTTAAAATTCCTTTACAGGTTACCAGTTTAGAGTAACATAGGAGGTCTCATGCTAGAATTATTGCTCACACTCTGACATTCGCAACAATACCTCACATGTGTGGTGCGATCACATTTACATATGAGTGCAGGAGTAACGTATGCGTTCGCATTAGCGTGCAAGCACGGTGCGCTTTTTTTTTGTAGTTTATTATTTTATACAAAAATTTTTGTTTTTACACTTTTTTTTTGGATGAACTTTATTGCTATCACAGGGGATGAACAACATCCCTTGTGATAGCATGGGCCATGACAGGTCTATTAGACCCAAAGTCTCTCCTCTAGCCTCCCACGCAGTTGATCAGACAGAGATCGGTCTGATCGGCTGCTTTCCTGGCTGCTGGTGGCCAGGTAAACAAAGAGCCGAAATCAGAAGTGACAACATAACTTGTTGCTCCCGCTTTCCAGGGTTAGAGAGAGAGAGGGGAATTACATCAGTTCCTCTCTCTCTGTACAGGACACCCATAACCACCGGCCATATTGCTCCCGGCCTCCGCGATAAGACCAGAGATATGGTGTTGGACTACCTTTGGCCTAAATTCTCCTAAGAATTGGCAAATATAAGTCTTGGATGGTGGATATTGGAATCTGATATCACTGTTCATGCAAAAATCCAGGTCACAATCCTGTGCAATGTCCTTTTGTCTCTTTTGGTTACTTGACCATGTCGACTGCGCTTTTGCTTATCAGCCAAAGTTTTCCCAGAAACTGTGTTTGCCACCATAACCATAAATTAGCAACTTCATTCACAGAGGCATCCGCTAATCAGGCACCAACAATTTGCCCTCTTTTAACCACTTCAATACCAGGCACTTAGACACCTTCCCGCCCAGACCAATTTTCAGCTTTCAGCGCTGTTGCAATTTGAATGACAATTGCGCGGTCATACAACACTGTACCCAAACAAATTTTTTATAACTTTGTTCCCACAAATAGAGCTTTCTTTTGGTGGTTTTTGATCACCTCTGCGGTTTTTATCTTTTGCGCAACAAATAAAAAAAGACCGAAAATTTTGAAAAAAAACCCAACGTTTTTCTTTGATTGTTAAAATTTTTTGTAAATAAGTACGTTTTCTTCTTCAATGATGGGCACTGATATGGCTGCACTGATGGGCACCGATGAGGTGGCACTAATGAGGTGGCACCGATGAGGTGGCACTGATGGGCACTGATAGGCGGCACTGATAGGTGGCACTGGTATGCGGCACTGATGGGCACTCATAGGTGGCACCGATGGGCACTCATAGGCGGCACTGATGGGCACTTGTAGGTGGCATTGATTGGTACTTATGGGTGGCACTGATGGGTACTTATGGGTGGCACTGACAGGTGGCACTGATGACACTGATTGGTGGCACTCAATAAACTGATTGGTGGCATTGCTGGGCAGAACTGAAACATAATGGTGCCAATCAGTGCCCCCTGTCATGAGAGCCGCCGATCGGCTCTCCTCTACTCGCGTCTGTCAGACGCGAGTGAGGAAAGGCCAATCAACGGCTCTTCCTATTGACATCATGATCAGCCGTGATTGGACACGGCTGATCACGTGGTAAAGAGCCTCCGCCGGAGGCTCTTTACCAAGATCGATGTAGCAGTGTGTCAGGCTGACACACCGCTCCACTGATCGCTGCGATGCGCGCCCCCACGGGCACGCAGCGGCATGTTATCCTGCTGGACGTCATATGACGCCCAGTCAGGTTAACTGAACCACCACCCGGCCGCCATATGCTATGGGCTGGGCGGGAAGTGGTTAAACTCAGTAGGCTCTGACATGACTCTGTTATACTAGCAGCTCCCTCAGTATCTCATCACACAGTGAAAGCAAAAGAATGTTACATCGCTGTCGCTTTCAACGTGAAAAATGTTGTCACTTTCACACCTGCAAATCATGTAGCGTTTCCATAGTTTTGTCCAACCCTTTGTCACGCTTACCCCTAACACAGTTGATCAGACACTATAGCTGGCTACTGTGTTCTTCACCTATAGCAGCCCCCTTTCCATAAGGCAAGCAGGCCTACTGGTACTCAGTTTCCCCACAGGATACACAATGCTATAGTGCCTGGCCATCACGCCAGGGCAGGCACGAACTGAGCAAAGCAAACAGGTACTTGCAGTTGGCAGACATACAGAGTGGTTCAATGTCAGTCCAGGTAAAAGGCAGGCAGAATTCAGAGAATAGTCAATATCCGATCCGAGGTCATACACAGGGAAATCCAATCTAGCAGACCAGGGCAGACAAATAGGCAGCTTGATCAGGTATAACAAACATGAGACTGCAGGCTTGGCTAGCTTATATCAGGTTTGGTCTCCACCCAGAGTCTGGCCACAATCAATCACCTTGCAGGTAGACAGACAAGGAGGACACCACAGCCAAAACCAGGATGCTGGAACCAGCAGCTCTGACTGAGCAGGAGCGCATACACTCCCGACACCCCTGTACTTTTAAATAAACCTCCTTATTAGTGCTTACTGTTTTTCTGCTGGTGAGTGTAGACATTCATCTGTCCTTCTGAAGTTTTCCAGAAATTAAACCCTATCATTATCATGTTATCACCATACCAAAGCAATACATGGGTTGTTCCAGCATATAATATTAATAGGTGGTTTGCGTGAAAGCAAATGATTGATAAGTGAAACAAAAGGATCCCTGGTGTGTACATTTATTTTCATGGATTCATATTCTTAATAATAAATACTTTACAAAGTGATAGCTTTGGCATTTTTGTATTGTTTAAATGTAACATAAAATGAAACTCCCCTATAAAAGGCATACAGATGACAATCCTGACCCTTCTTTTAAATCAAAACAGAATAATTATTAAATAATTTAAGAGGGTCTTAGCGCTAACCTTTGTGCAGTTGGTCAGCAGTCAGTATATTTGTTAAGATATAAGCTAGAAAAAGAAAACTGGATAAATGTTGCCTAGAGCAATCAATAAGATTTCATCTCCCAAAGAAATGAATTGCAAAAGGTAACAGCTCCAGATTCTCCATCTATATGTTCTCCAGTTTTCTTTATTTTAGCTCTACATGCGTTGTACTTCTAGCTTCCTTATTTAACCAACAGTTTTGGAGAATCGGTGACCATGTTTGACATTGAGCAGAGATGAGTTCCATTTTACATGGTCCAAACATTGTCTTAGTAAGTAATTGGGGGGGGGGGGGGTTTATATGAATGTCAGCAGCTACCAAATGTAGTAAAGTATTGAAAAGGTGACACATTGCAGGTAAAATTAACCTATACTTAGATGTCAACGTAAAGTTATGTTAACAATTTTGCATGATCAGCACTCTGAAGAAAGCCAAAAACAGTTTTTTTTTTTGTTTTTTTTTTTTAGGAAAAGTAAGTTCTTCTGTTATTTTTATTTACCTTTCATTGCAATATCAATAACAGAGATTAAACCCTTTCCTGCCTAACATTGTAAATTAACATCCTCCTAGGCAGTCCCTTTATTTGCAGCTCCAGAGCACCTAATTTTAGGGGTGACCTGCACAGTGCTGGACATTTGATCATTTCATTTGATCAACTTAAATTGTGATCACTCATATTTGTTGCCGATCAAGTTTTCTGCAATCATTACCCCAACACTTCATATTCGTGATATGTGCTTGCTGTACTATTTACTTGTATGAGAAAGTATCCTGTTCTCTTTGTATTACTCCCTTTGTGTGAAATCACTGGTGTTCCTGCTAGACCCCTTGTTTTCCTATTAAAAACTGACCACACTAAGCAGGAGAGCTGGGAACGCCATGTACTCTTCTCCATTGATCTGACTTGTCCTGACACACCCCCGCCCCCCTGCACAGCCTTTCACTGATAAGCTCAGTGTGCTGCTGCTTCTCCTCCCCCAGCTCTTATGCAGCTGAAAACAGAGGGAATCTGATCACTTATAAAAAAGGGAAAAAAGGTATTTATTTATTTTTTTCCTTTACACGGTGATTGTTTACAAATCACTTTAAGGCCTCATGCACACGGGATGTTAAAATAACATTATGAAAACGCCAGTATCTTTGCAGTGATTTTTTTAAACTTTTTTCAGCTTTTTTCAACATTTTTGCAATATCGTTTTTTTAGCGTTTATTAGCATTTTTTAGCGTTTTTCCACGTTAGCGTTTTTTAGCGTTTTTTTTTTTTCAAATTTTTTTTTTTCAATGGATCAAAAACGTTAAAAACAGTTGGTGAGTGACGTTTTTGAGTGTTTTTGAGCGTTTTTGAGCGTATCAGCGTTAGAGCGTTTTTACAGCTGAAAAACATCTCTCAGAACCCACTGTTTCTGGGTTTTTTTACAGCTTAAAAACGCCTATGCCATTTGCAGCTCAAAAACGCCTAGGTGGGCATGAAGCCATAGACTAACATAGACAGGCCTTTTTAAGCTGCAAAAAACGCTCAAAAAAGTGGCTGTAAAAACGTCCGTGTGCATGAGGCCTAACACTTTCATTGCAGCTGTGTTACAGCAGTACAATGAAAAAATGATACATTCCTGCAGCTGTTGATCTTTATGTAGGAGCTAGTCAGGTTGCTGTAAAGGCACCCAATTAATTACTAAATTATAGAAGCACCAACATCCCTTCTCTTGTGGCATACCTACCTCCTTCCAGTGCCTGGGCCCACCTTGCTGTTCTGAGCCCAGGACCAGTGTAGGGAAATTAAGGTTAGTACTTTCAGGCCATGGCTATTGAAATACTGGCTAAGGCAGCTGGGTAAGCAACAGAATTGCGGACTTTCTGTCCCTAATATGCACTATATTAGCAGAGGAAGCATCAGGGGTAAAATAGACCCTACAATCAAGAATGTAAGGAGTGGAATTAATTGAAGTAAAATTGTTGATTCCTTCACTGTCACAATCCCTCATTTATGACTAGGAAAGTGTACAGAATGTGACTTTAAATGTAATATTAAATGAATGTGGTATATCTCTAAAACATGTTAAAGTTTCATTAACAAACCAAATAAAATGACAGTGGACATACATCAAAATACATGTATTTGTGTAGGTATTATATTTTATATATAGTTTGACCACAGCAGTTTTGCCTTAAGGGCCATGTTTATTCACAGTCTCATGTCCTATGTCCTATGTCTTATGTCTTATGCCAATGCTCTTCATTCAATAAAATCATATGTTACACAAAATAATAACCCCCCGAAACAAAATCCTACTTTAAGGGAAACTTTGCTGTAACAATAACAAAAAAGCTGTTTATCCTGAAATAAAGGTCTTATCAACATTAAAGTGGTTGTAAACCCACTTTGAAAAAAAATAAAAAGACTAACACCAGCAAGACAAAGGCATGATGAGCTAGTATGCATCACATACTAGCTCATTATGTAATACTCATCTTAGATCGAAGCCCCCGCAGCAGTCCTCATTCACCACTCCTGCCGGCGACATCGTTCCCAGAGTTACTTCCGGGTATTGCGGGCTCCGGCGCTGTGATTGGCTGGAGCCGCCATGACGTCACTCCTGTGCATGACGCGGGAGCCGCTTGTAACGGCACAGTCTAACCGAAGCAACGGCACGTACGTGCCATTGCTTCAGTTTGCTTCAGTGCGCATGTGCTGATGATGTCGGCACATGCAAATACAGGGGATATCTCCTAAGCTATTCAGGCTTAGGAGATATCCAGGGTAGCAACAGGTAAGCCTTATTATAGGCTTACCCATAGCAAAAAGTATGTTGTAAGGGTTTACAACCACTTTAAGTAAAAATTAAAGATATCTACAAAATATAAGAAAACCAAAATGTCAACTCCCTGAAAGTCCAGGAAAAGCCTTGAAGCAAAAAAAGTTTATTGTAGTTGGAACAACAGCTAATAGTGACTGACTCAAATCAACCACTTAATAAAATAAAGACAAAAAATCTCCCAATAATGAGAAAAAAAAAGACAGTTAAAGGATTGATTGCCCAAAGAGCTAGCTATCAAAATTTAAGTACAAACTAGGGTTTTGGCATAATATCTCAAATGAGTAGCTGATTTTCTTTTTTAATCTTTGCATTTTATTATAAAAATTGTACAATTCCTCTTTGTGGAACCAAAAATCAACTTTCAAATCAAAAGTCAACTTTAAAATCATTTGGGCTTTTCTAAGGAAATATGCAGTTTATCAAAATCACATAAAACCAAATAATCTATACTAATTACTATACCATACATACTGTACCTATTTTCAGATGAAGGATTCCATTTGAAAATGTACCCTTGCATTAAAAAAAGAACATATTGTATTTCAATTATGGTTCCATCCTCACTAATCTGCTGAACATATTCACAATGAAACCTCATTTGCAGATGTTATATCACAGAACTTAAACAATTTTAACACTACAGAACAGAAGGAAACCAGTCAAGTTATGGTGGGCTGATCAATTGGAACCAAAAAAAAACATTCTCTAAAACAATGTTTTAACACTATGCCAGACTATCATGAGGGAACTAAAAAGGAAGAAGAAATCCCCCCAGAAATATAGGAAGCAGAGTACTGCCTTCCTTAAAACAGAATGTATTACCATGTCATAATGTGGGGAAGTTGTGCAAAATGACTTCTTTATGCCTAATTGTGATGCCATAACACTTTCTGCTTTTACGAAAAAAACAATGCTGAAAAAAAAAAAAAAAAAAAGAAAAACAATACTGAAAGAATTTTAGCACAGTACACCATTTGTTGAAGATAACAAGCAAAGCCACGTCTGCAAGACAATAGAATCGCCAAATAAAAATGCATAACATTTTAGCTCAAACACCACATAGCACAAGACGTAAAAATCAAGGGCAGGTCTACAAGGCATCAAAAAGAGCCTAGAAAAAAGCAACAAAAGGGATGGGTTGAGCTAAATGAATATGGACCAGAAGGATATATCTAAACAAGGAGATCACCAAATTTAAGAGGTGCAAGGCTACGTAGACAAAAGTTGAATATCATTTAAATCATATTTACAAAATCACATTATCTACCATCATGTTTTGGAAGTTTTTGCATATTTATGGAAAATGTTGAATGATGAAGCTAATACACAGACATAACGTCAAAGGTTTGCCAGGATGCCTAGAGACATTGGGGTTGATTTACTAAAACTAGAGAAAGCAACATCTAGTGCAGTTCTGCATAGAAACCAACTGGCTTCCTTTTTTTTTGTCAAAGCTTAACTGAACAAGCTGAAGTTAGAAGCTGATTGGCTACCATGCACAGCTGCACCAGATTTTGCACTCTCCAGTTTTAGTAAATCAACCCTATTGGGATTGAGTTACTAAAGACAAATAGGCTGACCACTTTTCAAGGACATTTTCACTTTGCAAGGTAATTTTCTCTTAGTTTAGTGAATGAGGTGAAGCTCTGCTGACTTCCATCATCCAATCATGTGCAAACAAAAGCACAGTTTTTTTTTGTTTGTTTTTTTTGGGGGGGGGGGGGGGGTGCATGTGATTGGGTAATCTGTGCAAAGTACAAAAGTACATTTTCACCACATTCACAACATTTAGTAAATCAACCCCATTGTGTATTAGCAAATATGGGGGAGTATAAAATATTGTGATTGTCATTATTATTGCTACTACAACTCTTTTTTTCTTTTTACTAACTACTTTAGCACCGCTTTAAGCATTTGCTTGATGTAACGGTGGAAGAGTGGGTGAGTTTAGAATTTAGACCTAGGCCATGAGATCTGAGATGCTGAAAAACACTGGTCTGCTACTGATGACAGAGTGGTTAGCTGGAAAAGTCATGTTAAAAATGAATGCCCTGCACGAATACCCTGCTATTCTGTGATAACTTCTGTTCCTGTCCACTGGTTCCTAGTGCTGTACTGCATGTTGGCAGCACTCCTGCTATCAACCTTGACTTAAACATATTTTATGTTCAGCTCAATGATAGTAGATATGTTTCTGGGGCCCCAATAAAAATTTTGCTATGGGGCCCCAAGATCTGTAGCTACACCCCTGCTTGTACCCCTGCCCATAAACAGTGACTTTGCCTAAGATTGTTTCCGTTCAAATAATATGTGCACTCATGTTTTCAAAACGCTTGTTGTATCTGCCATATAGTTAATTATGTAGGGATTTGTGGCATGAATACATTTTCCGAGCCAGTTAACACTAGAATGAGGTGCAGTGCGAACTATCTATTGTGTGTGCCAATAGAGTGTTAAAGTGGACTTCCACCCACTTTTACAACTCTTCAGCATCCCTCACTAAACTGTGCACTGTAAATGAATTGGATATTTTTTTATTTTTTTTCTCAGCACTTACTGTATATCTGCTGTATTCATTTTTCACTTCCTTCTCCCTGGCCGCGGCCCATCGCATCATTTCCTGTTTGCAATGCCTTCTGGGAAGGGGTGGCAACTTCCTCTGACACTGCCGTTGCTATGGAAACATGACCTGAAAGCTATTACATTGCTTGTGCTGCACTGAGCATGTGCGAGATCTGCAAGGATGAGATCCAGGAAGAAATACAGTCTGGCTTCAGATGGCCAGACTTAAGATGGCCACGGCCTGCTGTAAGTTTATAAAATAACAAACTATTGCTATAAACTAACAAAATAGACCTTAGTTTACAGACTAACTTTACTAGAATACATTAAGCTTGTTTATTATAGTGGTATTTTTATTTAAAAATGTTTAATTTTGGCCGGAACACCACTTTAACAACACCCAAAATGTTTTGGTGTTGGCGTGTTTTTTAAAAGAAGTACATGCTTCACTTTCTCTGTGTTCAAATGAATGGGCTGCAAAATCACATCCCATGAAAACGCACAGAAATTGCACAGGAATTCTTGCCATGTTCCTGTGTGATCCTAGTGTTAACCGACCCTCCAACCTATTTATATTGTTTTACTAAAATAACCATATTTAACATAGCTTAGGCACACTTTGTATCTGAACTTTTAGCATATCTTAACTAAGCTGCACCTGCATATGTCTATTCACACACAGTAAATGTACAAACAGAACTGTAAGTTGAATATGGAATAAGTTGCAATGTCAGCAGTTTTATTACAACAGCAAACTTTTTTGGCAATTGGCAGCCATGGATACCAGTGTCATTATATGTCACACATTAGTACAAGAGGGTGTACTATGATAGGAGGGCAGCATCATTTCAGGTAGAGGAAATTAGACATTATTCTTGAGCTCACAGTTTGTAGTGAAATAGAAACTGTGCTAACCCATTGACTCATTACATATATATGCTGGGTGGTTTTGTGCAGTCATTTTGAGATAACATTTTTCTGTAAATAGCTTTTTAAAACTGGAAGCATTCTTAGAGTCACCAGTGAATAATTGGTAAACCACAGCCCATTTATCACAGTACCTCAGCAGGGCCAGATAATGCTCATTATTTTTTTTTCTTCTATAAATGTGCATTCTTTATATACACAAACCGAAAAGCTGCAGTGCCCGTGGTAAATGCTTATGTACTTATAATAAGAAAAAGCAATAAATATTCAGGACAGAAGAAATCTGAGCTTTGCCGGACTGAGTGAAACAATCATTATATTCAGCATAATGCATTATTGAAATGATGTTCCTGACTGGGTCAGCTGTAACAGGAATATCACATTATAAAGAAATAGAGAAATTTTTATTTCATATCATATTGTTACATCTATATTTTGCAAGACATTAAACAAAGTGATTGCTCACTAATTGAGTATTATAGAGACTAATGAACTTGCGCAAATACATTTTTTTTCAAGTACAAAGGATTATAGCCTATCATGGTTTCATGGCATTAAAACAGCATATGAATGGGATTACCACTAGAACAGTGATGCAGAAAAACAGAACTTGAAAACTCATTCCATATTTTCTTTATGATAACCATGATGATTAGTTATAAAAAGGGAAGATAGATGGGATTCTGAAAGAGATGCGGGATAGTAGAGGGCAATATCAAGTTGGTTACAAGGAAACAGGTCACCTTATGATAGTTTTTATAGAACAAAATGATCCTTGGGTCACCACTGCCAAACCATTTATTAAAGCAACAAAATAATTATTAAAGCCTAAAGCTATTGTTTTTTTTAAGCATGGGGATCAGGGTATGTCTTAAATAGGGATGTCTTTCCATAGAGACCACTGATATCCCACAGAGTAAGCAGTTTTAATTGGTGGCTTACTGCAATGGGGCAGGATTTTCTACTACCACTGAGAGGACATTAAGAACTTATTGCTTTGCTGCACTCAGAATTTTTAGATATATCCTTTTAAAGGAAATTGAGAGAGGCTTTAATATTAACACAGGCATTCTGTGAGACTGGAATTCCAACCGTAGTCTTCAGATCTGCACCTCAACAACATGTTTTGATTGTCTACATATTCTGTAAGTAGGATACAATTATGTCAGAATAGGACATAAGTTAGGTGTAGGTCAGAGTAAGTCATAGACGTACTACATGTTTCTCTTCTACTGTACATCATTGGGGATATTTTCCCCTGACCTCTATCCCTGTGACACCAAGACAAGAAATGAGAACAATGGGTGTCACCAAATAGATACAAACTTGATTGAGGGTCTATTTTTTCTCTAATTAACTAAAAAAAACACTGTTGTGGCTATATCTGCCCTCGTTGTAGAGATTCTCTACCTATCTTGTGCCTCTGAGCCCTGGACATTGTGAGAGGATTTGAAGGCATATCTTTCCAGTGGCAACAATAAAACTGACTGAGGTTGTAATCCTTCCCTGCTCTTTTCAAAACTAGAGAAACATCACTGGCTAGATTTGGCCTTTACCCACTTCATGCCCTTAGAACTTATATGTATGTCCCCAGGTTGAAGTGGTTATATCGAGATCATGGCTGCAGTTGATCAACATTTTCAGCCGGTGATGGCCTTTAGAGTATATGTGATCTGAGCGGCTCTACAGCCACCCGATCACTTCTACAGAGTGCAGAAGGGGGCTCCCTTCCCGCCGCCACCATTCCCTGTATTTCCAGTGTGTGTGCAACCCTTTCCTGCCTGATAAACACAAAAGGGAGGAATGTACATCTGTACCCGCCCCCTTCTGTGATGTAAGAAACTGGAAGCGATGATAATTTTATCACTTTCAGTTTTACTTTGTCATTTACAAACTGTTACCAGGTCAGCTGTTACTGGTGTAGGTTTGATCAGCTGCTTTTTCGGGAAGAGGAGAGATCTGGGTTCACTGCCCCAGCTATAACAAGGGATGTTGCCCATCCATTTTGATAGCAATAAAATTGATCCAAAAAAAATGTAAAGAGACAGTGTAAAAAAGTAAATAAAATAAATAATATATTTTTTTTTTAAAGTGCCCCTGTCCCCTTGTGCTCAAGCGCAAATGTGAATTCATATGTAGGTCCATATGTATATGTGAACGGTAATCACACCACACGTGAGGTATTCCTGCAAACTTCAGGATTAGACCAATAATTATAGTGTATATGTACTCTGTGCAAAACCATTACAGAGAGCAGGTAAGTATAACCTGTTTGTTCTTTTTTTTTGTTTTTTCGAAAGTCGAACCTTTAATACCACTTTAAAGATTAGCAAAAGTGGTCCTATGTTTAACCACTTGACCACTGGGCACTTAAACCCCCTTCCTAACCAGACCAATTTTCAGCTTTCGGTGCTCTCACACTTTGAATGACAATTACTCAGTCATACAACACTTTACCCATATGAAATTTTTATCCTTTTTTTCACACAAATAGAGCTTTCTTTTGGTGGTATTTAATCACCGTTGGGTTTTTTATTTTTTGCGCTATAAAAGAAAAAAGACTGAAAATTTGGTAAAAAAATGAATTTTTCTTTGTTTCTGTTATAAAATTTAGCAAATTAGTAATTTTTCTTCGTAAATTTTGGCCAAAATTTATACCGCTACATATCTTTGGTAAAAATAAGTACAACTTGGTGTATATTATTTGGTCTTTGTGAATGTTAGAGAGTCCAAAAGCTACGGTGCCAATATCTGAAAATTGATCACACCTGAATTACTGACGGCCTATCTAATTTCTTGAGACCCTAACATGCCAGAAAAGTACAAATACCCCCCAAATGACCCCTTTTTGGAAAGAAGACATTCCAAGGTATTTAGAAAGATGCATGGTGAGTTTTTTTGAAATTGTCATCTTTTCCCACAATTCTTTGCAAAATCAATATTTTTTTTTTTCTTTTTTTTTTTCACAAAATTGTCATATTAGAAGGTTATTTCTCACACACAGCATATGCATACCACAAATTACACCCCAAAACACATTCTGCTATTACTCCCGAGTATGGCGATACCACATATGTGAGACTTTTACACAGCGTGGCCACATACAGAGGCCCAACATGCAGGGGAGCACCTCCAGGCGTTCTGGAGCGCTCAGGCCAATTCTGACATTTCTCTCCTACATGTAAAAATCATCATTTATTTGCTAGAAAATTACATAGAACCCCAAAACATTATATATATTTTTTTTAGCAAAGACCCTAGAGAATACAATGGCGGTTGTTGCAACTTTTTATCTCGCACGGTATTTGTGCAGCAATTTTTTGAACGCGTTTTTTTGGGGAAAGAAACAGTTTTGTGCTTTAAAAAAAAACAAAACAGTAAAGTTAGCCCAATGTTTTTGCATAATGTGAAAGATGAAGTTCCGCCGAGTAAATAGATACCCAACATGTCACCCTTCAAAATTGCACATGCTTGTGGAATGGTGCCAAACGTCGCTACTTAAAAATCTCCATAGGTGACGCTTTAAAATTTTTTCCTGGTTACATGTTTTGAGTTACAGAGGAGGTCTAGGGCCAAAATTATTGCTCTCGCTCTACCGATCGCAGCGATACCTCACATGTGTGGTTTGAACACCGTTTTCATATGTGGGCGGGACTTAGGTATGTGTTCGCTTCTGCATGCGAGCACACGGACATGGGCGCTTTAAAAAAATTTTTTTTTTTTTTTTTATTGTTTATTTTACTTTATTTATTTTAGTTTGACACTTTCCCCCCCCCCAAATTTTTTTGATCACTTTTATTTCTATTACAAGGAATGTAAACATCCTTGTAATAGGAATATGGCATGACAGGTCCTCTTTACAGTGGGATATGGGGTCAATAAGACCCCACATCTCACCTCTAGGCTGGGAAGCATGAAATAATAATAAAAAAAAAACGATCTTGGCTTCGATCGTAGCGGTGAGTCGGTAGAAGCACCGGAGGGTGGCGGGAAGGGGGGGGCGTCCCCTCTCGCCTCCCATAAGAATGATCAAGCAGTGGAACAGCAGCTATGATCATTCCTATGTTGTAGGAAATCGCCGGCTGAAAAAGCTGATATCTGAATGATGCCTGTAGCTGCACCCATCATTCAGATATACCCGCTCAAAGTCAAGGACGTCATATGACTGTGGGCGGGAACTGGTTAAAAATTGCGGAGTATTGGGGGGGCGTGGCCGGATGTTGGGCTGAACAGAAGCGTGGGTAATTAGCTCCTGCCATCCTGATCCATTATCCTGGTCTTTGGACTCCAGCGGACCTGCCTTGCACCCCTCATAACCTTCCAGCTTGGGGGAACACTGCTTGGACTCGCCAGCACAGCGCTTCTCATACCTGCAGCTGCCTGAAGGACGGACCGCGGCTCCGGCCTAGTTCCCGGAGCGGCGGCCATCTTGCCTCACCCGGCGGCGGCCTCAGCAAGATCTCCTGGCCTCCCTGAACTGTCCTGGGCCCGATCGCCTCCTGTTGTGGCCGTCCGACCGCTCGGGGCCACCCCCGGCGGCGTTTCCTCCCCATTTTGCGGCTGCCTGAGGGACGGATCGCGGCTCCGGCCTGCGTTCCGGGGCGGCGGCCATCTTGGTGCACCCAAGGACAGCCCAAACAAGTGCTTCTGGCCCACCCGGTACATCTTGGGCTCGGTGACATATAGCTGCTGCCGGCCGCATCATCCGGGCTGTCATTGGGGTGCTCACTCGCCCTGTGGCTGCCTGTGGGAGGGGCCGGGGCTCCGGCCTAATTCTCGGCGGCCATCTTGCTTCACCCTGTGCAGGCCTCGGCGGATTCTCAGGGATCCTCAGACAACCTTGAGCCCAGGTTTCTCTTCCCACAGCCATCGGGACCCCACAGCTGGCCAGCTGCTGCTTGCTGGACCCAGTGTGTCATTCTAACTGAACGGCAGGGGGGGGAGATTGAGGATCCGGCCTGGTAGGAGGCGGCCATCTTGGTACACCAGTGATCACCTGTGGCTCTCCTGTCCCCTTGGCACCTCTGTGACTCTGATCCATCTCCATCCTGGTGTATATTCAGCAGCTCTGCTCAGCAAATACCTTCCTCCGGTCTGGGGGGCCCCCCCGGTCCTTCCGATGACCGGGAAACGGCAATCGGCAAAGAAGGCAGCTACCTCCATCTCCCGGATCTCGCCACCGAACACACGTGCTACAGCTGCCTTGCCTATAGCACCATCCTCTCCGGCCTCTGTAGCGGTACAAACAGACACCTGGATGGCGGCACTTAGGGCCTCGGGTCAAGAGGGGCCCCCGACGGTCATGGAGGAGGCGTCGGAGCGGCTGGGTGAGGGGTCCACCGCAATGATACTGGCAGCCATCGCAGATAGTAAGTCATCCGTGGAGGGGAAAATAGATACCCTGACGATCGAATGTGGGCTGATAAGGCAGGATATGGACAAAATTAGGGGCCGTTTAACAGAAACTGAGCAGCGCATTTCTACAGTGGAAGACGTGGCAGCCTCCACGGCACAATCGGTGGTGGAGCTGCAGCAGCAGGTTAAAACTCTAATGGCCCGTTCAGAAGATGCAGAAAACCGCCTCAGGCGCAATAATATCCGGGTGGTAGGACTCCCTGAGGGTGAAGAGGGCGCCAACCCTGTGGAGTTTGCGGAGGCCTTTTTCAAAAAGCTCCTGGGACTGCAGCATCTGTCTCCTGTCTATGTCGTGGAGCGAGCACATAGGGTGCCCGCGGGCCGGAGACCGACGGGAACATGGCCGCGTGCGTTTCTTGTGCGCCTGCTGAATTTCAGGGATAGAGATATGATCCTGGCAGAAGCCCGCAAGCACCCTGAATTGAAACATGAAAATGCTGTCATCCACTTGTATCCTGATTTTTCGCCAGAACTGCAAAAGAAAAGACGCTCCTTTACAGATATCCGCAGACGCCTGAGGGAGAAGGGTCTGATTTATAACATGCTGTATCCTAGCCGTCTAAAAGTACTTCATCGTGGAGCTGCAAAGTTCTTCGAGTCCCCTGCGGAGGTGGCTGAGTGGCTGGATGCCATCGCTTAATGCTGGGACCTGGTGGCGGAATCTGTCTCACGGAAACATTTAGATTGGGTCCAGAAGATACTTGCCTTAATGTGGTACTAATGCTGAGAGTGGTGGTTCCCGCTGATGCGGCACCTTTCTGGAATCCTGTTGTCCCAAAACAGTTTTTTTTTTTTTTTGTCCCCCTAGCGGTCTGCAATGGAAGACAATCTCTGGAACTTGCCATCCGTGCACTGCAGGAGCTTCAGGTACTGTTCTAAATGTTTGCACTACCTACAAGTCTTCCCGAACCCCCTTTTTTGAGTGGATAGACTCTTGGAACGTTCCACCCTTTGCTCACTAAGTTGATGGGAATAAAGTTTCTCCGGCGGTTTTGTTCTTTTTTTGGTTCTGTTCGCCTGGAGCAAACAGGGAGTTGGGTTCTTAAAATGTTTTTTTCTGTGACTTCTCTTTTTTTATTAATTTTTGCAAGTCCGTTTTTATTTTTTTCTCTTTTATGTTTTTTGTTGGGAAAAGATGACTGTTTACTATGCTTCCCTCGGTGGCCCACCTCATTGGTGCGACCACATGAGGAGGTAAATTGCCTATTAAGATGTATGCTGTCCATCTGTAGCGCTGTGGTGCTTTACTGCTCTCTGTGCCCGGGTCCCCCCCCCATTGACCTCCCCAGTTTATGGGACAACTCCTGTCCTTATCCAATACCTAGCTCCACTCTATGAGTGACCTCAAAATAATCTCGTGGAATGTCCGCGGATTAAATTCCAAATTTAAACGTTCATTGGTCCTCCAGTACCTCAAATCCTTGAATCCCCATATTATCCTCCTGCAGGAAACCCACCTAGAGGGTAACAAAATTTTATCCCTGAACAGGAACTGGGTACAGAGAGCCATACACTCTACGCACTCCTCTTATGCCAGGGGAGTGGCTATTTTAATACATAAAAACTTACCATGTGTTATAGAACATGTAATAACAGATCCCTATGGGAGATATGCAATTGTGGTCCTTGCCATTGACTCTCAGTTATTGGCAATAGCGAATGTATATGTTCCACCCCCCTTCAAAAACGAGGTTCTGTACCTGGTTTTAGAGAAGATTGCCACCTTTGGCCCATTAAAAGTGCTAGTGGCGGGCGATTTTAATAACATCCTAGACTATGGGCTGGACACCTCTAACCCGACTCGGGTGCGGAATCTGGAACTGGGTCACTGGGCAGACACGGCGGCATTGGAGGAGGTGTGGAGGTGGAAACATCCTGGTGAGCGCAGTTATTCTTACCTTTCCCACGTCAGTGCCTCCTCATCCCGTCTTGATCTGGCTTTTGCTAATTCAGCACTGCTACCACAGATTGTAGAAGCCGTTTACCTGGCGGGGGGGCTTTCCGATCATACCCCCTTACAGGTAATGTTGAGCCGATCATCAGGCAATAGTCGAAGGAGTTGGAGGCTGCATCCGGGGTGGGTGAGTGAGCCTTCGGTTGAGGAATTGGTCTCCCCACACATACAGGAATACTGGGACAACAATGAAGGTTCAGCAGATGGGCTCATGGTTTGGGATGCGTTCAAGGCATCCACCCGTGGGGCATATATATCTGCCATTAAAGCCGCTAGGGTGGAGAAAAATTCAGAGTCGGAGATGCTTCAGGCCCGTGAACTACGCTGTGCGAAGCTCCATGCTGATACGCCCTCTTCCTCCACCCTGGCGGAGTTACAGATGGCCAGAAGGGCCTTGTTGGTCCATTTTCAAACTCATACACAATGTACATTTAAGAGAAGGGCTGAGGAGCTATTTGAAAAAGGGGATAAGAATGGGAAGCTGTTGGCCTACTTGGCGGCAGACACCCGAACACACACAGCTATCCCGTGCATTTATTCAGCTGGAGGTAATCTAGTGAGAGATGGAGAGGGTATTATGCGGGCTTTTGTGTCGTACTACTCAGAGTTATATACTGCTATACCCAAATATGATGACCAAGTGCTAATGGATCTGTTGGGCTCCCTTCGGATCCCGGAGCTGCCGGGGGAGGTGGCGGCGGAGTTGGAAGCTCCTTTTACTCTTAAGGAATTGGCTTCGGCCATTGCCTCCTTCCCCAATGGTAAAGCTCCGGGTCCGGATGGGATACCAGCGGAATGGTATAAAACTTATGTGGAGCTGCTGTCTCCCAGACTCTTGCAACTTTATGGAGAATGCTTTGAGACGGGGAGACTGCCGCTCTCGATGTATGAGGCTCATGTGGTGTTACTGCCCAAGCCTGATAAAGACCTTCTTCAATGCTCCTCCTACAGGCCCATAGCACTGTTAAACATGGACCTCAAAATTTTGACCAAAATGATTGCCAATAGATTGATGAAGATTCTAGAGCACTTGATATCACCAGATTAAACAGGGTTTATGCCCAACAAAGCAACTGACATTAACATCCGCAGAGTGTACACCCACACGCAAATAGATGAGGAGATATCTTCTGGAGGGGCTCTGGTGTTTTTCGATCTGGAAAAGGCATTTGACTCCATAGATTGGGGATATATGACCCAGGTACTTCAACGCATGGGATTTGGTCCTATATTCCTCAAATGGATATCAATGCTCTATGAGCAGCCGGTGGCAGCACTCCGCCTTAATGGAGGGGTGTCTGACAATTTTCCAGTATCCAGAGGCACCAGGCAAGGGTGTCCATTGTCACCGGGCTTATTTGCGCTGGTCATGGAACCTCTGGCGATTGCACTGCGCTCCTCCTCTCAAATTCAGGGTATTGGGGTGGGTACTCTTACCGAGACTACAGCCCTTTATGCAGATGACCTGGTCCTTTTCATTAGAGATACTGGACCTTCTCTACAGGCTGCGCTGGCGCTACTGGAGCGATTTACAGGGGTTTCTGGACTCCGGGTCAATTGGAACAAATCTAAGATACTTCCGCTACGTTCTCACCGGGCGAATAGACAGGCAGAACCAGGTAATCCCTTGCAATGGGTAACACAAATTAAATACCTAGGTCTTCAAATTACGAATTCAGTGACGGAATTCATTAGTCTTAATGTGTCCCCATTACTAGACATCATCTCTAAAAAATTACATTCCTGGAAAAATCTTCCATTGTCACTTATTGGGAAGATAAATCTGCTCAAAATGAAAATACTACCATTACTCCTGTATACCCTTAGAAATTCTCCGGTGTGGATACCAAAAACAGTCTTCAAGTCAATAGACAGTATGATCTCTTCCTTTCTGTGGCAGGGATGAGTCCCCCGCATTAAACTGACCATTTTGCAGCAGCCGTGGGGGGAGGGAGGCCTAGCGGTACCAAATTTCCAAAAATATTTTTTAGCCGGCCAATTAACGGTGGCACACCGATGGTTGACCACGCCTTCGGATGACGCAGCTGTGTCGTTGGAAGCGGCATGTGTGGGTTCATATGAAGCACTATCCCACTTGGTATATAGGGGTTTACGGGCTCCCTACTCACTGACGCCCTCCATGCGCTCTGTAATTAGGGCATGGTCCATGACTCAGGGGCTCCGGCCTTCTAGTCCTAATAAATTTTCTCCAAATCTCCCCTTGTGGAGGAATCCTGGTCTGCCGCACTTCTTCGATTACCCGGATCCCATAGTGTGGACAAAATACGGAATTAAGACACTAAATCACATTGTAGTGAATGGCACCCTAATGTCCTTCGACGTGTTAAAATCGCGTTATGAACTACCAAACTCGCATTTTTTCCGGTACATTCAATTAAGGCATGCCTTTCAATCCCAATTTGGAGGAGAACCTCTTGACCTTGAGCCCAGTGATCTAGAACTGCTGACCCGTAGTGACTCATTGTCTAAACCAGTTTCCAGCATATACAGAGATCTCTTTCAGGAAACAACGAAACTGCTAGAACCCTGCAGACAGGCATGGGAGGCTGTGACCTCAGGGTTGGATAGAGATGACTGGGATGATGTATGGGGAATTGCAATTCAGACTTTGGTCTCCACTAGGGACAGACTAATTCACTTTAAATTCCTGCATAGGATTTATCTGACCCCAGCCAGACTTGCTAGGATGTTTGGGAACCAGCACTCATCTTGCTGGAGGTGCTCCATGCCGCTAGCGAATTTTATGCATATCTTTTGGGAATGCCTACAGGTCAAGGCATACTGGCAAGATGTAGCAGGCTGCATAAGGTCGGTCACCTCTATTTCGATTCCCATGACAGTTGAGGTATGCTTACTGCATTTGGTGGAGCCCCTAGCTACTACCAGGGCTATTAGAACTCTTCTTACTATATTGTTGTTTTATGCCAAAAAGAGGATTATTCTCTCCTGGAAGAGTTCCTCAGCCCCAACCTTGGAGTCCTGGAAGGCATTGGTTAACAAGGCAGTACCATTTTATAAAGCCACTTATTTGAGTAGGGGGGCACTGACCAAATTTGACAAAGTGTGGGGTGGTTGGATGGCATCGGTGGATACGGTGTCAGACTAATTACAGATAATTTATCGCTATTGATATTGGTGTACGAGGACACAAAGGAGGATGTATATGACTAACATACAGGAGCAATATTGACAATTCTGCATTAGGACATATGGTCACTTGTGGGGGGGAGAGTTACTTATCCATGCATAATTCTTAGTACTGGGGTGGGGGCCGGGTCATGCCTTCTGTATTTAGCATTAAGACTCAAGTTGTTAAACAATGAGGGTGCGGTGTCTGCTAGTGCCTTCCTCCAATCTGGAGGCCAACTTGGACAGTATATATCTGGGCAAAAGCTTCGTTGTTTGGGGGGGAGGGAGGGGGGAGTTCTAAACGTATGTCTGTGGTTTTGTATGTAAATGTCCACCGGCAGTTGTGTTATAGTCGGTGGCTGTCGGCCGTATGTGGCCTGTTGTTATTTGTATGCCTTTTAAAATGAATAAAAAAGAATTTCCAAAAAAAAAAAAATTGCGGAGTATTGCGGGCTATTGCAGAGTATTGCGGGCTATATTGCAGAGTATTGCCGGGTATATTGCAGAGTATTGCCGGGTATATTGCAGAGTATTGCGGGGTATATTGCAGAGTATTGCGGGGTATATTGCAGAGTATTGCGGGGTATATTGCAGAGTATTGCCCGGGTATATTGCAGAGTATTGCCCGGGTATATTGCAGAGTATTGCCCGGGTATATTGCAGAGTATTGCCCGGGTATATTGCAGAGTAGTGCCCGGGTATATTGCAGAGTAGTGCCCGGGTATATTGCAGAGTATTGCAGGGTGTTATGCAGAGTATTGCAGGGTGTTATGCAGAGTATTGCAGGGTGGTATGCAGAGTATTGCAGGGTGGTATGCAGAGTATTGCAGGGTGGTATGCAGAGTATTGCAGGGTGTTATGCAGAGTATTGCAGGGTGTTATGCAGAGTATTGCAGGGTGTTATGCAGAGTATTGCAGGGTATAGTGCAGAGTATTGCAGGGTGTTATGCAGAGTATTGCAGGGTGTTATGCAGAGTATTGCAGGGTATAGTGCAGAGTATTGCAGGGTGTTATGCAGAGTATTGCAGGGTGGTATGCAGAGTATTGCAGGGTGTTATGCAGAGTATTGCAGGGTGTTATGCAGAGTATTGCAGGGTGTTATGCAGAGTATTGCAGGGTGTTATGCAGAGTATTGCAGGGTGGTATGCAGAGTATTGCAGGGTGTTATGCAGAGTATTGCAGGGTGTTATGCAGAGTATTGCAGGGTGTTATGCAGAGTATTGCAGGGTGGTATGCAGAGTATTGCAGGGTGGTATGCAGAGTATTGCAGGGTGTTATGCAGAGTATTGCAGGGTGTTATGCAGAGTATTGCAGGGTGGTATGCAGAGTATTGCAGGGTGTTATGCAGAGTATTGCAGGGTGTTATGCAGAGTATTGCAGGGTGTTATGCAGAGTATTGCAGGGTGGTATGCAGAGTATTGCAGGGTGTTATGCAGAGTATTGCAGGGTGGTATGCAGAGTATTGCAGGGTGGTATGCAGAGTATTGCAGGGTGTTATGCAGAGTATTGCAGGGTTGGCTGAGCATTGAGGGATGGATGGATGTGACTGCAAATGTCACTGAGCACCGCTGTGGGCACTACACATGCAGCCCACAGCGGTGCTGCCATCCGATCCCTCCCCCTCTCCCCTCGCACTGTACCGATCGGTACAGAGAGGGGAGGGAGGAACCGGCGTCATGAGATGACGCCGGTCTGTTGACATGTGATCGCTCCGTCATTTGACGGAACGATCACGTGGTAAACGGCCGCGATCAGCGGCTATTTACCGTAATCCGTGATGCGCCGGGTCCTCTGGACCCGGCGGTCACGGATGTTCCCGAGTGCGCGCCCCAGGGGGCGCGCGGGAGCATCGTTCTGGAATCACGTCCATGGACGTCCACCCAGAACTAGCCGACCGCGCTGTTGCCGTCTTTCGGCAATGGCCCGGTCGGCAAGTGGTTAAGCCCCTTTTTCCTACTTTTTTTTTTTGCCGACCGTCTTTCACTTGTGATAGTGGTTAACTGACAAAAAAAGTCTAGTCCAAATTATATTCTGTCAGGAATATTTCCTTTTAATTTTATTGTCTAGAACAGGGATATGCAATTAGTGGACCTCCAGTTGTTGCAAAACTACAAGTCCCATCATGCCTCTGCCTCTGGGTGTCATGCTTGTGGCTGTCAGAGTCTTGCTATGCCTCATGGGAATTGTAGTTCTGCAACAGCTGGAGGTCCGCTAATTGCATATCCCTGGTCTAGAAGCAAAGAAAGACAGAATACGACTATGCCCAGTCCCTTTAGTAGCAAAGTGAGAAAAGGGGGGAATGTCCCCCAGAAAAAAGAAGGTTCTTTTTTCTGGGAGACTTTTTCCTCTTTATTCACATGATTTCTCAAGGTACCATGGCTCACGTCTGACTCAGTGTAATGGTGGAATATGTAAATGTGATTGCTGCGCGATCATGTGCCTCTTTTTCAGAAATACCTATCTACTTGTGTTGCTTTTGTAGCACATTGTAAGAAAAAATATCACACAGTACCTGCTGTCACATGTAAGTGAATGAAGGCACTTATTAGAATGAGCTCTCCATACCAAAGCATTCTCACAAAAGTATAGCAGATCCTTAGGCCAGTAAAAAAAATATCTATCTACATACATTCATATGTATTGGTTAATAATTAAAATGAGGTATTATGGTGTTTAAAGGTTTTTTGTGGATGTAACACTAGCAAAAGTCCTAAAGTGGAAAGGAGATCATTTGTAGGATAAACTGATGGCTCAACAGGGAAAAATACTCTGATGGTTCTACTAATTTTAAACAATGTATACGCTAGAAAGTAAGTAGGAAGGAGACTACAAAATGGATAACCAAAAGCCAAACAGAATTACATGGTGCACTCTGGATTAGGCTATAGAATAAAATGTTATAAAAATGGTTGTGACTATGTCACACAATAGCCCAATAGGACAGTCCTATATAGTACACTGTAATAGTAACAAGTCCATGTAAGGATGACATTAAAGCTAACCTTAAAGGCTGAGAGGTTGGAAGGAGCTAGAAGAGACTCTGGAATGTAGAGAAGACAAAAAGCAGTGCCCTCTAAGTGTAGCAGTAAAATATTTTAATTATAGGAATGCAAGAGTAACATTTACAAGAGAACGATTAAAACCAGAATGTATACGATGTGATCTTCTGCTCTGTCCCAGGAGAAGTGCTTGGTGTCTCTAGCTGCAGAAGCTGCCTCGGATTTGTTCATGCTGGTGGCTCCCAGTGCTTCCAGGGGACTCGGCGATGCTCGGTGGACACTCACATGCACAGGTGACGTCACTACCGGGTACAGGGTCAGCGGGCATGGCGCGTGTTCGGAGCATGCGTGCTACTTCCTCAGGCTCTGCTAGGGCCATCTTTGAATGGGTATTTATATGCTGGCACTGGCTGACTTCTGGGTATGGAAACCATAGGAACTCATAACAAGACAATGCTATCCACTAGGCAAGAGGACATTACAAATAGTATACAACAAGTAATTAGATACTTACAACAATCGACCAGTAGTAGTAAAAGGGACCTTAAGGGTCATACCTAAACAACAAACTATAGATATATAGATATATAGATATAGAGATATATAATATAATTTTTCTTTTAATAAGTGTACTGAAAACATCACTGTGAGATTTTTATATACATAGAATGACTCTAATTATGGAGATGATGGAATATGAGAAAAAAGGAAATAAATATAGTGAAATGAAGACAGAAATGAAAATAAAAATTAATGATATAAAAATGAAAAAAAAAAATATATATATATATATATATATAGAAAATTGTTGTCAAATACTTACCGTAAATTTCCTTTCCTGGCCCATCCTCACGTCAACACACAATGGATTAACATCTGCTCTGGAGCCCCACATTACCACCTGTATAGGTGAATAAAAGGCAGCTCCCCCAACTAAGATAGTTCGATAACTTAGCCTGCGACAGGCCACTAGGGAGGGAGTCCTGTGCTGACGTGAGGATAGGCCAGGAAAGGAAAATTACATTAAGTATTTGATAACAATTTGTCGTTTTCCTGGACAATCCTCTCGTCAGCACACAATGGGATATACCAAAGCTTAATATAGGGTGGGAGAGAACAAATTAAGAGAAACACTGACATCTAAAGAAAAGCTGCTAAAGCCAGAAGGAATTGATCTCTCTGGTCCCAAACATGCTGGTCACATATTTAGTTTGTAAGGTAGAATGAAGGTCGCACCAGACCTTCAAGCTAGCCCTTACCTATATCTTCCATGCAATCCTGGCATAACTGCCTCAAAGGCTGCCATCCCTTTAGTCAAATAGGCTTGCAATTATTTCAGAGCAGAAAAGTGTACTTCCTGCATGCCAATCTAATCACCCTGGTAACCCAAGAGTGGATGACTCCTAAGGGCCTTTGACCAAGTACACTGTTAGTAACTCGACCATGTGTAAGAAAACTGAAGTCTCCCTGTTGTGCACCCAGTGACTCTCGTGTGGAAACTAAAAGAGGAACTACTTGACAGTTTTCCTGGAAACTGGATACCACTTTAAAATTGAACTTTGGGGATAGACGTGGTATCCCTATCACTGGTAAAAAAGAAAAAGACACCAAAGCGCCCTTGCTGGAAAGTGTTGTAATCTTCAACATCCTTCTGTCTGAAGTAGTTGTTGTCAGGAGAACTAGTTTTACCATGCAGTACTTCAATGGAAATGAAACCTGTTGGAGCAAAGGATGTTCTCAGATCCAAGCCTAAGTCCCACAGAGGGAACAAGGATTTCCCTCAAGGTCATATATAGATTGTTATCTGGAAGAATAATCTGGTCACTGGCTTTGCACCCATCTGCAGCCTGTGAAAAAATAAAGTAGAGATCCCTTAAATGGCATTGTATGCCAAACCAACCTTTAGCACTGACTATAAAATGTCAAGGATATTGGCTAGAGCAAGGAACACAGGAGAGAAAGCTTTGCAGAGCAAACAAAACAAACTTCTTTCATATCCCCTCCTATGTAGCGTTCATGGATGATCTTTTGGTCACCAGGATCTGAACAACATCAGATGATAATCCCTGCACCTCTAGTGTAGCCTATTCCATAGCCAGGCTATTAAAAGTAGTCCAATTGGATGAGGGGGGGGGGGGGTTGACTAACCTTGCCATAGAAGAATTCACTTGATCAGAGACAAAAATCAAACAGAAAATTCCATGGCACCCTGCACCTTGTATGACGGAGTCTTTGCATTGGTATCCTGTTGCAAATATCAGAAGCTGCATGTTCAGTGAAGTCTCCCTGAGAACTACTGCTGGAATGCCCCATAGGGCCAATATTGATGTAACCGAACCAATAGTTGATTTTGCTTCCTTGGCAGGAAGACCAATTTTAACTGACTAAGTGGTTCTCTGCCCCACTAAAAGTTTCTTTGCAAGATGTAACAAGAAAAGACTTGATGTCCCCTTGTCAGGCAATGTAGGTTACTACTGTCTTGTTGTCAACCTTACTTAGGCCCCTTTAAAGATCCTGAAAGGCTTGCAATGCTAGAAAAAAGGCTTCCTTCCATTCAAGATACTTGGGGAGTCTATGCTTCACCACTCTCCAATCGTCTTGCACTTGTTTCTTCAGATCTTGGATTCCACAGCCCCAGAGACTGACATCTGGCTTCGGGATCATCCTATCTCCTGGGCAGAGAGGCAAAAAAAAAAGCACAGTGGCAATGTCCAAAATTCCAGTTCTTGTTGAATTTGTATAGGCACAAAGATTTTCTGATTCATAGATGGCCCAGCTCATAGGGTAAAGAAGGCAAAATTGAAACACCTCCTGTGCCACCTGGCCCAAGGTACCACCACTGCCAACAAGATCTTTCAAAAAGATTCCTGGGACTGTGCAAATTCTGTAAAAAGCACCTGATCTGGAAGTGACATCTGGCCACTGAAAACCTCACATGCCTCTGGTGCATGGCATCGATCAGTACATGGAAGTATGAGTCGGCCGGTCGATTGTTACCAACTGGTCCTCCAGCTGAACTGTCCCTGTGACTGTCTGCATGAACCATCTTGGCTGATTGGCGTATATGAACACATTTGATTCCTTCAAATTAAAACAGTTACTAGGTAATAGAAAAACTGGGGAGAAAGGCCCCCAGATGATTCCATGTTTTCGGCATCACTGGCATGATGGCCTTGTAGCAGTATAAAAATCTTGTCAACATCTTCTCTTCTGAGATCTGTTGGACATAGATTAAATGGATTCAGTGGTCAGCTTTGGAATTTTCCATTGTACGCCCAGCTGTCTTCTGGACCCACTGGTCTTTGATGACTGTCGTCCAAACCCTCCGGAAGGAGGCTACAATCATCAACTTCACTCAGGCCCCCTGGCCAACTGGAAGAGACTGGTTGGTAGCACCTTCAAAAAAACCTTCCAGCCATCTTAATAGCTTGCTCTGAACTTGATTTCATGTTAAAAGTAATTTTAAGACACCTCCACTGTGATCTATTAAATCTGTAGCCTGTCCTATAAGATTTGGCCTCCTGCACCCTCTGAAGTTTAGTATTCTTGAGTGAAGGATGGCGAGATCCTCTTACTAGTCTGTGGCCAGACTTTTTTCCTCCGGTCATTCGCTCAATTGTTCAGTGTTTGGCCAAACAATAACCCCCCATTATAGGAATTTTTAAAGGGTTGTGTAGATGTTCCACCTGCCTTCCAGTGGTGTAACCACAATACTCTCATAGCAGCGACTGGGTGTGCCAGCGCTTGTACTAGGTCTATCAAAAGCATCAACCAAAAGTCAGTTGCCAGGTTCCAATCTTTCCAGAAACTGTGCCAAATCCTGTAGCTTCCAGTGTTGAATGTAATCCCATTTCTAAAGTTAATATATATCAAAGTTAATGTATTGCTGGTTGGCAGGCAAAATCTGTCACTGTATAGATTCTGTGCAGGCCTGATGGCCAGATCACCACAATTTCTGTGTTCCAGATGTGTTTCTGCATGAGTGTTTTTAAAGCATTCTCAATGCGTTTTGCCGCTATAGATATGTTCCATACAGAAACAATGCAACATTCTACTTCTGTTGACTGTACTAGAATGTGCTGTACTGGTGTGAACGCTGTAATTGGAATCAAAGTTAAACATTGTCCATGAATTTGCAGAATAAAGACGCACTGGACTGCGTTTGGTGTGAACAAGTCCACTTTGTCATCCATAGGATCTCTGCAGGCAACCAAGTTATAAAAAGGCAAAGACACTTGCTGCACCAGACACTAGAGGGCAGCATCCACCCCAAGAAGTGCAGTGCATAAACATACAGCAGCCATCATATATGGATAAAGCTTAGAGAACCTGTTACTGTAAATTGGTCTTCTGACGAGGTCTCTGTCATCCTTCATCAACGAGCGCTTTATGCTCTGCCATTATGGGAAAATGTCATCCTTCATCAATGAGCACTTTACGCTCTATCATTATGGGTGTTGGACAACTAGAGAGGGGAAGTGCACAAAAAACAGCCACGTCTGTAAATATTGAAGAAGCAAAAATCAAGGAGTACTAAGTATTACCAAGGGGGCGGACTTTATAGGCTAAGAAACAATGGAGGGGAAACAATGTATAAACAATCAAATTTATTGAGGTTAACAATTACATAGAAAAAATAGGATTACGATTAAAAATGTAGCATATATGCATCTATATTTTTTGTACAGTGAGCCCTTGTATGTCTACGTGTTTCGCCGCTAGGCTTCTTCAAGACACGGCCAAGGTTCACAGAAGAAACAGATAAGAGAATATGTTTCTCTATCTTGGTTTGAAGTACAATGTCATATATAGTCACGATAAGATGAATGATGCACTTAGAAGCTAAAAATAGATTGAATATAGTTGAGTCTATAAGCAGGGGCAGATGAAAAATTAATTAATATTCCTGGTTTGAAAAAGGCCAAAAAAGGGGCCAGAAGGCGTCCAACAATAAGTCCTTAATTCAATTTCAGCAGTGCTGGTGGCTGTATAGAGCCTGACAGCATATCGCTGTGTATTCAGGATTTAAGTAACAAAGTACCCCTGGGAGACAGTGTGCTCATATTTGCACAAAATATATGGAGAAAAGCATATTACCTCTCACCAAAAATATGGTTCACTGACCATCTGCTTTCATCCACTCACTTTAGAAGCAACAGATGAGCTTCAGGCAGCATTCCCAAAGGCAGACATCAGACACAGTTAAGCTGGACACACACTATACAATCTGCTCTTGATTTCTTCCCTCAGATTCACCAAAACCACAATACAAGAGGCCAAACCTTAAGAGTCTTGATTGGTATACAATCAGGCAGGCCCAGAATCTGAGGTAAGTCCTTTACCTGTCACAACTTCAGAGAGAGGCCCTCACAACTGTAGACCCCCAAGATCATTACACCATTGCACGGCGTCCGGCAGTCCCATGCTGTGCTGCCCATCTCCCTGCACCCTGTGACACCATTCACAGCCACGCTCAGACTGACAATAAAGCCAGGACAGCAGTGCGGTGTGCTGTATATAAAGACAGGAATAAAATAAAAACCAAAGGGAGAGACAATGATAACATTGCAGAGCTCTTATAATACCACATCTGTACAATATCAATGCAGTTTAAGCATCATTTTGTCCATAGCCTTGGCACAAAAAGGCACCCAGTTTAGAAAAAAAGGATTTACCTTCTGCATTCAGGGTCTTCCAACTCCATGAGAGGCTAAACATGGAGGGGTAAGTGCGGCAGGGGGGATGCAGCAAACAACTTACCAACTGCAATCAGGTGGCCTGGAGCAGACCAAAAATGAACTATCTTAGTTGGGGAGGAGCTGCCTTTCATTCAGCTATACAGGTGGTAATGTGGGGCTCCAGAGGAGATGTTAACCCATTGTGTGCTGACAGGAGGATGGACCAGGAAATATATATATATATATAAAATAATACATTTAGGGTAAAAATATAGGGTAAAAATAAAAATATAAATAATAAAAAAAAACATAAAAAATGTATAATTGTAAGTAAACGATAAGAATAGTAAATGGAGATAAGAGTACAGACTTATCAGCTATGCAAGTGACTGGTCATATAATATTATTGTATATAGGGGAGAAATTGTGGGTGAAGGAGAATGGGAGGGTTTTGGAAAGTCTTTCCTTCATGCCTGAATGGGGAGGTATTTCACATACAAGGAGGATGAAGTACATGGTATGGAAGAAGAAATTGTAGTGATGATTATGTGGGACATATATGTTCACACCCAGAGAAGGCATGCTCATATACGTGCACACCCATGGACCAAATAGCATCACAGGATGATTACAGGACCCATTATATTATAAGAGTGTTAATTTCAAGGTCTTCATTTAGATCCTATTTTGCTTGCGTCTGTCTAGCAAGGTTATTTTGTGTTATAAGCAAGGAAGCTGAGACCTCAGCAGTGTGTAAATGTGCTTTTACTACACAAAAATGCTGTACATGTAAAACAATTACAATATTAGGAATACAAATCAAGACTGACAGATATCTATAACAAGCAAAATAACTAGCAAATAAACAGCCTATGGTCTGTAACAGTAGAAATACACTTAAAAGTTACTTAACTCTGATTACTGTGTAATCATGATCTCTGTTGCTCCTGAAGACCAAGCACCTTCTTTTTCGCTTATTACAGATTCTTCCTGCTCTGGTGTTAATCCATGATGAGTGGGCTCCTATCAGTCTCTACTGCTTTTGTTTACCAGTTTGTAGACAATGGTTTCATTTACCTTAACAACCAAACTTCCAACTGTCAACCCTTGCCATTGTTACCAAGGCATTCATTTGAGAAACATCCTCAGACAAACCTGATCTCTGCAATCAAACTAGTCTGATTTCTATTCTATCACAGTCTTATAGAAAAATTGTATATTTTATATCAAATGCAGCACATGCCGCCCTTGATTTTTCTCTCAGACTACACAGAGAAAATCTCTTCATTACTAACTCATTCATTTGCTATCACTCACATTATCACATGTTTGGGTTTTAGTAACCTTTTTTTATAGATGCTTTGTGTTTTTTGTGATTTTAAATTTTTGTACTGTTTTATTTGTGCACTGAGTATTTTCCATTTTTGAGTTGATTCGCATATTGTTATACTGGTTTACTGGTTTTCACCAGTTCCTTTACTAACCACTTCTTTGCACATCAACCGTTTACCAGTTGTGAGCACATTGGTTTAGTCTTTAATGGTTTGTGTCTCACAGATTAATTTTTAGCGCAGCTTCATCCTTTTTTACATTTCTGTCCGGTGTCGTATAACGTCATGAGTTGCAGCTTGATTTTTGTAGCTAATAGTGCAGTTTTTTTCTTTCCATACCCTATCATTCTAAACATTAATTTTCCTTGAATGCAACCCCTCCCATATTTCTGTCACTGAGAAGGTGTTTCAGTCTTTGGCTAAAAGTTCATTACAAAGTCCATTCTAAAGTTCTTTGGAAACAAATCCAGCTTGTAATACATCAAAGGCCTTGCTCTCCACAGCTCTTGCGGTTTTCCATCATTCTGTCCATCATGTAACCACTTTTCTCTGGTCTTCCTATGGATCAAATCGGAGAGAGCCTGTGGAGTGGAAAACAAAGCGGATTATCTGTTCTTTCTAATAATACATAAACAGTAGATCCCAGCCTTTCAGCTACAATCTCTCCTCTAAATGGCTTCTTGCCTGGATATCTGACCAATATTTTGCCACCTGCCTGTATCCACTTCTGACCCTCCTAAAGAACATCAATAGGGAGGAGAGGAAATATACTGATATTTCCCAGAAGATCACTGCTGTTTCTGCATCTGCCAATGCAAATATAACTTGAAACCTTCCTGCCAGATTCTTTCTCATTCCTAGATAGGCTTCAGCTTCAGATACGTCACTCTTGGTTTCTGTTTCAATATATTTATTGAGATTTTCAGTTCAGATATATAAGTAACAATACAGATAATGCCCCCTCCTACAGGCCAATATAGCCTGAGAGTGTCAAACATTTAAGGGTCAAATATCTAACATTTAATGCTTGGCATATAGCTGTGTGTACATCTCCATGCATAACTCAGTAATCGTATATGTGCTATCAGTATAATGTTTTGTCTTATCATCTCAGTTTCAATATTTTCTATTGGAAACATATAACAGTAGTAACCGTAATTACATGTTGTCATAAAACGTGGAGGCCCCATGGGGGGGCCAGAAGCTCCTATAAACATTTGGCATATAACATGTATTTGGTGTAGGTAGTATATTTGGCTCACCTGTCCTTAGGACTGTCAATGATCTAAGTATAATGTGTTTATCTAGACCTTTATAACCACTGCATACTTAAATGAGCTGGTTGATCAGATGCACTGTGGAGAGTGATCCCGATGTATCAGAATTGGTTAGGGTCACATCGTGTTGGGGCCTCCAGGATAATCACTCCACCCTTATGGGTTCACACTGTGGAGTAACAGAGCCCGTGGTCCCAGCCCGATGATGAGCCCCATCTGTTACCTCGTTCCCCTCCCAGGGGATGCCTGCCGGATCACAACAGTCCCCAGAATAGGGAGGAGGGGGTTGTTCACTTAGGATCAGGTCAATCTCAATCAAAAGCATAGCTATCTATCCTCTGTTCGTGACAATCCAGTTTGAGTGGTAAATTGCCTTGTGAAGAGCTAAGTGTTAAGCTCGCAACATGCCAATAACAAGTCTGGTGATATGTACCATGACAAAGGGTTAAGAGAGAAAGTGGGGGAGATTAGGAGGAAAGAAAAGAGATAGGGGAGGGGGAAAAGTTATGTGGTCCCTCTGGAAATTCCTTCATGTATGTAGGTGACCCGGGTAAACGGAATCTTGATATATGTGGCCCATGGTTCCCAGAACCTCTCAAAGCACTGGACCGTGTCCAACAGCTTTGCAACAGTCTGTTCCTGGGTCATGATCCAGGATATTTTCCGCTTGGCAGCCTAGATTGATACTGTTGTTTTTTTCCAGGCTTTTGCCAAGGTAATCTTGGCTCCCAAACACATGAAGGAGATAAGTTGTTATGTGCACTTAGGGGTGTTGTGCACCCTGCGGTATAAGAGAATGTATGTGGGATCCTGAGGAACCTTGGGTCTCTGTTACCTTTCGTAATACATGGAGGAATTTATCCCAGTTGTTTCTTATACAGGGTAAGTCCACCATATATGGAGCATCGTGCCTACATGCCCACATCCTCTATAGCAGAGAGGGGAGGTGTCTGGATATATCTTGGATAGTCTAGCGGAAATATTGTACCATCTCATGAACATTTTAATGCTAGCTTCTATCAGTGAGATGTTTAAGATACCTTTAGACGATCTGCAGAAGGCTTGAAACCACTTGTCAGGGTCCATCTGGATGTCCAGATCTGCTTCCCAGGATCGAGCATATGCTTAGGAGTTTGCCTTGTCTGCCAGGAAAGCGTATATAATGGAGATGCCACCCTTTTGAGATCCTATGCTGGAACACTATTGTTTGTACATAGTTGCTATGGGAGGGCCCGACTTGTCAGTCCAAAGTGTGTGGAGGAAGTGTCTGATCTGGGAAAGTCTGAACTTTTCAGAAACTGGCATGTCCAGTTTGCTCAGGCAGTGCCCTAATGATAAAGGGCCATTTGATGTAAAGAAGAGTCCTATCCTGAAAAGCCCCTTGTTCAGCCACCAGCAAAATGTTTATATATATTCATCCCTGCGGGAAAATCAGGGTTGTGAAACAAGTGTAAGAGGGGTCTCAAGGGAGATATCAGTTGTGTGTGTTTATGTATTGTATCACATAGTGCTAGGGAGTGGGATAGTGTGGGAGCTAGGATAGCCGGTCTGTGTTTTGCTGGTCTCCAGAGTAGGAAGTCGAGCGTATGGGGGGGGACTGCCTGCCTTTCTAGGGAGACCGAGTCAGATTTGTGGCCCTTGGAATAAATGATGGAAAATTGGGCCAGTTGGGCTGCTTAATAGTAAAGCCATGGGTTTGGGAGTCCCAGTCCACCTTGCGTTTTAAGTAGGAGTAGGATCTCTTTCGCAAATTGGTGACCCCAGTCTCCCCAGACGAAGCTGACAATCTTGGATTGAAGTGGACTTCACTGACAGTACCTACCAGAAATCACAACAACTTATCTCTAAACCCCCAATGCTAATATACATCAGTTTGAAGGTGAGAGTTCTGTGAGACCACACTCAGAAGACATTACATGGAGTTTTAATGGGTCATTTTACAACATTTTAACATCAGCCAGTTACTGATTAGAGGATCCTTTATCTTCCAAATCCCACTTATAGGAGACTCTCCATTCTAATTGTTTTCCATGGACTAAATCACATTAATTATTCCAACCGTGCACTTTATTTATATATTATAATTGTTTTATTTATCTATTTTAGTGTATTTTTCCTTTTACCTTTCACTGCGGTATTATCAGTACACATGTTCCCATTGCACGGCTTTGCACGTATTATAGCTTTTCTCTTTATATATGAGGAGTCACAGCATTCATTATACATGTGAGACAACTTTGTCCCTATAGTGAGTGTTGTTTATACCACATCATTCAGTACACTACTATTTAGAGATTTTTATGCTTTACACACAGGACAAACGGGGACATGCTAATGTAAACAAGCATCTCCCCGTTCTGCCTAGTGACAGTGTCACTGATCTCTGCTCCCTGTGATCGGGAGCAGAGATCAGTGACGTGTCACATGTAGCCACGCCCCCCACAGTTAGTAACACTCCCCAGGACATACTTAATCCCTCCCTAGCCCCCTAGTGGTTAACCCCTTCACTGCCAATGTCATTTACACAGGAATCCGTGCATTTGTATAGCACTGATTGCTGTATAAATGACAATGGTCCCAAAAATGTGTCAAAAATGTCTGATGTATCCGCCATAATGTCACAGTCATGATAAAAATTGCTGGTTGCCGCCATTACTAGTAAAAAAAAATTAATAATAAAAATGCCATAAAACTATCCCCTATTTTGTAAAAGTTATAACTTTTGCGCAAACCAATGTAGAAGAATACGTATCGGCCTAAACTAAGGAAAATTTTTTTTTTTAATATTTTAGGGGGATATTTATTATAGCAAAAAGTAAAAAATAATGTGTTTTTTTCAAAATTGTCGCTATTTTTTTGTATATAGCGCAAAAAATAAAAACTGCAGAGGTGATCAAATACCACTAAAAGAAAGCTCTATTTGTGGGGAAAAAAAGAACGTCAATTTTGTTTGGGAGCCACTTTGCACGACCATGCAATTGTCAGTTAAAGCGACACAGTGCCGAATCGCATAAAAGCGCACTGGTCAGGAAGGGGGTAAATTCTTCCGGGGTTGAAGTGGTTAAACGCACTTGGGCAACTTGGGCATTCGGGTTAGATTAAAGGGTAAAGTCTAAGGAATTTGACTCCGAACCCCCAACATTCTAGGATGTCAAAGAGGTAAGGCCAGGACACTGAGTCGAAGGTCTTCTGTAGATAACAGGTAGCCTTCCTGACGTGGCCCCCCATCCCATTGGGGTTGTAGGACGGAGATCAGGTCAACTGCCCTACAGATTTGGTCTGGTCCCTGTCTCCCCAGGATTAAGCCCACCTGGTCTTTGTGGATGTGTCTTGTCGCTAGAATTTCTGTCATGATCTTAAGGTCGTTAATTATCAGCGAAATGGGGCGATAATTACCGACCTCGCTCGTGTCTTTCCCTGGTTTGGGTATGACTGGATATAAAAGCCGTATTCAGGTCGCTAGGTAGGGGGGCTCCATCCCAGAGATATTTAAAGAAAGGAGCCATGTAGGGTGCTAGGCGGGAGCTGAATTTTTTATAGTAGCAGACCGAGAAGCCATCTGGTCCTGGAGAAGAGGCGAATTTCAAAGATTTTATAACTTCCATTTTTTCATCTGAGGAGAAAGGTATGTCTAATAGTTCCTGGTGGGTTCGCTTTAGGAGGGGTAAGTGGAGGTCTTGGAGAAATGCCTCTCTTGTCTTGGTGTGCGTATGAGGTAGGTCTTTATATAGGTTTGAGTAGAATTCATGGAAGGAGTCCATGATTCCCATTGGATTGTGGGTTTAATTTCCCATCTTGGTGCAAATTTTGGGGTCGCGTACACGTCTTTGGACTTAGTTTAGCTGCCAGTTTAGAGCCTATCCTGCCTTTTTGGTAGTAAAAGCGAGCCCCTGTCCATCTTAAATGTTTCTCGGCTGAGTTAGTGAGGGAGAGGTTTAATCTGACTCAAACCAAATCAAGCCTAGCCAGGCTGTCCAGGGTGGGGTTGCTTTTGTGGCATTTACTGAGCGAACTAAAGTCTTCTGTCAACTACTGTATTTCTGCCCTTCTTTCCTGTTTAATTTGGGATGCAAGCTGGATGAGTCTACCTCTCATCACCGCTTTATGCGCAGCCCACAGAGTGCCTGGCGAGACCCACTCAGTGTCATTTTCCAAAAAGTAATCTGTTAATGCTGTTTTCAAGAAAGTGCACTGTGCGGGATTGCTCAGTAGACTTTTGGGGTCTGGGGTTTGGACTTGTTCGAATCGAGGTCGAATGGAGTGTTAGAGTCACCGCCCAAGATTACTGTACCTAGGAAGTGAGGCTACAGGGTCTGTAGAACGGTTTAAAAGAATTTGTCTTGGTCTGTGTTAGGGGCGTAGTAAGATACGAATGTGTATGTCCCCCCCCCATTAATTGTGCCAGTTACTAGAACGTAGCGGCCTTCAGGGTCTTTAATTATTTTAGTAGGTGAAAAACATACTGCCACTCCTCTCGTCTTACTAACCACATTTGCTAGGTGGAGTTGAGAGAAATTTTTGTGAAGGAATTAGGGATTATAGGTAGCCGGGAAGTGTGTCTCTTGAAGCAGCACTATGTCTGCTTTTAGTATGTGGTGCTGTTGCATTATTTTGCGTCTTTTTATTTAGGAGTTGAGTCCCTGCACATTGTACTGTGTATGGCGAAAGATTTGCGAAGATTTGGATCTGGTGACCCATGATCGCCAGTTTCTCTGCCAAGCGGGATAGCTACAGCACTTCTTCTTTGACCGCGTAGAAGTGCCATTTCACTATGATGTCCCTTGGGAGGCCATCAGAGCATAGGGGTTGTAGTGCTCTGTCAAGCTCCAGGCGGTGAGCTGGGATGTCAGGTATTGGTTTTTTGATGAATTCCTGAACCGCCAGCAGAGCGTCCTTAACGGATTTTGGAAGGCCCCTGATTCTAAAGTTGTAGCGTCTCTACCTGTTTTCAAGGTCATCAATTTTGGAAGTAGCCACCTCTAGTTGGCCCTGGCGATTCTGGACTCTGGCAGTATTCTGGTTGATTCTCAGGGCTGCTTGGTCAGTTTTCTGTTCAATCACCTCTATTCTCGTGTCTATTTGCTGCAGATTAGCATGGATGGAGGCTGTGATCTGGGCCGCAGTATGAGACAGGCCTCTGGTCAGCATTTTGGAAAATGCATCCACCATGGAGGGGAAGACCGTGGGGGTGAGAGGGGTGTCCCTGATCTCCTGTTCCCATGGGTCTGGGCTGTTCAGCAGCTCCTGTAATGGGGTATGGGCAAGTCCTCCCATTGTTCTTCCTAACAGGGATTCAGTGGATGCAGGTGAGGGGGCCACTTGCTGTGGAGTACTCACTGTGGCTGCCAATTGAAGAGAGGCTTGGAGATCGGCGTGGTCCTGGTCAGCAATGGAGTTTTCAGAACTGATTGCATGCGTCTTCTCTTGGTTTCTATGTCATGGGAAGCAGTAACATGGTATCTGTTAAGCCCTGTTCTTTCAGGGACCTTACATAAATACTGAACTCTGCACTGCAGCTGGGGAATCTGTGCCCCAGCCCCTACCATCCTCTCATATGGTGTGCTTTTGGCTATTGGCCTAGAATTTAACATGACTGCCTGTGTGAGGACCCGATCCCAACCCCTTAGTGTATGTGTGGGTGTAAGTTTGCGTATCTGGTCCTTCAATAACCCATTGTATCTTTCAATCAAACCAGCTGCCTGTGGATGGTATTGGATGTTGCACAACCAGTACACTCCAGATTCTTTGGCCCACTGCTGTACTGTTGACCCGGTGAAGTGTGAACCGTTATCACTTTGGACCTGTCTGGGACAACTATAAGCACGACAAGTTTCTGGAGCAGTTGAATAGTTGCGGCTTGATCTGCACGTTTGCAAGGATGAACAAGCATAAGCCCTGAATAGGTGTCCACTGCAGGGCAACAATATCTCTGTCCATTGTTTCCCTGGGCCAGGGGACCAATGAAGTCAATCTGCCAGGTTTCTCTCCGCAGGCCTCTCACCCCTCTTAACCACTTCCTGCCCGGCCTATAGCAGAATGATGGCCGGGCGGTGGTTCAGTTATCCTGACTTGGCGTCATATGAAGTCTTTCAGGATAACAGCCGCCGCGCGCTCGTGGGGGCGCGCATCGCGGCGATCGGTGGAGCGGTGTGTCAGTCTGACACACCGCTCCACCGATCTTGGTAAAGAGCCTCCAGCGGAGGCTCTTTACCACGTGATCAGCCGTATCCAATCACGGCTGATCATGATGTCAATAGGAAAACCATTGATCGGCTTTTCCTCACTCGCGTCTGACAGACACGAGTAGAGGAGAGCCGATCGGCGGCTCTCCTGACAGGGGGGGTCTGTGCTGATTGTTTATCAGCACAGCCCCCCCTTGGATGCCCGCACTAGATCACCAGGGAAGCCGCCAGGGTAGCGAGCAACATGTGGATGGCCAGGTATGTACCCCATGGCCATCCACATGTGCCCAATATGTCCAGTCTGTGCCCAATCTGTGCCAATCAGTGCCCACAAATGGGCACTGACTGGCACCATTATAAATCAGTGATGCCCACCAATGCCACCCATCAATGTCATCAGTGCCACCGATCAGTGTCAACAGTGCCACCCATCAGTCTCCATCTGTGCCACCTATCAATGCCCATCCATGCCCATCAGTGCCGCCTATGAGTGCCCATCAGTGCCGCATACCAGTGCCACCTATCAGTGCCCATCAGTGCCACCTATCAGTGTCCATCAGTGCCGCCTATCAGTGCCCATCATCAGTGCCTGTCAGTGCCACCTCATCATTGCCACCTCATTGGTGCCACCTCATTGGTGCCCATCAGTGCCGCCTTTTCAGTGCCCATCAGTGCAGCCATATCAGTGCCCATCATTGAAGAAGAAAACATACTTATTTACAAAAATATTTAACAAAAACAAAGAAAAACTTTTTTTTTTCAAAATTTTTGTTTTTTTTATTTGTTGCGCAGAAAATAAAAACCGCAGAGGTGATCTGTGCCAATCAGTGCCCACAAATGGGCACTGACTGGCACCATTATAAATCAGTGATGCCCACCAATGCCACCCATCAATGTCATCAGTGCCACCGATCAGTGTCAACAGTGCCACCCATCAGTCTCCATCTGTGCCACCTATCCATGCCCATCAGTGCCGCCATTGAGTGCCCATCAGTGCCGCCTATGAGTGCCCATCAGTGCCGCATACCAGTGCCACCTATCAGTGCCCATCAGTGCCACCTATCAGTGTCCATCAGTGCCGCCTATCAGTGCCCATCATCAGTGCCCATCATCAGTGCCTGTCAGTACCACCTCATCAGTGTCACCTCATTGATGCCACCTCATTGGTGCCCATCAGTGCCGCCTTTTCAGTGCCCATCAGTGCAGCCATATCAGTGCCCATCATTGAAGAAGAAAACATACTTATTTACAAAAATATTTAACAAAAACAAAGAAAAACTTGTTTTTTTTCAAAATTTTTGTTTTTTTTATTTGTTGCGCAAAAAATAAAAACCGCAGAGATGATCTGTGCCAATCAGTGCCCACAAATGGGCACTGACTGGCACCATTATAAATCAGTGATGCCCACCAATGCCACCCATCAATGTCATCAGTGCCACCGATCAGTGTCAACAGTGCCACCCATCAGTCTCCATCTGTGCCACCTATCAATGCCCATCCATGCCCATCAGTGCTGCCTATGAGTGCCCATCAGTGCCGCCTATGAGTGCCCATCAGTGCTGCATACCAGTGCCACCTATCAGTGCCCAACAGTGCCACCTATCAGTGTCCATCAGTGCCGCCTATCAGTGCCCATCATCAGTGCCTGTCAGTGCCACCTCATCAGTGCCACCTCATTGGTGCCACCTCATTGGTGCCCATCAGTGCCTCCTTTTCAGTGCCCATCAGTGCAGCCATATCAGTGCTTATCATTGAAGAAGAAAACATACTTATTTACAAAAATATTTACCAAAAACAAAGAAAAACTTTTTTTTTTCAAAATTTTTGTATTTTTTATTTGTTACGCAGAAAATAAAAACCGCAGAGGTGATCTGTGCCAATCAGTGCCCACAAATGGGCACTGACTGGCACCATTATAAATCAGTGATGCCCACCAATGCCACCCATCAATGTCATCAGTGCCACCGATCAGTGTCAACAGTGCCACCCATCAGTCTCCATCTGTGCCACCTATCCATGCCCATCAGTGCCGCCTATGAGTGCCCATCAGTGCCGCCTATGAGTGCCCATCAAGTTTTTTTATTTGTTGCACAAAAAATAAAAACCACAGAGGTGATCAAATGCCACCAAAAGAAAGCTCTATTTGTGGGAACAAAATGATAAAAAATTTGTTTGGGTACAGTGTTGTATGACCGCGCAATTGTCATTCAAATTGCGACAGCGCTGAAAGCTGAAAATTGGCTTGGGCAGGAAGGTGCCTAAGTGCCTGGTATTAAAGTGGTTGTACTTTTGCAATGGCCATTGTCGCACTTCTCCACAAATTGCACAGTTCCATATTACAGTCTTTATCATGTCCATGGATAGAGGCAATCCTCTCTGCTGTTCCCATTTATATGTTGCTTTCTGCCTCAAATGTCCAGATTGCTTGTGGGCCCAGTTGGCCAAGTTCATCAAGACAGGATCAATTGGCACAACTGCCTTCACTTTGGCAATTTCCTCTGTAACTCTGTTATAGTTCTCAAAGTCTGGGACTAGGGGCACATGTGAATTAACATGCCCCAATTTTATGGTGCGGGAGTGAGCTTCCTTCCAGATGTAGTCCCAAACTTCCTTGCCTCTCCACACCACCTTTCTACGAATCATCCATTCATTGGACTTCCACGTGGGCATCCAAGTTGTCAGTCCTTTAAAAACCACCCAGCTGTCAGTGTAGGTAGTGACATGGGAAGAAGGATCCTCCTGAAGAGTCATCACTACACCTTTCAACTCTGCATACTGACTGGACCCTCCAATTCCGGTCTCCTGCATGACTGTGTCTGTACTTGGGTTGTAGGCTGTTGCTGTCTATTTACGCCCAGAGGAGGTAATACAAAAGAAAACAAATAGTGTAGCGCTTATGAAAGACGTGACTTGACACGTGTATCAAACAAAGGGTACTGAACCCAAATAATCACCACTGAAAATTCTAAAACATATACAGGAATATTAAACGATCTAACTAGTGATGAATATCTCAGGAAAAGTCCAAGTGAAAAATGTTCAACGTGTAGTTTAAAGTTCCATGTGAAATAAAAACTCTGTGTGAATATACAAACAGTGGGCAGGATATGTGACTGAAGTGAAAAGTACCACCACCGAAAACTGGGAGGCTTACTGGAGCGTTTGAACCCACAAGAGCAATATGTTCTGTGAGTCAAACGGGCTTGTGTTGTGTAAACAACCAATGGGAATGAACACTGGAATCCTCAGATGGCTGGAACAGGGACGCCCAGCTATCCTCGAGGTGGTAAATAACTATGTAGGTGTATCTCATGAGGGACGGTGATCGGATGTCCGTAGATGCAGTAAATGGAATTAAAGGGGGGAGAACAAAAAGGGCCACATAGCGTAATTCCGTTGAGGTACACAATAAAATTTTATGAAGTTAGAAAACTTACATTTAGCAGGTAAAAATCTGCGTTTTTTTTAAAAACAAATGCCGGCAGTGGAGTCCTTCCCAACGTGTTTCATCTCCAAGGACATCGTCTGGGGTGTCCCTCCACTGCAGCCCTCCAGATATTTATAGATAATGTGTCCCCTTACATGAGAGCCAAGCCCCCATTGTGTTTCCAATGATACTTCCGGTTTGGAAATGATGGCCGACCAGCGTGCGTTCCACGCCTCAATCTGGACCATATGTGATGCTTTCCAAGCCTGCTAGTAATGGTACTACCGGTCTGGAAAGATGGCCGGCCGGCATGCGTTGCGCGCCTCGGTCTGAATCTTAAATGGAGTGTTCCAAGCCTCAATGTGGTGTAAAACGGCCAATAGTGACCAAGTGTGTCTCAAGCCTCGATGTGAGAGGCTGATGGTATAACGTGCCTCGTCCAACTACGTCACAGAGAGGCGCATGATCTTTTTCCTGGTAACATTGTATATAGGCCTCAGAATCAATCCAAGATGTGGGATTACCGATCTCCAGAATCCCACAACTCCAATGAACTTCTGTGCCTCCTCTTTAGTAGTAGGGGATGACAGCACCTGGATAGTTTGCACAACTGTCTCTGGAATTTTCCTCTGTTGCCCATTCCACATCATTCCTAAGAATTTCACCTCTGTGGCGGGTCTTGGACTTTGTGTCTGTTGATAGAACGCCCTGTGTTCTCTATGTGCTGTATCAGCAGGTGCAGTGCTTCAGTTACATCTTCTTTCGTCCCAGAGATCATGATGTCATCAATGTAGTGAAACACAGTGACTTTCAAATTCAGGGTACTTAAATCTAGGGGCAATAAGTCCATGAAAAATAGTAGGAGAATGAACATAGTCTTCAGGAAGCACGGTAGAAGTGTACTGGCGGCTGTCCCACACCATAGCAAACTGGTCTTCACACTCTGGGTCTATCAAAATCGAAAAGAAAGCATTAGCCAGGTCTATCACAGCATGATATACTCCTGCCTCTTTAGCAATTTTCTCAACAATTGAGATCATATCAGGTACAGCTGACTTCAATGGAGGAGCCACTTTGTTTAGACCTCTGTAATCCACAGTCATTCTATATGTCCCATCAGGTTTCTTTACTGGGAACACCGGAGAAAAAAAGGACTTACAGCCGGTCTAAGGATCCCTATTCTTAACAGTTCTTGAATAGTCTCCCTAATTTCTTTGTGGCCTCCAGGAAGTCTGTACTGCTTGAGACAGACTGGCTTCTCTGTGGAGCACGTAACCTGGCTTTACTAACAGGTTTATTCCCCTTCCTTTTCCTTAAGGTATTAATTGATTTGGTCACGAGGGCTACACACCACTCTTGCAAATCATCAGCCCTACTAGCAGTTGAACAAACACACTCTGAAGCAACTGCTAGCTGGTCTTTTAATACCTTAACTTCTGCCTCTGCCTTCTCCCTTCTATGTGTTTCAGTATAAATGGCATGAAGTAGGTGCCAACTCACTGTGGTACTCTTTTTTACTTAAATCCAACCCCCTAAAGCTAAAATCTACAAAATGATCCGAGATTTTATCACCCCGAGTCATATTTAAGGGAGAAGCATAATTGACAAATTCTTTGGCAAGAAGCTCCCACTCATTGTCTCTGGCCCAGATAGGTAAGCTGCACACTTTCTTCTGGCCACCAGAACCCTCTGCAGCCTTGCTTTTCCTAAACAGCTTATGCAGCATTTTTACCTTACCTTTATTTAGCACAAGCTAAATAACACACCACAGAAAAAAAAAAAACAGGTCTGCTTCAGTTGAACTTAAGCACAATCCTAGCACGAGCCCCCCCCCCCCCCAAATTGTTTCACTTGCGTCTATCTAGCAAGGCTACTTTGTGGTATAAAAAAGGAAGCGGAGACCTCTGCTGTGTGTAAATGTGCTTTTACTATACAAAACTGCTGTACATACAAAACTATTACAGTATTAGGAATACAAATGAAGACTGACAGATATCTATAACAACCACAATGCCTAGCAAATAAACAGCCTATGGTCTGTAACAGTAGAAATACACTTAAAAGTTACTTAACTCTGGTTACTGTGTAATCATGATCTCCGTTGCTCCTGGAGACCAGGCACCTTCTTCTTCACTTTATACAGATTCTTCCTCCTGCGCTGATGTTAATCCATGATGAGTGGGCACCTATCAATCTCTACTGCTCCTTTTGTTTACCAGTTTGTTGACAATGATTACAAACTCATTTACAAACCTGATCTCTGCAATCAAACTAGTCGGATTGCTATTCTATCACAGTCTTATAGACAAATTGTATATTTTATATCAAACGCAACACAGACCCGCAGGCGATAAGATATCTAGATTATATATTATTATACAGGATTTATATATATCCTTTGCTAAGGGTCCCTGTGTTCAAAGCTTCTACCAGGTGGTCTTTTCCGATATCCTTCACATGTGTCAACAGACCACCCAACACAAAAACAGCCGCTGGACCCAGCCAATGACAAATCACTGTACCGGCCCGCTGCCGGTACCATGTGACTGCTGTGGCCAATGACAGTTCACAGTACATAATGAAAGGCTTTGTTACATGCCTTTAATTGTATACTATTGTGATGAGCTCTGTAATTGGTCACAGTCATCACATAGTACAGACAGGCCAATGACAGCCCATCTGTACCATGTGATTAGCTGTGACCAATCACAGCTAATCACAATAGTAAACACTGAATGAGTAGTTTTCCTTTTAGCAAAAATGGTTACTTATAACTGTAAAATGCATTGTTTTAGGCAATGATAGTGTGTAAAAAAATGTGATCACCTGATCACCTCCCTAGAGTAGTATAGTGTTACTATGGTAACACTGTATTGCTCTTGTCACGATATGTAAAAAAAAAAAAATTATCAAAAACAAAAAACATATTAAACAAAATTGAAAATAAATGATAATTTTTTTTTTTCACATACTGTCACCAGTCAGTGTCGCTAATCACCACCACATCAGTCCTATGACAGCGCTATAATGCACTGGTGACAGTATGTAAAAAATTCCCAAAAATTGTGACAAAAAACTCGGCCTGCCTGTTACTAAATATCTTCGACTGTCTACTTTCCAAAAAGGGGTCATTTGGGGGATGTTTGTACTGTTCTGTCATTTTCAGGCCTCAAGAAATGAGACAGGTCATCAGTAGGGGTGAGCTTTCTGTTCAGGTCGAACATGAGTTCAACTCGAACATTGGGTGTTCACCCGTTCGTAGAAAACCTAACATTATGGGCCTGTACGTGCTAAATTCAAGTGCTGCGTAACGGCCCATAATGCATTGTGGAAGCGCAGTGCATTGCTGTATGATGATTGGCCAGAGCATGCACCATGACCTGCATGCTTTGGCCAATCACAGCGCCCTCAGCTAAGAGAGCCATAATTGGCCAAAGGCAGGGTGCCTTTGGCCAATAATGGCTCAGGGGGACTAAGTCCATGGCCCACACTATATAAGGCCGCCTGCATGTCGGCCTTGTGTAGTGTGTCGTTGGCGTGGACAGAGAGAGAGTGTGTCATTTAGATTGAGCAGGCAGGCAGGTTATTCAGTTAGCTGCAGTATATTTAATGTATATATACAGACAGTCTTGTGTGTGTATATATATATATATATATATATATATATATATATATATATATATATATTGTATCCAGTTTAGCTAGATCTGACTGCAGTCTGTTCCTAGAGTACTGTTTCTAATATACTTCAGGCAGGCAGGTGATTCAGTTAGCTGCAGTGTATTTATCGGTCTGAATCAGTGTATTTATCGGTCTGAATCTTAAATGGAGTGTTCCAAGCCTCAATGTGGTGTAAAACGGCCAATAGTGACCAAGTGTGTCTCAAGCCTCGATGTGAGAGGCTGATGGTATAACGTGCCTCGTCCAACTACGTCACAGAGAGGCGCATGATCTTTTTCCTGATAACATTGTATATAGGCCTCAGAATCAATCCAAGATGTGGGATTACCGATCTCCAGAATCCCACAACTCCAATGAACTTCTGTGCCTCCTCTTTAGTAGTAGGGGATGACAGCACCTGGATAGTTTGCACAACTGTCTCTGGAATTTTCCTCTGTTGCCCATTCCACATCATTCCTAAGAATTTCACCTCTGTGGCGGGTCTTGGACTTTGTGTCTGTTGATAGAACGCCCTGTGTTCTCTATGTGCTGTATCAGCAGGTGCAGTGCTTCAGTTACATCTTCTTTCGTCCCAGAGATCATGATGTCATCAATGTAGTGAAACACAGTGACTTTCAAATTCAGGGTACTTAAATCTAGGGGCAATAAGTCCATGAAAAATAGTAGGAGAATGAACATAGTCTTCAGGAAGCACGGTAGAAGTGTACTGGCGGCTGTCCCACACCATAGCAAACTGGTCTTCACACTCTGGGTCTATCAAAATCGAAAAGAAAGCATTAGCCAGGTCTATCACAGCATGATATACTCCTGCCTCTTTAACAATTTTCTCAACAATTGAGATCATATCAGGTACAGCTGACTTCAATGGAGGAGCCACTTTGTTTAGACCTCTGTAATCCACAGTCATTCTATATGTCCCATCAGGTTTCTTTACTGGGAACACCGGAGAAAAAAAGGACTTACAGCCGGTCTAAGGATCCCTATTCTTAACAGTTCTTGAATAATCTCCCTAATTTCTTTGTGGCCTCCAGGAAGTCTGTACTGCTTGAGACAGACTGGCTTCTCTGTGGAGCACGTAACCTGGCTTTACTAACAGGTTTATTCCCCTTCCTTTTCCTTAAGGTATTAATTGATTTGGTCACGAGGGCTGCACACCACTCTTGCAAATCATCAGCCCTACTAGCAGTTGAACAAACACACTCTGAAGCAATTGCTAGCTGGTCTTTTAATACCTTAACTTCTGCCTCTGCCTTCTCCCTTCTATGTGTTTCAGTATAAATAGCATGAAGTAGGTGCCAACTCACTGTGGTACTCTTTTTTACTTAAATCCAACCCCCTAAAGCTAAAATCTACAAAATGATCCGAGATTTTATCACCCCGAGTCATATTTAAGGGAGAAGCATAATTGACAAATTCTTTGGCAAGAAGCTCCCACTCATTGTCTCTGGCCCAGATAGGTAAGCTGCACACTTTCTTCTGGCCACCAGAACCCTCTACAGCCTTGCTTTTCCTAAACAGCTTACGCAGCATTTTTACCTAGCACAAGCTAAATAACACACCACAGAAAAAAAAAAAACAGGTCTGCTTCAGTTGAACTTAAGCACAATCCTAGCACGAGCCCCCCCCCCAAATTGTTTCACTTGCGTCTATCTAGCAAGGTTACTTTGTGGTATAAGCAAGGAAGCGGAGACCTCTGCTGTGTGTAAATGTGCTTTTACTATACAAAACTGCTGTACATACAAAACTATTACAGTATTAGGAATACAAATGAAGACTGACAGATATCTATAACAACCACAATGCCTAGCAAATAAACAGCCTATGGTCTGTAACAGTAGAAATACACTTAAAAGTTACTTAACTCTGGTTACTGTGTAATCATGATCTCCGTTGCTCCTGGAGACCAGGCACCTTCTTCTTCACTTTATACAGATTCTTCCTCCTGCTCTGATGTTAATCCATGATGAGTGGGCACCTATCAATCTCTACTGCTCCTTTTGTTTACCAGTTTGTTGACAATGATTACAAACTCATTTACAAACCTGATCTCTGCAATCAAACTAGTCGGATTGCTATTCTATCACAGTCTTATAGACAAATTGTATATTTTATATCAAACGCAACACAGACCCGCAGGCGATATGATATCTAGATTATATATTATTATACAGGATTTATATATATCCTTTGCTAAGGGTCCCTGTGTTCAAAGCTTCTACCAGGTGGTCTTTTCCGATATCCTTCACATGTGTCAACAGACCACCCAACACAAAAACAGCCGCTGGACCCAGCCAATGACAAATCACTGTACCGGCCCACTGCCGGTACCATGTGACTGCTGTGGCCAATGGCAGTTCACAGTACATAATGAAAGGCTTTGTTACATGCCTTTAATTGTATACTATTGTGATGAGCTCTGTAATTGTTCACAGTCATCACATAGTACAGACAGGCCAATGACAGCCCATCTGTACCATGTGATTAGCTGTGACCAATCACAGCTAATCACAATAGTAAACACTGAATGAGTAGTTTTCCTGGTTACTTATAACTGTAAAATGCATTGTTTTAGGCAATGATAGTGTGTAAAAAAATGTGATCACCTGATCACCTCCCTAGAGTAGTATAGTGTTACTATGGTAACACTGTATTGCTCTTGTCACGATATGTAGAAAAAAAAAAAAATTATCAAAAACAAAAAACATATTAAACAAAATTGAAAATAAATGATAATTTTTTTTTTTCACATACTGTCACCAGTCAGTGTCGCTAATCACCACCACATCAGTCCTATGACAGCGCTATAATGCACTGGTGACAGTATGTAAAAAATTCCCAAAAATTGTGACAAAAAACTCGGCCTGCCTGTTACTAAATATCTTCGACTGTCTACTTTCCAAAAAGGGGTCATTTGGGGGATGTTTGTACTGTTCTGTCATTTTCAGGCCTCAAGAAATGAGACAGGTCACCAGTAGGGGTGAGCTTTCTGTTCAGGTCGAACATGAGTTCAACTCGAACATTGGGTGTTCACCCGTTCGTAGAAAAAACCTAACATTATGGGCCTGTACGTGCTAAATTCGAGTGCTGCGTAACGGCCCATAATGCATTGTGGAAGCGCAGTGCATTGCTGTATGATGATTGGCCAGAGCATGCACCATGACCTGCATGCTTTGGCCAATCACAGCGCCCTCAGCTAAGAGAGCCATAATTGGCCAAAGGCAGGGTGCCTTTGGCCAATAATGGCTCAGGGGGACTAAGTCCATGGCCCACACTATATAAGGCCGCCTGCATGTCGGCCTTGTGTAGTGTGTCGTTGGCGTGGACAGAGAGAGAGTGTGTCATTTAGATTGAGCAGGCAGGCAGGTTATTCAGTTAGCTGCAGTATATTTAATGTATATATACAGACAGTCTTGTGTGTATATATATATATATATATATATACACTGTATCCAGTTTAGCTAGATCTGACTGCAGTCTGTTCCTAGAGTACTGTTTCTAATATACTTCAGGCAGGCAGGTGATTCAGTTAGCTGCAGTGTATTTAATATAATATATATATATCTGTATATATATATATATATATATATATATATATATATATATATATATATATATATATATATATACAGATAGTCTCATATATATATATATATATATATATATATATATATATATATATATATATATATATACAGATATATATATATTATATTAAATACACTGCAGCTAACTGCATACAGTTTAGCTATATCTCACTGCAGGCCGTTCCTGGCGTACTGTTTCTAATATACTTCTTCTGGCAGGCAGGTTATTCAGTTAGCTGCAGTGTATTTAATATATATATACAGATAGTTGTGTATATATATATATATATATATATATATATATATATATCCACTGCATACAGTTTAGCTATATCTCACTGCAGGCCGTTCCTGGCATACTGTTTCTAATATACTTCTTCTGGCAGGCAGGTTATTCAGTTAGCTGCAGTGTATTTAATATATAAATATATATATATATATATCCACTGTATCCAATTTAGCTATATCTGACTGCAGGCCGTTCCTGGTGTATTGTTTCTAATATACTTCAGGCGGTGTACACAGTATACAGTGCCGTGCACCCATAGTGCGGTTGCTCATACTTTTCTGGTGGTCAATACAGTACACCCATAGTTGTTGTTACACTTCTTTTGGTGTACACAGTACCGTGTACCCCTAGTGCAGTTGCTACTACTTTCCTGGTGGTGTACACAATACATACAGTGCACCCATAGTTGTTATTACACTTCTGTTGGTGTACACAGTACCGTGCACCCCTAGTGCAGTTCCTATTACTTTCCTGGGGGTGTACACAATACATACAGTGTACCCATAGTTGTTATTATACTTCTGTTGGTGTACACAGTACCGTGCACCCCTAGTGCAGTTGCTACTACTTTTCTGGTGGTGTACACAATACATACAGTGCACCCATAGTTGTTATTACACTTCTGTTGGTGTAAACAGTACCGTGTACCCCTAATGCAGTTGCTACTACTTTCCTGGTGGTGTACACAATACAAACAGTGCACCTATAGTTGTTATTAAACTTTTGTTGGTGTACACAGTACCGTGCACCCCTAGTGCAGTTGCTACTACTTTCCTGGTGGTGTACACAATACATACAGTGCACCTATAGTTGTTATTAAACTTCTGTTGGTGTACACAGTACCGTGCACCCCTAGTGCAGTTGCTACTACTTTCCTGGTGGTGTACACAATACATACAGTGCACCCATAGTTGTTATTACACTTCTGTTGGTGTACACAGTACCGTGCACCCCTAGTGCAGTTGCTACTACTTTCCTGGTGGTGTACACAATACATACAGTGCACCCATAGTTGTTATTAAACTTTTGTTGGTGTACACAGTACCGTGCACCTGTAGTGCAGTTGCTAGTGCTACTACTTTTCTGGTGGTGTACATCGTACACAATACATACAGTGCACCCATAGTTGTTATTACAATTCTGTTGGTGTACACAGTACCGTGCACCCCTAGTGCAGTTGCTACTACTTTCCTGGTGGTGTACACAGTACACAATACAGTGTAGTGTTTTTTTGCTAAACAAAATTTACAGCATGTCCGGAAGGCCACCAAGGAGAGGCAGACGCTCACAGGCCACTAAAAGAGGGCAAGCAGGCTCTGTGTCTACAGTCAACAGTGCTGGTCGTGGACACGGTGCATCCTCAGCACGTGGCTGTGGGGAACGCTTGTCCTTTTTTCCTGCAGCTGGCCATGTTATTGAGCCACAACATGCAGAAGAGTTGGTGAAATGGATAACAAAGCTGTCCTCATCCTCCTCATCCTGTCAGCCAGGCTCAGAGTAGTTTGCCTGCCAATGCAGCTGCCAAAGCAGCCTATTCCATTGGCTCCATGTCAACAGTCTCTCCTTCCCTAGCCCCACCATCATGCATGGAGGAGTCCCCCAAACTATTTGACCACAGTGTCGGGTACATGCTGCAGGAGGATGCGCAGCAATTTGAAGGCTCCGATGATGGTACCCAGGTTGAGGAAGGGAGTAACGTCAGCCTAGAGAGAGGGAGTGCCCAAGAAGGTCAAGAAACTGGCAGTCATGTTCCCCCAGCTGCAGCATACTGCCAAGTTTGCTCCAGTGATGAGGAGGGATGGGATGATGAGGTCACTGTCTCAACTTGGTTGCCTGATAGAAGAGAGGAAGAGGAAGAGGAGGAGGCACATCTCCAACGAGGTAGGATGCCCTCCAGGGGGCAGCTTAAGGGCAGCCACCCAATTGCATCACACCGCAGAGCTAAGCAGGTGCAGGGCGCTGCTGACTCCCCACATATTTTGAAAAGTTCTTTGGTGTGGGCCTTTTTTGACACATGTGCAGGAGATCGCACCATTGCTGTTTGCAACATATGTCTGAAGCGTATCAAGCATGGCCAAAACAGCAGCCGCTTGGGCACCACATGCTTGACCAGACATATGATGACCTCCCATGCAGTCCATTGGCAACAGCACTTAACAGACCCACATCAAAGAACAAGGCGGACCTCTCCTTGCTCCTCATCAGCTGGCTTCTCCAACCCCACTATACCTCCAGTCCTCTCAGAAACCTGCACAGAGAGGAATGAAGGTATAGCATTAGGCGTCCCAAGTACTTCCAGAAAATCTGCTATCAGTACACCTCCATTAGATTTTAGCAGGCAAATTTCCCTACACCGGTTGCTAAACCATCGAAAGAAATTCAGTCCCAGCCATCCACATGCTCAGCGTCTTGTGAATTTGTGGAATGTGCGGTACCTCAGTGGCAGGTTCCCAAAAGATATTTCTTTTCACAGAAGGCCATTCCAGCTCTCTACCAGCATGTGGAAGGCAATGTCTTGGCCTCGTTGGACAGGACAGTCAGCAGTAAGGTGCATATTACTGCTGACTCATGGTCCAGCAGGCATGGTCAGGGACATTTCTTTCTTTCACGGTGCACTGGGTAACTCTGCTGGCAACTGAGAAGTATGCAGGACAGGGTTCAGTATTGTTGAAGCTTGTTCCACCACGCCTCCAAAATGCTAGTGGTGATTCTGCCACAGCTCTCTCCTCTACCCCTTCTCTTCTTCTTCCTCTATGGCCTTCCTCTGCAGATTTCTCCTCTGAACCAGCGGTGCTCTATAAGCTTTTAAGGGGCTACGCAAGCACTCAGGCAAAAAGATGCCATGCGGTGCTTGAGTTGGTCTGCTTAGGGGACAGGAGCCACACTGGGGCAGAGATTCTGTCAGCTTTGCAGGGGCAGGCTCAGAGGTGGTTGATGCCACGCCAGCTTTAGCCAGGAATGGTTGTATGCGACAATGGCACCAACCTCCTCTCAGCCCTCAAACAGGGACACTTAAACCCATGTTCCCTGTTTGGCTCACATCCTGAATTTGGTGGTGCAGCAGTTCTTGAGCAATTATCCCGGCTTACAGGATCTCCTGAGGCAGGCCAGGAAAGTCTGTGGTAATTTCCGCCGGTCATATAATGCCAGTGCTCGGCTCACTGACATTCAAAGAGAATGCAACCTGACCAAGAACCGCCTTATTTGTGACATACCCACCAGGTGGAACTCAACATTGGCAATTCTGCAGCAGCTGCACACGCAGCAGAGGGCCATCAATGAGTAACTGTGTGAGTATGGCACCAGGACAGGGTCAGGGGAGCTTGGCTTTTTTTTGCAATGCCAGTGGCTACTGATCAAGGATGCATGCACTGTCCTGTCACCATTTAAGGAGGCCACGAGGGTGGTGAGCAGTGACAGTGCATGCATCAGTGATACTGTCCCTCTTGTCTTCCTGTTGGAGCACACGCTTCGTGGAATAATGGACAGGGCACTTGAGGCAGAACAGCGGGAGGAAGAGGAGGACTTACTTACCTCTCAAGGCCCCCTTTATCCAGATGCAAGTATTCCTGCAGGATAACACTCTAACAGCAGTCTTCATGGGATCGTTTTCAATCCCCAGAAACCCATGGAGTTGTACGTGGCTGGGAGGAGGTGGTTGAGGATCATGTGATCCTTAGTGACCCAGAGGACTCAGGATTGAATGCCTCTGCAAACCTACGCTGCATGGCCTCCCTGATCCTGCAAAGCCTGCGAAAGGACCCTAGGATTCATGGTATCAAGGAGAGGGATCATTACTGGCTGGCAACCCTTCTTGATTCACATTACAAGGGTAAGGTTGCAGAACTTATCCAGCCTTCTCAGAGGGAGCAGAGGATGAAACATCTTCGGGAGGCCTTGCAGAAAGGTTTGTGCAATGCGTTTCCAGAGCCTGGGAGGTTACAATTTCCTGGTGCTGGACAACGTTTTGCTGAGGTTTCATTCAGTCACAGAAAGAGCGGTGAAGAAGGTGGCCTTCAGTCCTCAGCGCCCAGGTCTGATCAGTTCCAGCAACCATCGCCAGCATCTGAATTCCATGGTGCAGAAATATCTAGGGGCAAGATCAGACTTGGAGACCTTTCCACCAGAACATCCTCTGGGTTACTGGGTCTTGAGGATGGACCACTGGCCAGAGCTTGCTCAATATGCAATTAAGCTACTGGCCTGTTCTCCATCCAGCGTTCTTTCTGAACGCACATTCAGTGCTGCTGGAGGCTTTGTAACCGATCACAGAGTGCGCCTGTCCACAGACTCTGTTGATGGGCTCACATTCATAAAAATGAATCAGTCTTGGATCACCAGCTACCGAGCACCTGATGCTGATGTAACCAAATGATTTTTCTATGGATGTGGGATCCCTTGAAGACTGCATATGCTGAGTGACTATCCTATTCCTCCTCAATTTTCATGATGATAGCTTCTAAGAATATTTTCGGTTTAGGGCACCACCACCACTACCCAAGGCCCAATTTTTTGCCCCTGTTTAACAGGGGCGCGTAATTACAATTTTTGATCAAATATTTAGCAGCAGGGCTCTTTCCTGCGGTCAACAAGAGTATCTGTGAGGGGTTGCAGTGTTGTAGCACAACCACCACCACCTAAGGCCCAATTTTTCTGTGCCTGTTTAACAGGGATGCGTAATTACAATTTTTGATCTAATATTTCACAGCAAGGTCTGTTCCTGCACTCAACAAAAGTGTCTGTGAGGCTTTACAGTGTTGTGCCACAACCACCACCACCACCGCCTAAGGCCCAATTTTTCTGCTCCTGTTTAACAGGGGCATGTAATTACAATTCTTGATATAATATTTCACAGCAGGGCCCATTCCAGTGCCCGGCAAGAGTAACTATGAGGGCTTACAGTGTTCTGGTACCACCAACACCTAAGGCCCAATTTTCTGCAGAGTGTATAGGGCAGGCCGTACAGTATATACAGGCGGTCCCCTATTTTCAAACATACGACTTACAAACGACTCCTACTTACAAACGGAGGGAGACAACAGGAAGTGAGTGGAAATCTACCTCTAGGAAGGGAAATTCTCTCCTGTAAGAGTTAATATGGGAAAAAGGTGTCTCCCCACTGATGCTTTATCACCAATCCTTGTTTCCCTAATAACCCAAAATTTTCAAAATCCAATTGTCATTGGGACAGAAAGTGAAGGGCACAGACAGCAAAACAAATGTTACAGGGGTGATGATAATTCTTCCCTCTCTTATCCAAAAAGCTTAAAAATAGATTTTTTGGCTGGAGCTACACTTACAAAATGTACCTGTTCCAAATTACAAACAGATTCAACTTAAGAACAAACCTACAGTCCCTATATCCCTATAGTTGGGGATACGGAGACTTATATGTTACTCCCACCAGACCCACGTTTTAGATTTCAAAAGGAGCTTGAGCAAATTGTCAATTATGGTTTTGACTCTGGTATTATTAATAAGAAAGAAAAATTATTTCTTATACCAGCTTCATCTAGGATTCCTATCATATACTACCTGCCCAAGATCCACAAGCATCCGGCCCACCCCCCTGGCCGACCCATTTTTATTAGGATTGATTCCCTCACCTCTAGGACAGGTAAGTATATTGATGGCTTCCTCCAACCATTGGTGAAGTCACTACCAGCGTATATCAAAGATAGTAGACACACCATCAATCTTCTTAAGGATTGTGCGTACAGGGAGGGTTATTGGCTGGTTACAGCCGACGTGACATCCCTGTACACCACAATCCCGCATGATTGGGAGATCTCATCAGTGAACTATTTCCTCAATAAGGATAATACCCTTTCCAGCAGACAAAAAGGGTTTATTATGGAGCTTCTTGAGTATGCCACTACGCATAATTTTTTCTGGCATAGTAATCAATATTACCTCCAGAAAAAGGGTGTGGCAATGGGGGCAAAGTTTGCCCCCAGTCTGGCCAACCTTTTTATGGGGAAATGGGAGGAGGACATCATCTATGCCGATATGAGACCTGAATTGGCCCTCTGGGCAAGATACATTGATGACGTGCTCCTCCTATGGAATGGCCCCCTTAAATCTTTGCACACATTTATGACTAATTTAAATAATAATGATAGAGGCATTACATTTAGGTATGTAGCCAGTCAACATACTATCAACTTTCTCGATCTGAAAATCTGGAGCGAAGGGGGTGTCTTGTTGATGTCTACTCACTTTAAGACTACAGATCGCAATTCTTTTATCCCTCGCGACAGTTGTCATCACAGTTCCTGGCTCAACTCGGTTCCCAATAGCCAGTATGTACGAATGAGATGCAACTGTACGCGAGTGGAAGATTTTAATGAACAAACTAAAATCCTTACAGACAGACTTATAGATAAGGGTTATGATGCCTCTTTCTTAAATCATAAATGTCGGAGGTAAAATGTTGGATCATGACCATCTACTGGCAGATAAACCTGCGGTAGTGGGGCATGAGAACAATAATTTGTTTTGTCCATTCATTACGGGTTATTCCCACCAACAATTTTCAATTAAAAAACTCCTACGCAAACATTGGCACATAAAAATGATCATGTTTTGGGTTCCATTCTTCCAGGGAAACGACAGGTAGTGTTTAGGGGGGCCCCCTCAATTAAACAGCTTGTGGCTCCTAGTGTTTGTGATCCCCCCACTAATAAACCTATGTTCTTTCAGAACTTAGTGGGGTACTATAAATGCAATAACTGTGCAGTATGTTCTGTCAATGCCATCAGGGATAGGAAAACTATTCAGTTTACCTCTTTGAGTACTACTCAGGTTTTTCCTATAAAATCATTTATTACTTGTTCTACCCCTGGTGTCGTCTATCTTCTGACCTGCCCTTGCAGCTCCAGTATGTGGGACGCACTGTAAGTCCATTACAGGTCAGACTAAATGAACACATAGGAAACATTAGGAGAGGTTTTAAGGGTACCCCATCTCCAGACATTACATAGAGGTACATAAACAGAACCCTAAGGGTACTTCAATGGTAGGGATTGATAGGTTGAGATTACCTTGGAGAGGGGGACCTAAGAGGCGGGCTATTTCCAAGCTCGAAATGAGTTGGATTTATAAAATCAGATGCCTTAGGCCTCTTAGTTTGAACAATAATAGGAAACATAAGTGCGCTTGTAGTATAAACACTCAAAAGAAAAATGATATTTGAAAAAAGTGATAAAAAATAGTACATATGAATAAGTGATAAATGAAAAGAAAAGTGAATTTGATCCATACACGGATCAAACAGAACACTGATGGAATGTAAAAATTGAGTCCATACACAGATCAAAAACAAAAAACTGATGGAAGGAGACAAGCCCAATGGGAAAATCAAAGCGTCCAAAATTCATCCACCTTCACCGAGAAGGGAAAGAGGGGGAGAGAGGGTGTGTAGAGGAGATCCCCAGTTGGAAGTGAGTCCGAATTAGTATGTCAATGCCCTTACCAGAGACGGTGGATCCCCTAAAGGGCAAGGTCTTAATCGCAAGCAGATACAGCCCTCTGCAGGGACAGATGGATCTTCTGTAACTCTGTAGCCTCAAACCTCCGTGATGTTCCAAGGCAGGACCGGAATTCCAATCTAAAAGTATCACTCATTGGTTGGGAAGACCATGAGTGTAAAAAACGGAAAAACTCCAATAGTGTATTAGAGTAAATAAAAAGCCTTTATTGCTCGAAATCAAGCAGGCGGGAACAAACATCTGCCGCAGAAAACACATTTAAAAATAGCCGGCAAGCTTAAAAACAAAACGAACACCCTTGTACCAGAATCACATGGGGCGTAATAGCGTAATGGCGTCAGTGCATAGCCACACCCTACATGTTTCCTCATAGATGAAGTCTTCAAAGAGGCACGGGCGACGCACTGAACCATCACCTTTATACCACCAGACGGCAACCAGACCTCTTTTCGTGGTTTACACTTAAAAATACTGCGTAAGAGAACACCAGTACTCGATCTGATGAGTGTCACACAAATAGAGCACTGTAACCAAGGAAGGGAAAATCGAACACTGTATATATAAATGAACAGATCTGTATGCATATGGGATTGCACCGCAATACAGATATCTACCAGTCCCCGCAGAGGGCATAATCTGCCTGCATTTACAACCACGCTCTTTAGGGGGTCCACTGGTTTGGGTAAGGGTTCCCACACACACACAGTGGGATCTTCTCCTCAGACTGAGAATTCTCTCCCTCTTCTTCTTTTGGTGAAGGTGGACAATATTGGAACTCACTACCTCAATAGACTCCATTTTATTTAATTTTTTACTCAATTTTTCTGTTGTCACAATCAATTTTTTCCTTCACCCATTTTGTGCATATGTACTTTTGTGAATGTTCACTGTTTATCAAATTTCATTGCATTACATGTCACTTATTGTGTGATTTTTCATGTTAATTTTTTTCTCATGCTATTTTTTTCACTATTTTGTTTGCACCGTAGAGATATTTGATGGTTTTTGTTGCAGCTACTTTTTTTATTTGTTTATACTCTAGCGCGGTATTAACCCGTTCTTTCTACTCAATGGAATGACGCAGCTCTGCGACACCAGTTCCGCATGGGTCTCTCTGAAGGACTGAAAGATGAGCTCACTCGAGTTGGTATACCTGATACTCTCGAAGCCTTGATCACCTTGGCTATCCAAATTGATTGACGTCTCCGAGAATGTCGATCAGAGCATTCCTTTCAGCAAGGCCGTCCAGTATGGATGACTGCAAAAGCTCCAGTTCCTGCTTCCCGCTATCTGACACCTTGCTCTCCCTCTCTCATTACAGCCACAGGGAAGGGCAATTCCAGTCAGCGCTATCATTGACTCCGGAGCGTGCAGCTGCTTTATCGATTCCACCTTTGCCAGCCAACAAAATATTCCCCTGCAAGAAAAACACATGGACTTTCTGTTTACCTGGCTGATAGCTCTCCGAAAAGGTCAGGACGAGTGAACCAGGAGACACTTCAACTGCCAGCTATCATTTTCTCCAAGCATAAGGAACTTCTGACCCTTGATGCCATCTCCACTCTGCTGTTCCCTGTGATCCTGGGCATACCCTGGCTCCTGGCTCACAATCCCCACATCAATTGGGTAACTGGAGAGGTGAGGTTCCTATCCCCCTACTGTCAGAAACATTGTTTACCTGAACCCTCCGATCCATCAACTACTGTACCTTGCTGTGTATGGACACAGAACCTACTCAAGTGTGTGCCTAAACCATACCATGAATTCATCTATGTTTTCAGCAAACGGGGAGAAGACTCCCGTCTGTCTCACCGCCCCTACGATTGCCCGATCGAACTTCTTCCTGGGCCCGAGATCCCTTTCGGGCGTAACTTCCCCCAATCAGAAATAGAGCAGGAGGCATTGAAAATATACATCAATGACAACTTGGGCAAGGGATTCATCTGCCCTTCGACTTCTCCAGTGGGTGTCGGGATATTCTTCGTCATCAAGAAAGATCGGACCCTTGTGTGGACTACCGTGAGTTAAATAAAATCACGGTCAAAAAAAGCTATCTTTTGCCCCTGATACCTGAGCTCTTTCAGAAATTAAGATCTGCTGTTATCTTTACCAAATTGGATTTGAGGGGGGCCTACAACCTGGTCCACATTCGGGCCGGGGATGACAGGGCATACGCCAAGTGGGGTCAAACAGGCTTAGGTGGTGCTGGGCTGGAACAGATGTTGGAGAGCAGGGATGATGAAATGACTTCCACGTGACTTTGCTCCTTGAAGGTGGTCCGGACCAAGACCGTGATGCTCAAATCCGTGTTGAAACGTATGGAAAGGAACAAAAATGGGCCAAATAGTGTGAATCCGTATTGATTAAAATTTATTTAAAGTGAAAGTAAACACTTACATAGAAAGTAGCTAAAAGCAGCGCTGTGTAACAAAATGGCGACAGTGGGGGTCCTGCCCGACGCGTTTCGTCTGCATAGACGTCATCTGGGGGGATCCCCCCACTGTAGCCAACAAAGTATATATAGGAAAACCATAAAAAATTATGTAAAACAGCTCCAAGGACGCTCAAAACGTCACTTCCGGTATCGGGGGAAGATGGCCGAACGGCGTGCATTCCACGCCGGCCGCCATGCGTTCCATGCCTCATAGTGGAGGACGTCGGAAGTGAAGAGAAATCACATGCGTTCCAAGCCTCATTTAGGGGGGCACCGGATTGAAAACAAGTGAGATAAATTAGGAAAACCTCTATGTAATGTATAAAAGAGGGACGTATCCCCTAATCGCAAGTGAAGTGATACCATAAGTATATTGTGCGCAAGTACCGAGAAGAGCTTGCGGTGTACTGCGCATGTGTCAAGGCAACGGACTGACTGAGCATGTGTCAAGACGCCGGAATGACGTCGGGAAGGTCCGTGTGGCGTGGAGGGGAGGTGTAGAGTGCGAGTGTGTTACAGACCTCGAAAAGGGGCGGGTACGATGCTAAGTATCCACGGTAACAAGCCAGGGCCCCGGGCGCGTCTGTTAAAGTAACAATCCGCATAAAAAAAAGGGCTGTAGTTACAGGCCATAAGTGCATAAGGAAAAGGACGTGATATGTGACGTCAGTGTGCAGAAACAATGACATGTAAGAAACTTAATTGTTACATGCCAGTTTTGTTAAAAAATAAACAAAAACGTTGGCAAGTAAAGAGAGAAACCGGGCTCTCATGGGGAAAAATAATTAATAAACAGGAGTGGTAGTGTTGTGAACATCAAAAAATGGTCAGTGAAAATTATACACTCCTGGAGCTGATTTGCATAAGAAAATAACATGTATATAAAAGGCATTTTCTATATGTATAACGAATGTAGAACAGATAATTGTTCTTATAAAAAATAAACCATTCATATATACAAGGTAAGTATCAGATGCATATGGACAAAACATGGAAAAATAAAATATGCAATGTACATAAAAATGTATATGTATATTAAATGAATAAAACTTGATATAAAATGCAAGGACTAAATTACAGTAAGGAAAGAGAACTTCTGCGGAAGGGGCAAATATAGTGTCAACCTCAGGCTTTGTTGATAAAGGCGTTGATGTCAACATCGCCAAGATTGTAGCAAAGGCGCTGGCATCTAGACTAAACAAGTGCATCGCAAAACTGGTTCATCCAGACCAATCGGGGTTTATCCCCGACCGGTCTACCAGCACCAATATCAGAAGGGTATATCTGAACCTCCAGGCTCCAGCGGAGAATGCGGGGCCTAGAGCCATACTGTCTCTGGATGCCGCCAAGGCCTTTGACAGCTTGGAGTCGGAATATCTCTGGCGGGTGATGGTGAGGTTTGGGTTTGGCCCCGTATTCATCAGCTGGTTAAAAATCCTTTATAACCAACCAAGGGCAAGACTCAAAATAAACAATAACTACTCAGAAAGTTTTCCCCTCGAAAGGGGGACCGGGCAGGGCTGTCCCTTATCCCCATTGCTGTTTGTTTTGGCTATGGAGCCACTGGCGGGGGCGGTGAGATCATCACTCGAACTGCAGGGCTTCCGCAGAAACGGCGAGGAAGAGAGAATTGCATTGTTCGCGGACGATGTCCTCTTCTTTTTAGGGGACACGTCCTCCTCTTTGGAGAAAGTAATACACCTAGTGGAAGACTTTGGGAAACTCTCAGGATTGACAATTAATTGGGAGAAATCATCGCTCCTGCCAGTTGACCCATTGACCAACCCTATATCAACGAGTTTACCCCAACTGAAAGTCACGGGGAAAATGAAGTACCTTGGTGTAGTGCTGTCCAAGGATCCTGGCGCGTTCATTGATGACAACTTGGTCCCTCTTTTATCGAAACTCAAGAAAAAATGCGATACTTGGTGTAGACTCCCCCTATCCGTGGCGGGCCGGGCAAACTTGATTAAGATGATATGGCTGCCCCAGCTGCTATACCTGTTCCACAACTCCCCAGTATGGATCGGGGAGAAGTGGTTCCAAAAAATCCAATCCCTCTTTAGGGAATTAATTTGGAAAAAAGGACAGGCTAGAATAGGCTTACAAAAACTACAGTGTTCCACCACGGAGGGGGGACTGGGGGTCCCCCACCCGCGTACCTACTTCCTGGCAGCTCAGTTACAGCAACTAGGGGGTTGCGCCACCGACGGAGGGGGGAACAAGAATGCTAAAATCATCCTACTGGGCAGCCCACACAACTCATTAGTCGAAGCACTGGAGGCAGACTCACTACTAGGAGGGACCCTGACGCTTAAAATGATCACCAAGGTTTGGCAGACAGTCAAGCGAATAATGGGGTATAGGGGAGCCTCAGAATACTCACCAATTTGGGACAACAAGAACCTGCAGGAATTATTATCTGTTGATAGGAATAAGTTGTGGGAGAAAAAAGGGGTCCGCCGGTTGATACAGTTATATGAAGGGGGCACTCTGAAACCCTTTGAGGAGCTGAGGCATGAGTATGGGCTACCAAATCGTGTATTCTATAGTTACTTACAGATTAGACATGCCCTGGGAAAGCAGTTTGGAAGGCAACCCCCCACTTGGTGCAGGATGTCACTATTACAAACAATAATTAATTCAGAGACTTCCAAGGGGTTAATTACAGCTATATACAGTCAACTAATTAAGAAAACGAACATGAATGCTGGCTCTCCCGGGGGCAGGGACAGGTGGGCGGCTGATGTGGGGGAGATAACAGACATACAGTGGGAAAGGATCCTGGAATTGGGATCTGAGGTGTCGGTCTCTCCCTCGCAAAAGGCCTCCCACCTGATGCTACTGCACAGGTCTTATTATACACCAAAAAAGCTCTTTGCGATTGGCCGCCGAGCCAACGATGAGTGCCCCAGATGCAGAGGAACAGGTGATCTGATTCATATGTTCTGGAGGTGCCCAAAATTGGCTAGGTATTGGTGTGAGATCTTAAAGAAAATAAATACCATATTTAAAATTAACCTAGAGCTAGATCCAAAGACTTGTGTGCTGGGACATGCTACCAACGGTTTAAGAGACAGGAACATGGAGATGGTGGTGGCAAGATGCCTGTTCCAAGCCAGAAAACTGATTGCACAGTCCTGGCAGTCAAGTACTCCTCCCACCCCGGAAGCCTGGATAGGGACTGTTAACTCCACTGTGTGGAGCGAAAGAACATTTTACACGAGGTCAGGCAATTATAATAAATTTGTGAGAATGTGGAACCTGTGGATCCAGTCAATGCCGTGCCCGTCATCAGTGCTACTCTAGCTCCGAGAGTACCCGCTCCTTATCAATGGGGCGGGCTACACTAGGAGCAGTCCAGTGCCTAGAGCCGAGTCGGGATAATACATTGAACCTTTGTCGGCCATTGGACGCACCTTGAAAATATATGGGGTCTTAATAGAGGGGGTACCACGGGGGGTGGGTGGGTGGGCTCACAAAAAAGAAATGCACCAAATATATAAAAAGAAGTATAATAGTAATTGCGAGGACACGCGGTCAACTGGCCTAGCGCTGCAGAATGTATGCTATGCTTTTTGCAATATGGCGCTATTGCATTTGCACATATTTTGTAATGTATATTGTTGCACAACATTTGCACAAAAGACTTATATACTTAAAAAAAAAAAAAAAAAAAGGGAAATTGCGACAAGCCACAATGATGAGACTTGATTAGAGACATATATGAATACCAGGCTGAAGTCAGTCTCTTGACAAAGTTATCTGATGTGGCAAAAAAAAAAAAAAAATCTTCAGGAACGACATTGTTGAATTAGAAAGAGTTTAGTGAAGGGCCACAAAATTAATAATGGGCATTGAGGCCCTCAGCTATGAGGATTAATTACATAGATTATAGGTATTCACTAAGGAGAAGAGGGGCTAAAGAGGGAATATGATTACATTGTACAAATATATGAATGGTGTCTCTGATAACTGTGATAAAATGTTTACTCTCTAAGGTTCCTTAAGAGGACAAACCGTCATAATTTAAGGTTAGAAGAACAGCGCTTTAACCTTTGGTTGAAGAAAAGGTTCTTAACTGTTAGAGCAGTAAAAATGTGGAACTCCCTCCCCCAAGAAGTGGTACTATCTGAGAGTGTTGACAGCTTCACAAACTTTTAGATGTCTTCATCAGGAAGCAGAATATACAGGCATATGGGAATTCTTGGGGAAAAAAAATCACATACACACACATAGGTTGAACTGGACGGACCTGTGTCTTTTTCAGCTTTACAAACTATGTAACTTTGTAACTGGATAACTTTAGAGCACTGGTCTATTCTTTAAACCCAATAACCAGTGGCCAATCAGCGTGATTGGCCAGCCACTTAAGTCCCCCTGTTCCTTGTTTCCTTACCAGATTATTATACTCCACACATAATCCTGTCTGACGCCTTATGGTTCACAAGGGGACCAACCTATGTTCTGGAACACAGACCCACTGCATTCAGAAAATGCCCCTGTACTGACACTACCAGGAACATGTCAGCAGAGGCACAATCAGTACCAACATTAACAGAAATGGAAATAAATACGAAGCAGGATGTAATAAACCTGACATAAATCTGGTCATTTTTAATTGAACATCCTCTAGCTTTACAAAATGTAAAACCCAGAATGTGGAAGAGTTAGCTCTGCCTCCACAAGTCTAAGTGATACAGACATACATGGTTGCCAATTTTTCTGTCATAATAGCTGTTTGCTGCCATTTTGCCAGGGACACGATATAAAGTACGTTGAGTCCTTGAGTCTAACCTTTCCCCAATCCATTTAAAATGAAAAAGGCTGTCTATCTTAAGGGTAGCTAATCTTTTCTTTTTATGATGATGATTTAAACTTTTTATCATACCTGCCCACAAATGACATACTAGTGAGGAGGAGCAGCTTCTGAGTTCTAAAGTAGTCCAAAGTTCTGTGACTGTTAAAACCGTGTATATTATATAAAAAAAAAGTGCTTACAAATATAACATGTTTTTTATCACAAGAATTACTGTGCGATAATAAGGAGAGGGGGGTAGATGTGTTGGGGCTCTTCTCAGTTTTTAATCAAGTTAGAGATACTAACAGATGCTATTGCGACAAGATAAAAGGAAGAGGAAGGGGATTGTTGTGCAGAAGGTCTTTATAACGCTTCTGCAAAGATCCTGTAGCAAGCCCCTTCGACTCATATTAAAAATATTTTTTTCTACATTTTTTTTGTGTCACACATAAAGTCTAAAGTTTGGGCCCACTAAAATCAGACCCTATCAAGGGATTATCTTGTAGAAACCAAAGCCTGCACAGCAATGGCTTTATACTGTACTTGTTTTTCTACTAAAGGGTATGTACAGTCTCCAGGCTTCTAACCCTGTACTATTTTTTGCTTTCAACCTCTTGAAATTTGGCCTCTTTACAAATAAGGGCAGTTTATTGTAAGTCAATTAAGTTATCTGCATGCGGTCTACAACTCCCAAAGACACTGTAGCTGAATGAAAGGTAGAATTTGGTTATTCTCAGTTAACTTTTATCAACCACTCTCATTATAGGCAAGCTTTAAAGAGCCAAAAGTTGCTTTTTTTATTAGTCTCCCTCAGCATCCAATTGAAATTAGGAATCATTTTTTTTCAACAAACTAAAATCTACAAGATATATAGATACATTTAAAGGGAATATATGTGTACCTGCAGTGTTTTAAAAACATGTTTTTGAATGTGCAATGTAAGAAACTGCACAAACAATGCAAGGCTATAATACCTATATGACAGATAACAATATAGAACAAGCTGTCATGTGAAACAAGGATGATGGACACTCAGCCACTAGGCTGTTAACATCTATAAATAATACAGATGTGAGACCTTACTAGACCTTCACAAGTATTTCCTCTGTATTATTTTCTTTCTGATTTGTGTAGTTCAATCCAACCTTAACCAGACTGGATTTCTCTCAGGATTTAGCTGCTTCAGAACCGTACACTCATCCTCTGACCTGCAGGCAAATTAAGCCATCCAAATATTTGCTTATCTTGTCATCTGTTCTCATCAGACCTTGCAATTCTTGTCATGCCCCACATGTCAGTTTAAAGCATAACGTCATTAATACCTCCAGTGCTCTAATGGATGCTTCACACATGAATGCATTAATGAAATGTGTTATTGTTTCCCTTCACAGGACATTAACAATCTCACTCACGCTGAGCCCCTGAAACCCTGCAGTGCTGCTAGAAACCGCTAGCTATCAAATGAACCCTCAGTTCCGCCTCAGTAAATTTAAGTTCAAGTTTATCACTATATTGTCATTCATGTGAGGAGACGATACAAGCCTCTGAGGCCTTTTGGACCCAGCTTCAATTACCATAAAAAGTAACAAGAGGCAATAGCTGCAGGGATGAAAAAAAAACTATCCTATAAAAGAATTCCTGTCAAGATGAAATAAGAGAGATTTGAACGTCACTGTAATGATTTGTTTCTTGTTTTTTTTTCCCTTTTGTCTCCTCACTTACAGTTTGAATACAGAATCCTCTATTGATTTTTCTCTTGCAGTGTGTAGGCATTTGTGCCTTCATTTCCTAAACTACAGAAGACTCTAAACTGCATGTAAGTAATGAAGACCACATGTCATGTAGAGTTGAGAAGAATAGTCTGCAAACTCTTAGGTATTTTCTAGATGCATCATTCTGAAAACTATGTTCCAAGCTACCATTTCAGTTGAACAAGCCAGTTCACCTGAAGGTGGGTTTGAAGCCAACCTGCAGCAAACAGATATTCATTACAGACTCATAACAGATGAATTGTTTGGACAACTAACCAGTTCATATGTGTGCCATATACAAGATGGAGAGTGGGCTTCTCATTCATAACCCACAGATACTTGGTCCATAAGTGCAAGGGATCAAGTGTGTGTGTGTGTGTGTGTGTGTGTGTGTGTGTGTGTGTGTGTGTAGTTCTGTAAAATAAACCCCTGTCTCTTATAATATAACTTACCTTATAGGAAAGTACTATATAACTTATCAGATCAACACATGAAATAAGGACTACACTTGCTTATTAAGTGTTTTAAACTCTGATTCACCCATATGTATGCTGCCCATTTCTGGTCACCTATCCTCATGAAGGATGTGCATGAACTGAAAAGAGTCCAGAGAAGGGCAACAAAGCTAATAAGGGGCTGGAGCAGGGCTGAAACTAGGGTCGGGGGGGTGGGGGTGATGCATCTAGGGGGGCGCTGCCAGGGGTTCCGCCCTGGGAACTGATGCTCTAAGGGTGTCACTGCAGCCCGGTCAAGTGTAATGGATAGGCAGCGCCCACTGCATAGTTTGCCAAATACCGGAGAATCAAATAGGAGGACGACGCACAGGTGCACTAGCGCTGAATCACTCTGCTCTGCAGTGACACCCTGGAGCAGAGGCACCCGGTGCAAGTGGCACCCCCCGCAGAGTGCTGTGAAGTCTCCCTCCTAGTCCTGCCCAGTGCCCAAACAGCCTATGTCTTTTCTGCGTGAGGCATACCAGAGAAGAGGAGACTTCAAAGAAGGCCCTGGACTGAGGGGAGGTGCAGAGGAGACCCTGGACTAGGGGGAGTGCAGAGGAGGCCCTGGGCTGAGGGGTGCAGAGGATGCCCTGAACTGGGGGGTGCAGTGAAGACCCTGGGCTAAGGGGGGCTGTAGACGAGGTCCTGGACTTGAAAAGTGGGGTTGATATGGTAAAGGACCTGGATTCACAGAGCAGGGTGCTCTGAACTTGGGGTGGGCTGTAGAGGAGGCCTTGGAGTAGGAGCGGAGTGCAAGGAGGCCCTCTACTGGGAGGGGGGGTGCAGATGAGCCCCTGGACTGGGAGGGTGCAAAGGAGGTGCTGAAGGGGGGTGCAGAGAAGGCCCTGGCATAGAAAAGGGTTGGTGTGGAAAGGACCCTTAATTAGGAGAGGGGGGTGCAGAGGAGGCCCTGGACTAGGAGGGGAGTGCAGAGGAAGCTCTGGACTAGGAGAGGAGTACACAGGAGGCCGTGGACTAGGGGGTCCAGAGAAGGCCCTAGACTTGAAAAGTGGGGTTGATGTGGTAAAGGACATGGATTCAGAGAGCAGGGTGCAGAGGAAGCTCTGAACTTGGGGTGGGCTGTAGAGGAGGCCTTGGACTAGGAGTTAAGTGCAGAGGAGGCCCTGGACTAGGGGGTTGGGTGCAGAGGAGGCCATTGATTAGGAAATGGTGGTTGGTGTGGCGAAGGCCCCTGGATAGGGGGGTGAAAGGGAAATACTGGACTAGGTGAGGGGGACATTTATCAATTGTCGCAAGCAGGGCTTTTTTTATCAGAAAATAGTTGCAGGAACTCGACCATGACCCCCCCAAAACCAACCTTTGCCCTCATACAGACACTCTTCAAACCGCATCAAATAGTGGGTGTGGTCAAATTTCACTAACAGTGTAAGGGTCTTAAAGGGCATCAAATGCCCTGAGTGCATTAATTACAGAGTGCAGAGTTCAGGGGGAGGGGGATGTTGCACACAGAGTGCAGCGTTCCAGGAGTGCACTACACACAGTGCAAAGTTCAGCGGTGCACTACACACAGAGTGCAGAGTTCAGCCTTCTTCCGCAGCTGCTTACCTCTGCATCCCCCATCCACATCTCACTTTCACCCCTCTTCAGCTCTGACCTCTGCATGCAACCTCCCTTCCACTGCCCCCATCTTCTCCCTCCCTCCTTAAAAGCTTCACCATTTTCCACATGTCTTACTTGTTTTGCTGTATTAAACTGAAGCGCCCTGTTGGTTCTAGTGCCTCCCCACACACTTATAGGTGGCTCCTCTCTCACTTGTAGGGAGATGATCCAGTGGGGGAGTTGGGATCTGTCTGCAACTGCATCTTCCTTGGTCATTCAGGAGATCAGATCTGTGGCAGCCATTGAGAGACAAGCTGTCCCTTGTAAACACAGAAACCGGACTTCAATGTTTACAAGTAATAGTGGTGAGCAGGGAGCAGAGGGCCTGAGTCACAGGTGGTGGAACTGAGTTCCGCCAAGTTCCAGCTGAAAAAAAGCCCTGGTCGCAAGTAATGCCAAACAGGAGCAGAGAGACTGGTCGTGTGATAGATTTATTAAAGGAGAAGCACAGCCAAAGCCTGTTTGGTTGTACTTCCCCTGTTGATCACAGCAGTGCTTGCACTCCCGTGACCCATTTTCAGATTTTAAGCCCGCTTTCAGCTGATGTCACAGGGTTGGTCCAGATGGGGGAAAGATCGCAACCATATGGTTGGGATCCGCCCACATGCCTGGACCGGCACCCAGCTCAGGCTCTCAGAGAGCTGCTGAGAGCCTCAGCCAGCCGATTCAGCCCCCTCCACAGCCCAGTGTTTCAATGAGCACTGGTGGGGGAGGCAGAGCAAAGAGCCACCAGCTCTCTGTTTAGGGAGCACTGAGAACTGAGTGATTGGCGGTATTTGATTACTCGGTTCTCAGCCTTAAAGCCGGCAGGGGACAGATACAGCATCTACCTAAATAAGTATGATTTATAAATAAAATTCCCATACCTCTCTTTTAATTACTTGACATCTCTTTTTTCTTGCTATTTGACCCATATGACAATTAGGCCTCATTCATATGGAGCATATGCGTCCATGCCCTGTGTGATGGCCATGTACTGCGTTGGGAAACTTGGTGTTCTGTGCATCCCTGTGCAGGCAGTCCAGTCAAAGTCAATTGGGACGCAGCAGCTGCATGGACATAGTCGAATGTCAAAATTTGACCTGCAGACAGCAAGGGATGCTTGTATCCAAACGCACAGTGTCTGCAATCGGATCTGTGCACCCACTTCTATAGGTGAAGCTCTCTGGTGGACGCAGATGCAGCAAAAAGTGACTCAGCATACAGGGCCTGTCTCAGTGCCTGTCTGAATGAGCCCTTAGGGGAATTTATCAATACTAAAGCGGACAGAATTCTTAGCAGCTGTGCATGGCAACCAATCAGCTCATAGCTTTCATTTTTAAAGCTGAACAAGCTGAAGTTAGAAGCTGATTGGTTGCCATGTACAGCTGTTTCAGATTCTGACTGCACCAGTTTTGATAAATTCCCCTCACTGTGTTTTACATTTCTTACTCCTGACTACAGCATTCTAAGTACAGCACGTTCTTTGTTAAAGTGGTTGTAAAGGCACAAGGTTTTTAACCACTTACGGGCGGTGGTTCAGTTATCCTGACTGGGCGTCATATCAGTGTCATCAGTGCCGCTCATCACTGTCCATCCGTGCCACCTATCAGTGCCCATCCGAGAAGAGGAGGATCCAAGCTGCTTTCTGCCAAACCACTGCAGACAGCACGTAAGTATAACATGCTTATTATTTATTAAAAAAAAAAAACAAGACTTTAATATCACTTTAAGGTTAGCTGTGTGTAGTAAAGGATATGCAATAGAACAGTTTTATTTTTAAATGAGTATACTGAGACTTGTACTGTCTGTTACATACTTGCTGGTGGCACAGTCATTAAAGCATATGGCCCTTTAAGCCCCTCTAACTGTTGATGTAATCTGACCACACCCACAGTTTTGGCGTGGCACCGCTATATTGCCACTTACCATTTTCTTGGGGGGAGTGCAAAAAATGACCAGCCCTGGGTGCCAGATGAGCTAACTACGCCACTGGGCTGGAGGACCTCAGTTATGAGGAATGACTACATATATTAAGCTTATGTTTCCTGCAAAACATATGCTTTAAGAGGCAATATGATAGCGATTTACAAATACTTGAATGGTGACTCTAACATTGGGAGGAAACTTTTTAAACTTAGGTCTCTAAAGAAGACACATGGCCATACAATTAGGTTAGACAAGAAATGAGTCAGTCTTAAACTGTGTAAGGGGTTCTTTACTGTTAGGACAGTAAGGTTGTGGAACTCCCTTCCACAGTTGGTGGTGTCAGCAAAGAGTGTAGATAAGTTCAAAAAACTTTTAGACGACTTTCTTTTTACAGGGATATGGAAAACACACACACACACACTCTCAGGTTGAACTGGATGGTCCAGTGTCTTTATTCAGCTTTACCAACTATAAAACTATATGGATAAAGATAGGGAGGTTGTACTTCAGGCTTGCTGCCAGAACAAATGAGTCCAACAGACTAAAGGGTTGACTATACACCAGACATATTGTCAATCACAGCAAAGCAAAATTCTTCATGATTGTGAAATGGATTTGCTAAGATTCTCTCATCCTTACACATAATTAAAAAAATAGGTCTGCTTAAAAGATAATTGTACAAAAATAAAAACGATGCTAACATCAGGTAGATGTAGGTTGCCTTCCAAGAAGTAATAGATTACCTCTCCACCCCTTGCATAATTGATGCACTGTGTGACCTCTTTGCAATGTTCACAGTCTCCATCAGTATTAAACTTTTTCCAACCACAAATTCTCCAGCATCTGCTGCAGAGACAATGACAGTATGAAGAGATGGAAGATGCAAAAAAAGGAGCACATCTGCTATTGTGGCATGCCTATTAGATTTTCCGTCCATCCACCTATGGGTGTAATGATGCAGTCTTTAGTCGAATATTAATTTACAATTTAATTTATTGTGACTGTACATAAAAGTGTTTGTAAAGGTAAAGAAATAATACTGCCAGTCTGTTCTATCAATCCATCCTACACTGTGTAAATGTTTGTATAAAATGATGCCTGTAAATACCTTATCTAAGATCTTTTATGGCCAGTCACGTGACCTTCGGCTGATCTCCTTCAATCTAAGGGCTACAGCAAGAGGGGCTGAGATCCCCTCTGACGCTAGCCAGGGAGGTCTCGTGACTGCTGTGTTGGCCGCTAAGCCCCTCCCACTTTAAAACAACCTCTTTAATACTTATTGTGGATTACAGAAAGGTCTGAACTCATTTTAATTTATGTGTAGACAACACTGTCTGTTTTAAGCTTTGTGGAGAAGGTTGTGAGTAATGTTATTTTTGGGAGGTTAATTAGTACATACTTAATGACATTTTTGTACTTTTTCCCTTTTTTTACTAATAAAAGATTTTTGTGAACATTACCCCCTGTGATTGATTTAATTTGTAGGCCGGTTCTATACCACATGGGGAGCGATGAACCTCTTTTTTTCTGGGGTCTTTTCCAGAATATGTTTGTGCTATAATTCAAAACTTAAAGGGGTTGTAAAGGTAAAACTTTTTTCACCTTAATGCATTATATACATTAAGGTGAAAAAACTTTTGACAATACCGCCACCCTCAGCCCCCCCGTTTTACTTACCTGACACCTCGAAACTCAGCCGCTCGCTCCCGTCATCTCTATTGCAGCTCAGCCTGGTCGCTGATTGGCTACAGTGGATGGATTGAAAGCAGCGCAGCCATTGGCTTGCGCTGCTGTCAAGCACATCCAATGACGCGGCGTGCCGGGGGGCGGGGCTGAGTGATACAGTGTGCGGCTATAGCCGCCGGCTGTATCACAGGAGCGCGCCCGCAATAACTAACCACCATGCGAGGGAGCTCGCATTAAGGTGGTCAGTTCTTGCGGGGAGGAGCTGAAACAGCCGCCGAGGGACCCCAGAAGAGCAGGTTCGGGGCCACTCTGTGCAGAACGAGCTGTACAGTGAAGGTAAGTATGACATGTTTGTTATTTAAAAAAAAAAAATGTATCTTTACAACCCCTTTAAGGTCAGATCCCCCCACTATTTACTTTGGAGAGGAGGGGACTGGCGCTGTTGTCAATTATTACCCACTCAACAGATTTTGTAGTTTATTTTTGAGCATATCTGCTATCAGCCTTCATCCGGCATGCAACAAAAGCTGTTAAAGGTATTTTTCTCCTCCTTTTTCAATTCCATAAAAAAAGACAGAGAATATTAGACATTTAAGGTCCCCATTCCATTCATTGCCTTATTTTTTTTAATCAATTGCCTTATTATTTATTGTTGGATTCAACTGATATTATGTTAATAACCTAGTACACTTTAATATAAATATCTAATGAGTGCTGTCTAGGGATATCAATGCAATTGAGGCACGAATATGGTGTGCTCAAGAACAGAGTTTTATGTTTTATTATTATTATTAACATTGTATTGATTTTATAATAATTTCATAAATTTAATTTTAGTGCCTAAAAGTTTGTTACTCTTTTTGTTGTTTTTATTATTGTGACGGGAGGGCCCATGGAACTCAGAATCCCTTGGAAAGTAGGGGATGCCCTTGTTTCAGCTCCCCATACACCTCTTATGTCTAAGTCACCCTGTGCTATCCTGGCACAGGGTGAGTGAGAAAATATATCTTGGACTACTTAAAATGGGACAGTAATATTTGTCCATAATATCTCCCAGGATGTATGTAGAGACTATTATTGGTTTGTTTGATTCTGAACTCAACCTGTTAATTGAGTGAGCTGATCACATTAGCCTCCAGGACTGGCTAGGAGACGGACAGTCTAGTCTGGCTTACCACAGGTTCTAAGGGTATTCCACACATTGTTGTTTGTTCTAAATAACCCTGTGTTGAGGTTTATGGTATTGTGTATTGAATAGTCACCTAGTCTGGGTAAATGATTTAGTAAACTAGCTCATGTTAATTAGGTTACAGTTGTATTGTCAGAGGAGATTCCAACGGTATATAAAGTCTTGTAGTTTTGATTCTGAATAGATATAGTCCATGTTAGCAGTGAAACAAGTGTCGCCTTGTTTTGTGCTTGGAAGCGTTTGGAATATCTGATATCTGTATCCAGACTACAAGGAAGTGGTATACTGACGGAAGCACTCAAGCGGAGTGTGGGAGGTTCCGTGACATTGGTGGCAAGGAGAGGGACACTTCCTGTAGTCTGGGACATCCAAACTTTCATCTGGATCCAAGATCAGCATAGCAGACTTCAGTCACCCCAGCGGAGATATGGACCTGGCATCAGAGTTCCAGGGGCTGCGGATTGTCCTTTCAACATACACCAGGAGTGTGTCTGAGGATGAATACCTGGAGCTCAGGCAGCAGATTCGGGTGGAGCTCTGGATTGGAGCCCTCCAGCTCGCTGGTATAAAACAGGGCAAGTGCTTTCCAACCCAAGAGCAACGGGCCAGTGACCAACGGGCATTGCGGATGGCATTCCTGGGAGAGCGGCCCCAGGAGCAATGGGTGACTGAGTTGGGCAGGCTGGTCCAGCAGGAGATAGAGCTGGACAATCGTTATCGGGCTCTGCAATGGCACGCAGAGGAGGGATATTTAGGGGAGACAACAGAATGCTCTCCGGAGGGATATGACTTTGGAGGCCCTGGATTGCTGTGGGAGAGCCTGACAGATCATTTTGTGTTTGGCAATGAAGGGGAACCTGCCCTTGAGGACCTGCGAGAATATAGAGAGGCTATGCTCAGTCTTGCAGGGGTCCCAGAGCTCAAACCTGATCTGGAACATTTGCTAAGGAAGGAACAGCATCTGGAAAGGGCATACAGGAAACTACTAGAACACGTTCAGCAGCATGCCAGAGAATCAGCAGTGGAAAATCTGAAGATTGCCGTCCCTAAACCTGAAGTTCTGACAACAGGGCAGAGCTCTGCTAACCTCTGCCCAGCACTGATAGCATCTTCTGGGTTCCATGGACAGGAGATGGTGAACCTCTATCCCCAGACACCAGTTATACAGGTAGGGGATTTAATAGACTTTTCTGCTGAGGAAGAACAACCTGATGAGCCTCCAGCTGAAGATCTGGTAACTGAACAGAGGGTCCAAGACCTCTGCCCCACACTTTTAGCAATTCCAGAGACTGGGGATTTAATAGACGTTTCTGTAGAGAAGGAACCACCTAGCAAACCCCCAGCAGAAGTGCTGGCAACCGGACAGAGGGTCCAAAACCTCTGCCCCACGCCTGTGGCAGTTTCGGAGGCTCAGGGTGAGAAGGTGGCAATCACTTCCCAGCAGCAGATACAGGGGGAGAAGGGAGAGGAGGTGGTTGTTGTCCCTCCCCAACAGTTGGCCAGGGTGGAGGAAGCAGCCTTCCTTCCCCAGCAAAGATCCATGCACCTGGGAGACAGTACCATAGACATGTCGTCCCAGCAGCCAGATGAGGGAATGGAAAAGGAAGCAGCCGGCTCACCTCCCCAATGGCAGCTACACAGTTTGGAAGTGGAGGAAGCCAGCCACCTGCCCCAATGGTCAGCCGGAGCGGAGGATGCGGAGTCCCCAGCAGAAGTGCTGGCAACAGAGCAGAGTGCTACCAACCTCTGCCCAGCACCGGCAACAACTACAGAGTTCCAGGGAGGCGGGGCAGTCGGCCTCCCTCCCCAACAGTTAGCCGGAGCAGATGGTGTGGGGTTTCCAGCAGAAGGGCTGGCAACAGGGCCGAGTACTGCTGGACTCTACCCTCAACTAACAGAGGATGGATTTCCTGTGAAGGTGGATGGGACTTCAGTCTCCACCTGTATACCCCAGGGATGCTAGGCAGTCGGCCCAGATCCCCAACAGCATGACGGAGTGAGCCCAGTCACCCTGTCTTCTCTCCAGCGGCAGAAAGCACTCCAAGGAGAAGGGCCAGTCCACGCCTCTCCCCAGCGGCAGATATGTTCTCTGAGAGAGGCTTGGCTGGGTGAGTAATGCTCTATTTGGAACAATTTGTTTGGGGTACTGTGTGGGTACAGGCATTAGAGGACTGGAACTACTGACTAACTTCGGAGTCAACCCGTCTGGGGTCTCCTCCTGTGTTAGTCTTCTGCCGAAAGGGGAGAGATGTGACAGGAGGGCCCATGGAACTCAGTATCCCTTGGAAAGTAGGGGATGCCCTTGTTTCAGCTCCCCATACACCTCTTATGTCTAAGTCACCCTGTGCTATCCTGGCACAGGGTGAGTGAGAAAATATATCTTGGACTACTTAAAATGGGACAGTAATATTTGTCCACAATATCTCCCAGGATGTATGTAGAGACTATTATTGGTTTGTTTGATTCTGAAATCAACCTGTTAATTGAGTGAGCTGATCACATTAGCCTCCAGGACTGGCTAGGAGACGAACAGTCTAGTCTGGCTTACCACAGGTTCTAAGGGTATACCATACATTGTTGTTTGTTATAATTAACCCTGTGTTGAGGTTTATGGTAATGTGTATTGAATATTCACCTAGTCTGGGTAGATGATTTAGTAAACTAGCTCATGTTAATTAGGTTACAGTTGTATTGTTAGAGGAGGTTCCAACGGCATATAAAGTCTTGTGATTTTGATTCTAAATAGATATAGTCCATGTTAGCAGTGAAACAAGTGTCGCCTTGTTTTGTGCTTGGAAGCGTTTGGAATATCTGATATCTGTATCCAGACTACAAGGAAGTGGTATACTGACGGAAGCACTCAAGCGGAGTGTGGGATGTTCCATGACAATTATGATATTGTACATTGGGTGTGGTACCCTTTCACAACAGTCCATTTTTTAGTCCTTCCTCCAATTACAAAGTGTATGGGCAGAAAACAAAACTATATCTCTATTCATTCAGATATCTTCTATATAAATGCTTAACTGGCGAAGTTGCAATGGTGAAATCATTGTCATATCAGTTAATAAGTTCATAGCCCTTCAAAAAAAATGTATTTATTGCAAAATCCAATCACTTTTCTGCAATATGGTATTTTCTCTAAAATTCTCATTGTGTATTCAAATTCAGACCACTACTGATACATTCAGCAGCTATGGCAAAGGCCCATATTCATCTTTTACAGCCTTTAAACTTTGAACGAGCATCAGTGATGATGATGCAGTATGGTAACTATGACAGCGACCAGAATTGGTACTGTACCGTGCACCCCTAGTGCAGTTGCTACTACTTTCCTGGTGGTGTACACAATACATACAGTGCACCCATAGTTGTTCTTATACTTCTGTTGGTGTACACAGTACCGTGCACCCCTAGCGCAGTTGCTACTACTTTCCTGGTGGTGTATACACAGTACACAATACAATACAATGTAGTGTTTTTTTGCTAAATAAAATTTACAGCATGTCCGGAAGTCCATCAAGGAGAGGCAGACACTCACGGGCCACTAAAAGAGGGCAAGCAGGCTCTGTGTCTACAGTCAACAGTGCTGGTCGTGGACATGGTGCATCCTCAGCACGTGGCCGTGGGGAACGCTTGTCCTTTTTTCCTGCAGCTGGCCATGTTATTGAGCCACAACATGCAGAAGAGTTGGTGAAATGGATAACAAAGCTGTCCTCATCCTCCTCACCCTCTGTCACCTAGGCTCAGAGTAGTTTGCCTGCCAATGCAGCTGCCAAAGCGGCCTATTCCATCGGCTCCATGTCAACAGTCACTCCTTCCCTAGCCCCACCATCATGCACGGAGCAGTCCCCCGAACTATTCGACCACAGTGACGGGTACATGCTGCAGAAGGATGCGCAGCGATATGAAGGCTCCGATGATGGTACCCAGTTTGAGGAAGGGAGTAACGTCAGCCTAGAGAGGGGGTGCCCAAGAAGGTCAAACTGGCAGTCATGTTCTCCCAGCTGCAGCATACTGCCAAGTTTGCTCCAGTGACGAGGAGGGAGGGGATGATGAGATCACTGACTCAACTTGGGTGCCTGATAGAAGAGAGGAGGAGGAGGCACATCTGAAACGAGGTAGGATGCCCTCCAATGGGCAGCTTAAGGGCAGCCACCCTATTGCATCACACTGCAGAGCTAAGCAGGTACAGGGCGCTGCTGACTCCCCGCATATTTTGAAAAGTTCTTTGGTGTGGGCCTTTTTTGACACGTGTGCAGCAGATCGCACCGTTGCTGTTTGCAACATGTCTGAAGCGTATCAAGCGTGGCCAAAACAGCAGCCGCTTGGGCACCACATGCTTGACCGGACATATGACGACCTCCCATGCAGTCCGTTGGCAAGAGCACTGAAAAGACCCACATCAAAGAACAAGGTGGACCTCTCCTTGCTGCTCATCAACTGGGATCCCCAACCCCACTATACCTCCAGTCCTCTCAGAAATCTGCACCGAGAGAAATGAAGGTATAGAAATAGGTGTTCCAAGTACTTGCGGCCAATCTGCTAGTGGTACACCAACATCGGATTTTAGCAGGCAAATTTCCCCACCCCAGTTGCTAAACCGTTGAAAGAAAATTGGTCCCAGCCATCCACATACACAGCATCTGAATGCTAGCTTAGCCAAATTGCTAGCACTGCAACTGCTGCCTTTTCAGCTGGTAGACTGCCCCCTTTCGTGAATTTGTGGAATGTGCGGTACCTCAGTGGCAGGTTCCCAAATGCTATTTCTTTTCACGGGAGGCCATTCCGGCTCTCTACCACCATGTGGAAGGCAATGTCTTGGCCTCGTTGGACAGGGCGGCCAGCAGTAAGGTGCATATAACTGCTGACTCATGATCCAGCAGGCATGGACAGGGACGTTACCTTTCTTTTATGGCGCACTGGGTAACTCTGCTGGCAGCTGGGAAGGATGCAGGACAGGGTTCAGTATTGTTGGAGATTGTTCTGCCACCACGCCTCCAAAATGCTAGTGATGATTCTGCCACAGCTCTCTCCTCCACCCCTCCTCTTCTTCTTCCTCTATGGCCTCTTCCTCTGCAGATTTCTCCTCTGAACCAGCGGTGCTCGGTAGGCATTCAAGGGGCTACGCAAGCACTCAGGCAAAAAAGATGCCATGCGGTGCTTGAGTTGGTCTGCTTAGGGAACAGGAGCCACACTGGGGCAGAGATTCTGTCAGCTCTGCAGTGGCAGGCTCAGAGGCGGTTGATGCCACACCAGCTTCAACCAGGAATGGTTGTATGCGACAATAGCACCAACCTCCTCTCCGCCCTCCGACAGGGACACTTGACCCATGTTTCCTGTTTGGCTCATGTCCTGAATTTGGTAGTGCAGCGGTACTTGAGCAGGTACCCGGGATCACAGGATCTCCTGAGGCAGGCCAGGAAAGTCTGTTGTCATTTCCTCCAGTCATATAATGCCAGTGCTCGGCTGGCTGACATTCAAAGAGAATGCAACCTGCCCAAGAACCGCCTCATTTGTGACATGCCCACCACGTGGAACTCAACGTTGGCAATGCTGCAGCAGCTGCACATGCAGCAGAGGGCCATCAATGAGTACCTGTGTGAGTATGGCACCAGGACAGGGTCAGGGGAGCTTGGCTTTTTTTCGTCACGCCAGTGGCTACTGATCAAGGATGCATGCACTGTCCTGTCACCATTTGAGGTGGCCACGAGGGTGGTGAGCAGTGACAGTGCATGCATCAGTGATACTGTCCCTCTTGTCTTCCTGTTGGAGCACACGCTTCGTGGAATAATGGACAGGGCACTTGAGGCAGAACAGCGGGAGGAAGAGGAGGACTTCCTTACCTCAAGGCCCCCTTTATCCAGGTACTAGTATTCCTGCAGGCCCGCCAATCACACAGGAAGAAGAAGAGGAGGAGGATTGTGTCAGCATGGAGGTGGAGGATAACACTCAGCATCAGCAGCAGTCTTCAAGGGATCGTTTTCAGTTCAGGGCACCACCACCAATACCTAATTTTTCTGCCCCTGTTTAACAGGGGCGCATAATTACAATTTTTGATCAAATATTTAACAGCAGGGCTCGTTCTTGCAATCAACAAGAGTATCTGTGAGGCTTTACAGCAAGGAAAAGAAATTAGCGGACCTCCAGCTGTTGCACAACTACAACTCCCATCATGCCTCTGCCTCTGGGTGTCATGCTTGTGGCTGTCAGAGTGCTGCTATGCCTCATGGGACTTGTAGTTCTGAAACAGCTGGAGGTCCGCTAATTGCATATCCCTGCTTTACAGTGTTATGCTACCACCACCGCCTAAAGCCCAATTTTTCTGTGCCTGTTTAACAGGGGCACGTAATTACAATTCTTGATTTAATATTTCACAGCAGGGCCTGTTCCTGTGCTCAACAAAAGTATTTGTGAGGCTTTACAGTGTTGTGCCACCATCACCACCACCGCCTAAGGCCCAATTTTTCTGCCCCTGTTTAACAGGGGCGCGTAATTACAATTCTTGATATAATATTTCATAGCAGGGCCTGTTCCAGCACCCACCAAGAGTAACTGTGAGGGCTTACTGTTACCACCAACACCTAAGGCCCAATTTTCCGCAGAATGTATAGGGCAGGCCATAGAGTATATACAGGCGGTCCCCTATTTTCAAACATCCGACTTACAAACGACTCCTACTTACAAACGGAGGGAGACAACAGAAAGTGAGAGGAAATCTACCCCTAGGAAGGGAAATTCTCTCCTGGAAGAGTTAATATGGGAAAAAGGTGTCTCCCCACTGATGCTTTATCACCAATCCTTGTTTCCCTAATAACCCAAAATTTTCAAAATCCAATTGTCATTGGGACAGAAAGTGAGGTGAAATCTTCTGAACAGGGGCACAAACAGCAAAACAAATGTTACAGGGGTGATGATAACCCTTCCCTATGTTATCCAAAAAGCTTAAAAATAGATTTTTTGGCTGGAGCTACACTTACAAAATGTACCTTTTCCAAATTACAAACAGATTTAACTTAAGAACAAACCTACAGTCCCTATCTTGTTTGTAACCCAGGGACCGCTTGTATACTGCTGCTGTTCAGAGTATATAGGGCCTGGGGGCCCCACGCCTTTTTTTTTTTTTATTTGGATGCGGGGTTCTCCTTAATATCCATACCAGACCCAAAGTACCTGGTAATGGGCTGGTGGGGGGGCAACATTACATTACAGCGGCAAGCAGTTTTAAATGCCTTTTTTTCCTTTAGAAATCTCATTTTGTGCAGGGACTGTTCTAAACACAGGAAAAATGTGCCACTTTACAGGCATACTATAGACACCCCCAGGCACGATATTTAAAGGAATATTACACTTTTATTCTTTCACTTTAAGCATTATTAAATTCACTGCTCCCGAATAAACGCCCGTTTTAAAACTTTTTTTTGCATTGATACATGTCCCCTGGGGCAGGACCCGGGTCCCCAAACACTTTTTATGACAATAGCTTGCAAATTAGCCTTTAAAATGAGCACGTTTGATTTTTCACGTTTGAGTCCTATAGACTTTAACGGGGTTCATGTGTTCGCACAAATTTTTGGTCTGTTAGCATGTTCTGGCCACGAACCGAACCGGGGGGTGTTCGGCTCATCCCTAGTGAAGACAAGGACAAAGAAGTAAGCTACTTTACATGGGTCCAGACTATAATGGCCTAACACACAGACAACTTGGCAAACTTGTTTTAAGACTGCCAATAATAAAAAAAATACTAGCTAGACCTAGTTTAGACTATAACTATACCTCCAACATTTTGAGATGAGAATGAGGGACACCTACTAGCAAGTGTATGAAGGCATAGGACATGCCCACTGCCACACCCCCTTAAAGGAGAATTAACCAAAAAAAAGGTTAATGAAATCCACAAGGGCTTTTTTTACCGCTTTTAAAATTTACAAATGCAGCAATTTAGAATATGGATGAAAGGTTTAGCACTGGGAAACACTTTTTTAAAGACAAGAAGTGCATTTTATATACAGCTTTATAGATCAGACCAAAATGAGGGACAAATGAGGAAAGAGGGACAGAGGGACATTGCTCCAAATCAGGGACAGTTAGTAGCTATGCTATAACTATTAACTCTTTTTAAAAGAAAAACACATTAAATATTAAGTGATGTTCTGTAACAAACCTGTAGTAGCTTTTATCAAGACAAAAGTCCTGGTTTTGAACTTGGAACCCCTTTCTATTGTATATTATATTGTTTCTCCACCATCTGTGCCTGTAAAAATAAGCATTTGCAGTTTCAGCAACTATAATGTGATTGACATAATGGCATAGTTAGTAGTAGTTAGTTAGTAGGTGTACTAATAAAGATATTTTACCACTCATACAAGTAATTATCCCTAAACATGTCACCACCTAGATGAGTGGTAAAATGTCTGCTACATTACAGTCCAGTTGAATGGGATGAGCTACTACTAGCTTGACCTATATAAATGAACATATCCATATCCGAGAGTAACAGCATAAAAATAATATTAGTATTGTTTTATTGCAGCTTAATACACGTGGAATGAAATGCTTCAGTATGTTTTAGTAATAAATGCACAGCAATATGGAAATATTTATTGCCAAAAAAAATTAGTTATATAGTATTTTTTTCTTTCTCCAAAACATGTAATACATATTTTACATAACAGTAAAGTTGCAGCACTGTCAATCAGATATGAAGAGGCAATTGTGGTGGATCATTGTCAAATGTAGCAAAAAGTGTTATAAAGAGAGGAATTTATTTTATTACCACGTTTACTTGTTCTTGATTGACATATATATTTTGTATAGCTGACAGTGCAAAAGATTTTTACAACATTTAAAAATGACTGTAACCCTTTCCTTTAATCTGCTCTCCAGGACATTCAAGAGATATAGCTTGTTCTGTAATGAAAAATCATAAACTACTCATATCTGTTATGATGTGTTTAACCTCCAGACAATTTTTAAGTTGCAGCATAGAATTTCAGACAGTAAATTAAAACAAAAGAATTGTTTTTTTTTTTAATGGAATTATATTTTTTTAGGCTTGGTTCCCAATAGTTGTGGCCGTGCGTTCCTTTCCAGTTGTGGGTATCACATCGATTCTTGCATCCGCAGCCAAATTGCACTGCTCTTGCAAGATGCACAGGGCTGCCATTAATTCTGAATGGCACCCCCACGCATCTCAGCCCGCATGGTAATCGCAGGTGCGGGAACCGCATGGTCTTTTTTTTCCTGCGGCCGCGTTTTTAAAAAGGTGCATGCACATTTTTTGTGCATTTCACGTGGCAAATGAATGGGCTGCTGTGCCCGAGCAAACACAGGATGCACGGCCGCACTAGTGTGAACTGAGCCCAAGTGCACATTGGCGACTGTGTATCTTATTGGTCAAGACTGACATTGCAAGACCCCGGGGGGCATGATGGTATCCCCAAAGACAGGGCAGGCTAATATTTCACCTTAGGGTGTAAATCTTTAAGGCAATAATGGATTCAATGTGAACAGATGTCAACAAATGTGAGAGAGGGTTAGTGTTACAAATGTTCCATGTTAAAGCAGAACTCTTACTTCACATGTCACAGCACAGGAAAATGGCCTTTATTTTGAATCCAACACTCCTGTGTTTAGAATCTCTCTGTAGGCAATGTGCTCAGCAACCATCTTTCTTTAGAAAAGTCAGCCAGCACCATGAGGGACTCCCTCCTAATCCCAGTTTTCTGCAGGAGAGTCGCCAAGCCTCCATATGACTCCATTCTGCTTTCAGATTCCAAATTCCAAACACATGCATCCTCCCCAGGCCACAGCCTTGGGGGAAGAAAGCTTGCATCAGCTCACCCCAAATATTTATACCCTTTCCTGTGAAAAACTCCTAATGGTTGGTTGGAAAAGGATATGAATATTCATAACCCAAAGCCACTGTGTGATCTCAGTGCCACCTACTGACAGAAGGGAGAACTGACAGTCATGACATTGTATAACAGATGCTACATAATAAACTAACTCTGCCAGACCAATACCCAGCTCTGCTTTACCTTGCCTTTACCCATGAATGGAGACCACACCAAGCTGGAGTAAATATTGGCCGTAGCAGCCATTTTTTATTAACACTCAAGTAAATTTACATAACTTTATAAAACAACCGTTAAACCACCACCCATCAGTTACATACTTGCGTTGGTCTTTGCAGGAAAACCTCAAGCTTGTCATATGATCCAATCTGGCACTGCGGTACCTTAAACTTAAATAGGCCTCCAGCTGACATGCTAGTTCGGAGACAACCAAACACAGTGCACCCATTAACCAAATTTCAGCTAAACCACTGTTAGCTGGAATACCACCGATGGGTCCCGATCTCTTCTGTATCCGAGGTTACTTCCTTCACCCGCACAGACCAACAACCTGCCACAGCACAAAAGGGGAAAACCTTACCCTTATGTGCGCCGCCACACCCTCAACACTCTCTATATCCCATCTTGCAAACCTAGAGCCCACATATCAATCCCCACAACATTAAGGTGCACCCCATCTCCACAACGGTAGCGCCATGTATCGACTTCCAGCTCCAAGTGTCTGATCACCAACCCACCATTCCGAACCACAAATCTGCTGACGTCCCGGTTTACTATCTTCCTGGCCTTATTAATCTTCTCTACTGACCTCGCTAATCTCCAAGTCGTCCATGCCACAATGTCGGACCACGCTATTATCATCTCTAGAAAGGCCATGCGGAGCCGCAAAAAATATAATTTGAAATCTTGCATAATGTCCAACATGGACCTTAGTCCCAAGTCATTACCCCCACATGCAAAACAAGAATGTCAGGAGGAATTTGTCACGTGCAAATCTGTGCACTTCTGGAATGGTCCTATGCCATAGCATCCTAGGAACCCCCAGCCACCTAATACATGCCTCACTTCTTGGAATGCCTAATTGTCTACCCTCTGGCCCCACACCCGCCCTCCTTGCCCCCCAAAAGACATATGAATGGCCCAGTATCCAGATCAATCTTTGGGTTCCTCCTGAAAGAGAAGAAACAACAACCCATATAACAATAATTGTTCGCCTGAGCAGGTATATATCAAAGATCACATACACCCCATGCACCCCCACTACCCAGCTGTCAACAGGTGGGGTCTAACATATGACTTAAGCCGCCTAGACTCCCATCTCCCAATGCGTTTTACCGCTACCTCGTCCAACCCCCATCTGACTGCCTCCGTAGCAGCTCCAATACAAAACGAATGAGATGAAATTTTTTGATCACTCAACCCCAGGGCCGGCAAACATTTCTTAAAGACTGCAATAAACTGAAATCTTGATAATGAACTGCCGTCCCTATGTATCAAGAATGACCCTGTCACATCTGGACGTACTGCAAGGAATCCCTTCACCAACCCCACTGGGCACAAGGGCGAATCCGGTATTGCAAATACCTGCACATTTTTCCCCTCGCCACGCTGATCCATTTTCGATCTGCTCACCCATATGGACAATCGATCATCACCACAGATGACCTCGGTCGACCCCAAACCCCCCTTTAACTTCTTGGAAGGGCTAACCAACTCACTATTCCGAAAAGACCCAAAAAACACCAGAGAAAATGTAGCTTTAAACAACACCACCTCATATTGGGAAGAACACGTATGAACCAACTGCCCCAGTAACCTACCCAAGAGTTCAAAAGAAACGGGTCACCGGAAATCCCTACTTAGCATGGATCTCCTGTATCCCTTCATTGCCTGCCTTACCCAAAAATCTTTAGTAAAGTCTGGGGAACCATGGAATTTAAACCAAAAGGCCAGCCCCGCCAAACTTCTTTTCCAACCCTGATACCGACACCCTATCTTCCAAATTACGCGAAACAAAGTACAGTGCCATCAATCTCATGTCTTGCTCCTCCCGGTCACTCGTGACCTCCTGCAACAGGGACAACCATTCTCACCATACCCTATTATGCGCCACCCATGTCGCCGAGCTCACCGACTGCCTTATCCATTCGAATACTATTCCAAGGCAACTTTCCACAGCCCTTTAGGACAAGGAACCCCTCGTTGCTCCACCTTCACTGCCAACTCTGAGATCCTGTCCCACTGAAAGCGAGACAAAGCGTCAGCAATGACGTTTTCTACTCCAGAGAGGTGCACCGCATAAATAAAGACATCCAGCTGCAGACAACGCAAAACTAGGTGTCTGAGTAGCCGTACAACCGATGGGGATGCCGCCGACACTTTGTTGATGACCTGCACCACCCCCAGAATATCCCTGTCAAAATGCACCTTCAATTTTCTGAATGACTCCCCCCATAACTCCACTGCTAATACTACTGGAAACAGCTTCAGCAACAGCATGTTCTTCAACAAACCTGGCTCTTTCCACGAATCCGGCCAGGGCCCCGCACACCACTTACCTTGAAAGAAGGCACCAAAACCCGCCGATCCAGCCGCATCTGTGTACAGTTCCAGATCAAAATTGCTAACCCGCCCTGACATCCATAATGCCCTTCCATTGAAATCGTCCAAAAATGTGTGCCAAATCCTTTAATTATCCCTATGTTCCCGTCTTAGTCACACATAATGAGTGGGGGCCTGCTTGCCGACAGCCCTCTGCAGAACACTCTTCCCAGCGGAAGGATGCGACACGCAAAATTCAACTTACCCAATAGTGACTGTAATGTCCAAAGTTGCACCTTGCGTAGTTCCATTATCCCCTGAATCTCAGCCTGTAGCGCCAACAGCTTATCCTCTGGTAGTCTGCACTTCATGGCGTCCGAATCCAGGACAATGCCCAAGAAGCTTTCTGTCTTCTCTGGGGCCAACCGAATGCCGAAACGAGCGGTAACTTGTTCCAGCATAGTCAAGGCCCACACACAGAAAATCATCCAGGTAGTGTATGATCGAATTCACTCCAGCAATGTCTCGAACCACCCACTCCACGAATGAACTAAACTGCTCAAACAACGCACAAGAAATAGAGCAACCCATAGGCAGGCAAGGGGTCTACATAAAACTCCTCCTGCCAATGGCAACCTAAAACTATCCGGGTGTACTGGAAGAAGTCTAAAAGCCAATTCTATGTCAGCTTTTGCCATACGGGAGCCTTGCCCGTACTTGCAAACCCAAAATACAGCCGCATCAAAATACGTGTATGATACTGCACACATTTCCAGGTTAATCTCGTCATTGACCGATCCCCCCTTTGGGAAGGAAAGATTGTGGATCAGCCTAAATTTATTCGGCTCCTTCTTTGACACAACCCCCAAAGGTGAAACCACCAAATCCGGTAATGGCAAACTAGGGAATGGGCCACCCTTTCAGCCCAAAGCCACCTCCTTCCTTAGTTTCTCCGAAACTACGTCCGCATGCTGTAAAGCTGAGCGCAGATTGTGAGCCACCGGAGGTGCATTGACCAGGGTTGATGGAATCCTAAACCCCTCTAAAAACCCCATGCTCAACAATATGGCCACTCCCCTATCCAGGTACCTATCGAGAATTGGCTGCATCTTTTCCACTTTCACCGGCATCGTCCCTCTTACTAACAGACTCCCAGAATACTAACAGACGGCCCTTTCCTTGCTTAAAGCAGCGGGACAATGGGCGCCAACGTCATAAGTCGCATCCACAGACTAATATCTTTGTGATCCCACCGCAGTGACGGCCATATCGCCCTCCTCTGCTTGAACTGTTCATCATAGCGCAATCACGCCGTTCCCCCGTAGACTCTATGTGCCTCACCCACGGCGTCCAGGTAGCAGAACAGCGCCGAACAATGTTCAGGGTTCTTCTCACCGATCACACTAGCCATTATGGCGAAAGCCTGGATCCAATTCTGGAAAGTCCGCAGAATAAGCCTGTATCTCCTCTTCTCCTCATCCTCTTTCTTATGATCCTCCAGCTTTACCCTATCTAAATTAAATTTCTCCAGCAGCAGAAGTGCGAATATCTCCATGTACTCACCTTTCCATATTTTCTCCCTAACCTCTGGCCAAGAGGCCCCTCGAAACACACATGGTCCTCACATTTTGCAGCGTCTGCCAACCTGACCAGATCCTGTTTTTTAGCTGTCTTCCCCGCTGTGTCCCCCGACGCCGTCATGGGAGACTCCTCCTGTCCTACCACTGCCGATACACCCACTGCGGGCGTTGCCGATGCCATGGGAGGCATGGGCGCAACCTCTGCAACGGGATTCCCCGCTACCGCGACCCCCCCTTTTTCTTGCACCACCTATGCCGTAGCCGGTGACAGGACCCCGCTCATCCCTGGCTCAAAACATTTTACCAAATCCTTTAAACCTGCCAGAAACCCCTGTAACCCCAGGTCCGCCGTTGCGTGGGTGCTGACCGATGCGACCCGAGTGGGGGAACCGGGCGGAAACGCCCGCTGCGGGGGGATCTGACTACCAGGCCTAATCCCACCACTCGCCCCCGACCCAGCATCCCCCACAATACACACTTGAGAAAAAACTGACTTACCAGGCTGCCTAGGAAGAGTCCCACCAGCCGACCGTCCCGCCTCCATCGCCGATGGACGTCTTCGCGGCACTCCATCATCCAACAGTGACAGGTCACCCTCAGATCGATCGCCCACCATTTCTTCAGCTCCTGCTGACAGCCCTCCGGGGGATTTATCCCCGGATGCCGAGGATCCACACTGATCTCTGCCACGCTTCCACGCACCGGATCCGCCCACTGACTTCTTGAACGCTTTTCCTTGCCCTCTGCCGCCTACACCGCTCTGTCCTCCTGTTTCTCTCCTCTCCTCTGGCTCTGTCCTCTGCCCCACTATGCCTGGGGGCCACCAGATGGAAAGGCCCAGCGGAGCCCCGCCCCCGTTGCACGATTGCCGTGTCTGGCCTAGTGGGGGCTGCAGATCTGCCAGCAGTCCCACTAGCCGGGCTCTGGCCATCCTGGGGATTCCTCCCAGGACCTCCCGCTGTGCACACCGCTGATCGTTTCGCAGGGGGCTCCTGTGTTGCCGCTGAGCCCTGGGGGGAGGGGGGAGTCCGGTATGAAGCGCTGTGACCACCGAGCTCGTGCAGACTCTCTCCCCGCTATATTCAGTTCTGGGGACCCCTCTCCTAATGCCGCTGTAAGCCGCCCCTGCAGCCATCCACCCCCCCTTGTCACCGCTTCAACCCTAAGCCTGTCCAGCAAAGCCTCTACCTCAGCCATGATCCTGTTGCTCCTCACAGCTCGCTCCCAATGCTACCACTGAGCTGGGGAGCGCCACACGTGCTGCTTCATGCAGCTAGCTCCTCCCCCCTGCCTGACCCACCAATCTCCTAATCTTTTACATAAACTCTATTCTCCCTGTGCCCTGCTTAACCCTGTCATGCCTGCCCTTCACTTATGTCATTTCATTTCCTTTTGCTCCGGGCTTCTCTGACTGAGCTTAGGGGAAGCTGAACATGACAGACTAAAAATTGGCATTGGCTGACTGCAGCCATGCAGATAAATTTAGAGACACTCTTGCTTACAGCAGGGTAGCTACCCTGTTTCCCCGAAAATAAGACCTAGCGTGATTGTTGGTTATGGCTGCAATATAAGCCCTACCCCCCAAATAGTAGGTCTTATTTTCAGGGTAGGGCTTATTTTCGGGGAAACAGGGTAGGGCTTATTTCGCGGGTAGAGCTTATATTGCAGCCATCACCGACAATCACGCTAGGTCTTATTTTCGGGGAAACAGGGTATGTGTGTGTGCTAGAGATCACTCTAACAGGCTAGATCAGCAAACTGTGCTGTTAAAGCGGCCTACCATGTGACCAAGTGCTGGTTCAAAAATGAAAGTGTCTCAGCAATCTAGTGCAATTGCAGCAGTGGTGGCATAGTACCGTATTTATCGGCGTATAACACGCACTTTTTTCCCCTAAAAATCAGGGGAAAATCGCAGGTGCGTGTTATACGCCGATCCCCTGCGATCCCGAGCTGTCGCATCTTCAAAATCGCCGACCGCGATTTGAAAATGGCGCCGAAATACACAGAGCCGGTCCTCGGCTCTTCTCGGCGGCTCTCGTTCACTTTCGGATCCACTCGTAGTCCCGAGCGGAGCTATCCGAACCTACTCGGCTAGGTTCGGATAGCTCCGCTCGGGACTACGAGTGGAGCCAAAAGTGAACGAGAGCCGCCGGGAAGAGCCGAGGACCGGCTCTGTGTATTTCGGCGCCGGCGGCGCCATTTTCAAATCGCGGTCGGCGATTTTGAAGCCCAGGATGGCAGGGATAGAGGATCGAAGGCTGCACTGGGGCAAGGCTGCACTGGGGAAGGCTGCACTGACAAGGCTGCACTGTGGAAGGCTGCACTGACAAGGCTGCACTGGGGAAGGCTGCACTGACAAGGCTGCACTGGGGAAGGCTGCACTGACAAGGCTGCACTGACATGGCTGCACTGGGGCAAGGCTGCACTGAGAAGGCTGCAATGATGGGCATTTAAATGTAAGTTTTTTTCCCTTCAACTTCCCTCCTAAAAGTTTTTTTTTCCTTAAAATTCCCTCCTAAATTGGGGTGCGTGTTATACGCCGGTGCGTGTTATACGCCGATAAATACGGCAATTATCACTAAAAATTTTACCTGCCATCCTATCAGGAAGTGTAGAAAATCTACATTATTATTTGTCACTAAGGGAGAGAGTAGAGTAATTCTGACTTGATGCGGTTACCTATCCAAGTGCTGAGGTCCTATATACTTTGAAAACGAATATACACACTTAAATATAGAAATGATATTAGACAACAACGTAGACTTCCAAGACCTGAAAAATGCACTTACAGTATGTTTAACATGATTATAGAATGCCTGCATTTCTTATTCATTTCTTATTCTGTATTACAGGATTACATTGCAAACGAGCCTAGACCTATACATGTAAATTAAGGGTTGGAATAAATGTTTTCATTTTGTGTCTACATGTTTAGCCTGTTAATATACCCTACTTCCATCTAAGCTTCTTATTCACATTTACACCCATTGCTCGTTGTGAAAGCCTGTATGATTATGTAAACTGTGATAATCAACTGTTTGATCAATGAAAGACATTGAAGATCATCTGGAAAATCTGACCCAGATATATCTTCTGAGAGTCTTCTGGCAATGATTGGTCAGAAGAGAGGGGGTCTGTTGATTGCCAAGAAAATACATTGTTACCGATTTGAACTTGTGGTGAATCCAACATCGATATTTTCAGATAGTAAGTGTCCTGCAGTTCTGCAAATCAAGCCATTTTTGAAGCATATGTGTGTTTTTTGTCACACAAATGGCCTTCCCCAAAAATTCCTAGTTTCCACTATGACTGAAGAAACAGCAACCATAGTCCCATGGAGGCTGTCACTTTATGTATTGTGTTGGAAGGGACAGACAGATGGCATGTTTTAATTACATTGTACTTACACTCATTATTTTTATTTTGATACAAAGAGAAAAGTATGTTTTTGACAAAACACCTTGTTTTTAGAGTAGACCTTGCACTAAAAAAATTAATGTCCACTTATTTACTGAGCCCTACCCGTTACAGTACAGTTACAGTATAACTAAAGGCAAAACATTTTTGTTTAGTTTTGGATAGAGTGGAGAGGGATTTGAACTCCTGTCAGGTTTTTATTACTGTCTGTGCCGCTGTTAAGGAGATTCACCCTCTCTATTTGTCATGTTTACTGTTATCACTGGAAGTGAAAATAAAATAAAACTCCAATTGGGTTGTCCCCAGAACAGTAATCTTGCAACGTGACAACCAGGGATTTACACACTATGGAGGCATTTTTTCTCACTTCCTGTTTTAGCTTTGAGAGAGTGCCATAAACCAGTGTGAAGAGAAATGTGTGGACTGCAATAGGGAAGACCAAAACGCATGTAAAGTAATAATAGTAAGATTTATTAAAAGGATAAGTCATAAACAATAAAGCAAACCAGCAAACAACCACAGTGACACACAATAATAACTCTCTAAAAAAAACGTGAATACAGGAATAAGATATGATCATAAACGTAATCAAGCCAGGGTCATACACAAGGGATCAATCAGATAGAACAGGGAGCAGGACGGGACAGGGAGAGGACAACAGGAGAAAGGGATAAGTCTGCAAGACAGGGGTCCAGCGATGGTTGCAGGGTTCAGAAACAAAGGACACAAGGTACAGGTATAGGATTCAGGAATACAGGTCACAAGGTACAGGATTCAGGATACAGGTCAGGGCTCAAGGAAAATACTAAGGCAAATGTGTGAGCCTGATTGCAGAAGATGATGTTTGCTCCAGACTGCTGGGAGACACCCGCTGGTGGACACCAGTACTGCGGCCCATAGATCTGACAGTGCCACCAGCAGGTGAAACCTTTCCTGACAGAGGAAGTGAAGGGAAATCTCCCCAATGGAACATATATGGCTAAAGTAAAACTGACAGGGGTTATAACCCTCCTTTAATCTATCCAAAATGAAATGTTTTGCCTTTAGTTTTTGAAGGAACCGATGCAATATTATACAATCTAATATATCCTATATAACTATTGCATACATGTATTAATTAGTCTAGTCCCTATAATTGCTAGTCTAATCTATAAGAGTCTGATAAGCACAATGCTATAACAAACACCTCTGCTTAGTAAACAAGTTACATTTATTTCCCAAGAAAATAGGAATGTACTAACATCACACGCTACACAGCACAGTATGTATACAGAGCATATAACAACAATGAAATATCAAAAATACTTATCCCACATGGTTTCTTTGGCTGGTTCTGGATGATAAAAGGGGTCTGGGCCACATGGAATTTAGGCCCAAGCCCTCAGTCAGAGCAAAGTCCCAAGATGACAGAGAGACATCCTCATGGTGAGGTTTTGCAGCAAGAAAGAGAAAGAACAATTGCCTGTGTGCTCCTTTCATTCAAACATACACGACCACTCATAGCCACCCCCATTTGCCTTCCATCCAATAGATATTGCAGAGAGGTATTCCTTCAAATGTCTGCCCATTCTCCAGGAAGCATGCTGTATTGACCACTAGGGGCAGCTCCATTAGCCCTGTGTCAAATCTCCACAGCTCTTTGAAGCTTGCAATCACACATATCACAGCAGGTGGACTTGAGCCAAGCCATTGTTCTTCTGATTACAAAGCTTTGATGTGTTTCCTTCCAACTGAGGTTACCTGGATGTGTCAACCAGAAAGTGAAATACCAGAAGTAAGATATTAAATCATGTTGCAATCCAACAGTTTTACTTTAAATTTAAAAAAAGGTTAGTAAATATAGGTTGTGACTAGACTAGGTTGGGCCCATGGAACCCAGAATCCCTTGGAAAGGTTAGGAAAGCCTTATTTCAGCTCCCCATGCACCTCCTATGCCTAAGTCACCCTGTGTCCATTAGGGGCACAGGGTGATTGAGAAAATATGGCTTACTTAAAATGGGACAGTAATATTTATTCACAATATCTCCCAGGATATATATAAAGACTGCACTTGGTTTCTTTGATTCTGAACTCAACATGTTAATTGAAAGAGCTGATCACATTGGCCTCTCTACAATGTAGGAGACGGGCCGACTCCTACTGGAGCTCCTGCTATTGTGAGAAGGTGTCCTGTGTTTATACCTATGATAATGTATAATCTACTGTGTGAAGCTCGGTGACAACCAGTCTGACCTGTAGTGAAATCCTGATTAATCACAACAATGGCCAGGTGGGCATGGAGTCACCTCGGCTGCTTTAACCACTTGCCGACCGCCTCACGCCTATATACGTGAGCAGAATGGCACGGGCAGGCAGAATCACATACCCATACGTGATTGCCTTCCCGCAGGCGGGGGGTCCTATCGGACCCCCCACCGGTGCCAGCGGCGGTCGGCTTTTGGCTGGGAGCGTTGAGAGGCGAGGGGGAGGCCATCGGATCGTGGCCCCCCCCTCGTGATCACTCCCAGCCAATGAGAAACATCCCCTGCCTGTGTATAGTACACACAGGCAGAGGATATGATGTCATCTCTCCTCGGCTCGGCAGTTTCCGTTCCGGCGCCGAGGAGAGAAGACTTCACAGTGAGTGAACACACACACACACACACACACAGTAGAACATGCCAGGCACACATAACACCCCCGATCGCCCCCCGCTCACCCCCCAATCACCCCCCCCTTGACACCAAACAGTATTTTTTTTTAGGATACCCCCCTAACCCCCCCTAATAAAGTTTTAACCCCTTGATCACCTCCCGTCACCAGTGTCGCTAAGCGATCATTTTTCTGATCGCTGTATTAGTGTCACTGGTGACGCTAGTTAGGGACGTAAATACTTAGGTTCGCCGTCAGCGTTTTATAGCGACAGGGACCCCCATATACTATCTAATAAATGTTTTAACCCCTTGCTTTCCCCCTAGTTAACCCTTTCACCACTGATCACCGTATAACCGTTACGGGTGACGCTGGTTAGTTCGTTTATTTTTATAGTGTCAGGGCACCCGCCGTTTATTACCGAATAAAGGTTTAGCCCCCTGATCACCCGGCGGTGATATGCATCGCCCCAGGCAGTGTCAGATTAGCGCCAGTATCGCTAACACCCACGCACACAGCATACGCCTCCCTTAGTGGTATAGTATCTGAACGGATCAATATCTGATCCGATCAGATCTATACTAGCATCCCCAGCAGTTTAGGGTTCCCAAAAACGCAGTGCTAGCCGGATCAGCCCAGATACCTGCTAGCACCTGCGTTTTGCCCCTCCGCCCGGCCCAGCCCAGCCCACCCAAGTGCAGTATCGATCGATCACTTACAAAACACTAAACGCATAACTACAGCGTTCGCAGAGTCAGGCCTGATCCCTGCGATCGCTAACAGTTTTCTTGGTAGCGTTTTGGTGAACTGGCAAGCACCTGCCCCAGGCAGCGTCAGGTTAGTGCCAGTACCGCTAACACCCACGCACGGAGCGTACACCTCCCTTAGTGGTATAGTATCTGAAAAGATCACTATCTGATCCGATCAGATCTATACTGGCGTCCCCAGCAGTTTAGGGTTCCCAAAAACGCAGTGTTAGCGGGATCAGCCCAGATACCTGCTAGCACCTGCGTTTTGCCCCTTCGCCTGGCCCGGCCCAGCCCACCCAAGTGCAGTATCGATCGATCACTGTCACTTACAAAACACTAAACATATAACTGCAGCGTTCGCAGAGTCAGGCCTGATCCCTGCGATCGCTAACAGTTTTTTTGGTAGCGTTTTGGTGAACTGGCAAGCACCAGCGGCCTAGTACATCCCGGTAGTCAAACCAGCACTGCAGTAACACTTGGTGACGTGGCGAGTCCCATAAGTGCAGTTCAAGCTGGTGAGGTGGCAAGCACAAGTAGTGTCCCGCTGCCACCAAGAAGAAGACAAACACAGGCCCATCGTGCCCATAATGCCCTTCTTGCTGCATTCGCCAATCCTAATTGGGAACCCACCGCTTCTGCAGCGCCCGTACTTCCCCCATTCACATCCCCAACCAAATGCAGTCGGCTGCATGAGAGGCATTTTCTTTATGTCCTCCCGAGTACCCCTACCCAACAAACCCCCTCAAAAAAGATGTTGTGTCTGCAGCAAGCGCGGATATAGGCGTGACACCCTCTATTATTGTCCCTCCTGTCCTGACAATCCTGGTCTTTGCATTGGTGAATGTTTTGAACGCTACCATTCACTAATTGAGTATTAGCGTAGGGTACAGCATTCCACAGACTAGGCACACTTTCACAGGGTCTCCCAAGATGCCATCGCATTTTGAGAGACCCGAACCTGGAACCGGTTACAGTTATAAAAGTTACAGTTACAAAAAAAAGTGTAAAAAAAAAAAAAACAGCACAAACAAAAATATAAAATAAATAAATAGTTGTCGTTTTATTGTTCTCTCTCTCTATTCTCTCTATTGTTCTGCTCTTTTTTACTGTATTCTATTCTGCAATGTTTTATTGTTATTATGTTTTATCATGTTTGCTTTTCAGGTATGCAATTTTTTATACTTTACCGTTTACTGTGCTTTATTGTTAACCATTTTTTTGTCTTCAGGTACGCCATTCACGACTTTGAGTGGTTATACCAGAATGATGCCTGCAGGTTTAGGTATCATCTTGGTATCATTCTTTTCAGCCAGCAGTCGGCTTTCATGTAAAAGCAATCCTAGCGGCTAATTAGCCTCTAGACTGCTTTTACAAGCAGTGGGAGGGAATGCATGTGAGGTATCACCACGAAGGTCAGATCGAGGGCAGTAATTTTAGCAGTAGACCTCCTCTGTAAATCTAAAGTGGTAACCTGTAAAGGCTTTTAAAGGCTTTTAAAAATGTATTTAGTTTGTCGCCACTGCACGTTTGTGCGCAATTTTAAAGCATGTCATGTTTGGTATCCATGTACTCGGCCTAAGATCATCTTTTTTATTTCATCAAACATTTGGGCAATATAGTGTGTTTTAGTGCATTAAAATTTTAAAAAGTGTGTTTTTTTCCCCAAAAAATGTGTTTGAAAAATCGCTGCGCAAATACTGTGTGAAAAAAAAATGAAACACCCACCATTTTAATCTGTAGGGCATTTGCTTTAAAAAAATATATAATGTTTGGGGGTTCAAAGTAATTTTCTTGCAAAAAAAAATAATTTTTTCATGTAATCAAAAAGTGTCAGAAAGGGCTTTGTCTTCAAGTGGTTAGAAGAGTGGGTGATGTGTGACATAAGCTTCTAAATGTTGTGCATAAAATGCCAGGACAGTTCAAAACTCCCCCAAATGACCCCATTTTGGAAAGTAGACACCCCAAGCTATTTGCTGAGAGGCATGTCGAGTCCATGGAATATTTTATATTGTGACACAAGTTGCGGGAAAGAGACAATTTTTTTTTTTTTTGCACAAAGTTGTCACTAAATGATATATTGCTCAAACATGCCATGGGAATATGTGAAATTACACCCCAAAATACATTCTGTTGCTTCTCCTGAGTATGGGGATACCACATGTGTGGGACTTTTTGGAAGCCTAGCCACGCACGGGACCCCGAAAACCAAGCACTGCCTTCAGGCTTTCTAGGGGCGTAAATTTTTGATTTCACTCTTCACTGCCTATCACAGTTTCGGAGGCCATGGAATGCCCAGGTGGCAACCCCCCCCCCCCCCATGACCCCATTTTGGAAAGTAGACACCCCAAGCTATTTGCTGAGCGGTATAGTGAGTATTTTGCAGACCTCACTTTTTGTCACAAAGTTTTGAAAATTGAAAAAAGAAAAAAAAAGAAAAAAAAAATGTTTCTTGTCTTTCTTCATTTTCAAAAACAAATGAGAGCTGCAAAATACTCACCATGCCTCTCAGCAAATAGCTTGGGGTGTCTACTTTCCAAAATGGGGTCATTTGGGGGGGGGGTTGTGCCACCTGGGCATTCCATGGCCTCCGAAACTGTGATAGGCAGTGAAGAGTGAAATCAAAAATTTACACCCTTAGAAATCCTGAAGGCGGTGATTGGTTTTCGGGGCCCCGTACGCGGCTAGGCTCCTAAAAAGTCCCACACATGTGGTATCCCCATACTCAGGAGAAGCAGCTAAATGTATTTTGGGGTGCAATTCCACATATGCCCATGGCCTGTGTGAGCAATATATCATTTAGTGACAACTTTGTGCAAAAAAAAAAAAATTTGTCACTTTCCCGCAACTTGTGTCAAAATATAAAATATTCCATGAACTCAACATGCCTCAAAGCAAATACCTTGGGGTGTCTACTTTCCAAAATGGGGTCATTTGGGGGGGGGTTATGCCATCTGGGCATTTTTTGGCCTTCAAAACTGTGATAGGTAGTGAGGAGTAAAATCAAAAATTTACGCCCTTAGAATCCCTGAAGGCAGTGATTGGTTTTCGGGGCCCCGTACGCGGCTAGGCTCCCACACATGTGGTATCTCCATACTCAGGAGAAGCAGCTAAATGTATTTTGGGGTGCAATTCCACATATGCCATATGACCTGTGTGAGCAATATATCATTTAGTGACAAATTTTTGTAATTTTTTTTTGTCATTATTCAATCACTTGGGACAAAAAAAATGAATATTCAATGGGCTCAACATGCCTCTCAGCAATTTCTTTGGGGTGTCTACTTTCCAAAATGGGGTCATTTGTGGGGGTTTTGTACTGCCCTGCCATTTTAGCACCTCAAGAAACGACATAGGCAGTCATAAATTAAAGGCTGTGTAAATTCCAGAAAATGTACCCTAGTTTGTAGGCACTATAACTTTTGCGCAAACCAATAAATATACACTTATTGACATTTTTTTTTACCAAAGACATATGGCCGAATACATTTTGGCCTAAATGTATGACTAAAATTGAGTTTATTGGATTTTTTTTAGAACAAAAAGTAGAAAATATCATTTTTTTTCAAAATTTTCGGTCTTTTTCTGTGTATAGCACAAAAAATAAAAACGGCATAGGTGATCAAATACCATCAAAAGAAAGCTATATTTGTGGGAAGAAAAGGACGCAAATTTCGTTTGGGTACAGCATTGCATGACCGCGCAATTAGCAGTTAAAGCGACACAGTGCCAAATTGTAAAAAGTGCTCTGGTCAGGAAGGGGGTAAATCCTTCCGGGGCTGAAGTGGTTAAGGGATTAGTTAATTAGCTCATGTTAATTTATGTTTCTGGTTACAGGTGTATTGTTAGAGTAATATGAGCAGGAGGGGGGAACCTGCACTTCAACTGTATATAAGACTGTATTCTTGCTCTAATAAATAGCTCATGGTGAGCAACCAAACGAGTATTGCCTTGTTGTGGTTGTCAGCGGTTGGAATATCTGATATCTATAATCAGACTGGGAGAAAGCGGTATATGACAAAAGCACTCAAGCGGAGTTACCGTTACAAAGGTACTTTGCCCCTGGCTTCCACCCACATCAGCTAGATGAGGGTAATGTGATGATGCTTCCAGTGAGATCTATGCACTTAAACTTGCACATCTGGGGGGGGCAAAAAAAGTGTTTTGAAAAGGTGCATTTGGAAGAATGTAAAAACACATTTTTTTAAAACACTTAAATTTGCATATCTGGGGGGCAAAAAAAGTGTTTTGAAAAGGTGCATTTGGAAGAATGTAAAAACACATTTTTTTCTAAACACACAGTAGGGTATTTGTAAAACTGTTTGTTTTTTTTTTCATTTTCCAAAAACGTTCAGTTTTTAGTATACAGAGTTCTGAACTAATCCCTGTGACTATTACAAAACTGGAGCAGCCAGAATCTAGAGAAGCTGTCTACATCAACCTATCAGCTTCTAGCTTTCATTTTCAAAGCACACACTGCCCTGCAGCCCAAACCGCTCCTGCCCATACAATGTTTTGGGCTGCAAAGCCATGCGGCAGGGGAATGTGATGCATGTTTTATTGCATTTATTGCATTGCACAGCTCAAGGATTATGCACAAGGATTACAGGAGACACCCCAGATAGGACCTCCACCAGTGAAGTTGCTATTAGGTCATCTCTACCCAGTATTTGTGACTACATTCATTGGGAGAGTTTATAAAATGGGGCGTAAAGCGTAATTCTTCTGCATACCCTCACATTCCCCAGCTATTGACAGGAATCTGTGGTTTCTATGTAGAGGGATAGCAGATTTAAAATACCATAGTCATTATCCTTTTTGTGCCCAAAGGTCACCAATGTCTAAATGCCCAGTCCAAATTTAGCAACATCAACAGGTGTTGGCTAACTCGTCAATAAATGACTAATTTACATACCTAAAAAAAATGATATACAGCATATGTTTTGTTTAAAGAACATATTAGGCTTTTATTTGGTTTAAATAAACTCGGCTGCATTTTTTTAATTTTTGGATTATTTTTAATACAGTAATCTGATAGTTACATGATTAAACTCACAGCACTGTAGATGATCACTACAGCCTGAAGGTGTCAGTGTTCAACTTTGCATGTGATCATTATATTATATTATAGCTGACACAGCAATCGCATAATAGATTGCTGTGTCAGCAGCCAGAGGTTCAGCATGTGGGCAAACTGGCCATTTAGTTCTAGTCGAACTGTACATGGCTGTGAACTTGAATCTTATCCTCAGCGATTAAGGATAAGATTCAAGTTCACAGTACAGTTCGACTAGAACTAAATGGCCAGTTTGCCCACATGCTGAACCTCTGGCTGCTGCTGCCAGAACTCCTTAATTTTGTGGTGTATCACTGCAACTAAATAACAACTTCCAGCTTGTCGCTTATCTAGGATTTAGAGGACGAACATCTCACTGCCCCGGGAAGATGTCCATTGATAAAACGTACGTAGGGTGGGCTACAGGTGTCATCACGTTGTTGAGACCAGGTTGTTGCTCGAGGTGAGGTGCTTTGCCAGAGCCTACTCGGCTACAATATTTTATTGCCAATTTCCCTGTGTCATTTGTGACACTTCCAAATGTGAGTGTAGTATATATACTGTACATTTTAAAAAAGGAACCACTGTTTTTAATCTGTGAGCTCAGCATTCATTTCTCCTGAATTCTGCAGTAGTTACCACTGACCCCTGCACTCTGTGTTACTTACTACTGACCTCTGAACTCTGTGTTACCTACTACTGACATCTGGACTCTGTAATACTAACTACTCACCCCTGAAATCTGCGTTACTTACTTCTGACCTCTGAATTCTGTGCCACTTACTACTGACACCTGATCTTTGTGCCTCATCTTATTTCAATATTTTATTAAGGTTTTATGAAAAAAAGGGAGAGCATAACACTCGTACACAAACAGTAGTATCAAAATAGAGAGAAGATAAGCTCCCACGGTGCAGGTGGGTGATATCAATATATCAGTGACAAACGTAAGCAGCAAAACAGTGTATCCTAATATCAACCTTAATCATTGATTAACAAACACAAGAGCTTGTCTATCACACAGAGCTAAACCACCATACCAGGGCTTTCTGTGCCTCATCTGAATGTAAACATAGGACAGGGAATGCTGGCTGACATCACTGACCAAATATAGGACTTTTTGGGGGATTTCATATTTATATTAAAGGGATGACTGGATATATGGTAGTTTCCAGTTTCTCTTAGCACATCCTCCCCTGCAGACCCTCAGTGTTTATACACCTGTTCTGACAGTAGAGGGCTTCTAACCTGGCTGTAGATCACTTGCCCGACTACATCTGCCTTATCAGGTATGGCCTCTTCAAGCTGTAGAAAGAGGAAAGGGACCTGTGCATGCATCTGAGCAAGATGAGCACTGCACTACTCTGCTTTCCCCCATCGCAAGCTCTATGCACTTCAGCATTACTCTTACCTTAGAATAGTTTTAGGTCAGATTGGGCTGACTTAACTCCTAAATCTATTTTTTACATAGCTTGATTTTATATGGCAGAACAGTGAATGCGTTATCCTGATGGCTGATGATTATTTCATTTAGCCCATTACATTCTCTTACAGCTACAAGTCATCTAGCCCTTCCATGCCAAGAAGTCATTGATGCATAGATGCCCAGTTCAAATTTGGCAGCGTGAACATGTGATAAATCTAATTCCTATTCTGTTGGCTTAAAATGCACTAAAATAAAAACAATCTATGTTTTAATGTATTTACTGTAATTTCACTTCAGCACTGCTGTTACCTTAGAAACATTTTAGGTCAGGTCGAGCTCATCTAAAACCTAAATCAACTTTTCTGTCAAGATTGATTTTATAAAGCAGAACAGTGAATGAGTTATCCTTGTAAAAGGTTTGTAACATCTGTCTTTTTAAAATGTAATGCACAGATAATAATGCAATTTAAGGTGTGGATTTTCTTTTTTTGCAAACTGTTTTTCAAATTTTGCTTAAAGTTTACAAACCCTGTGGCATACCTCATTGAAGTCTATGATGGTGAATCTTGTTAGTTAATTCTAGCCATTTATAGGGTTAATCAGCCCCTACCCTGTCCACCTTTAGGAGATCCTTGAAAACTCATTTATTCAGGGAAGCCTATCCCACACCCACATAACTCTCCCTGAGCCACCCCCATCAAATCATTCTTTGCAGCTATTACCTTTTGTACCACCACCCCCTCCCTTTTAGAATGTAAGCTCTACGAGCAGGGCCCTCCTGTACCTTTTGTATTGTACTGTAATTGTGTTGTCCCCCTTATACATAGTAAAGCGCTGAGTAAACTGTTGGCGCTATATAAATCTCGTATAATAATAATAATAATAATAATAAGCAAGCTAACAAACCTAAAAAAATGTATAGAGAACAGATTATTTTTTTTGCAGTTTTAATGACTTACGGACCGCCCACCATACATAACTGCGGCAAGGCAGTACCTATCATGTGATCTGACACTTCCGAGTCTGGTGGCGACATCGACTCCATGGTACCCACCGCTGGGCTCCCTGCTGTGTGTGATCAATGGGTACCTCAGACTCTATGTCTGCTGCCACCCGCTGATTATACAGTGCACAGGCAGAACAGCAATCTGCCTACGTAAACAAGGCAGATTGCCATTTTGTCAGTAGGGAAGATATTGATCCAAAGCAGGAACTAGGATCAATGCCTTCCCCTAGTCAAACCACCTTCCACACGGTAAGAAAGCACGGGCTAAGCACACAGTTAACCCTTTGATCACCCCTGATGTTAACCCCTTCCCAGCTAGTGTCATTAGTACAGTTACAGTGCATATTACTTAGCACTGTATTAGTGTCACTGGTCCCCAAAATCATCATAAGTGTCAGTTAGTGTCCAATTTGCCCGCTGCAATATCGCAGTCCCGCTATAAGTCACTGATCGCTGCCATTACTAGTAAAAAAATAAAAAATGAATTAATAAAAATATCCCATAGTTTGTAGACGCTATAACTTTTGCGCAAACCAATCAATATATGCTTATTAGGATTTTTTTTACCAAAAATATGTAGCAGAATACATATTGGCCTAAATTTGTGAAGAAATGTAATTTTTTACATTTTTTTATTGGATATATTTTATAGCAGAAAGTAAAAAATATTGTTTTTTGTTTTTTTTCAAAATTGTCCGTCTTTTTGTTTATAGCACAACAAATGAAAACAGAGGGGATCAAATACCACCGAATGAAAGCTCTATTTGTGGCGAAAAAGGACATACATTTTATTTGGGTACACTGTCGCGCGACTGCGCAATAGTCAGATAAAAATGGCCTGGTCATGAAGGGGGTAAATCACCCAGAGGTCAAGTGGTTAAACAGTAATATTTTCACAACAAGCTTTAGCAATAGCTTAATTGTGACAGTGTACCACTAGTTCATTGAAGTTGCCCCTGTTCTCGCTGATGCAAAACCAGGATAGTGCATCTCACAGATATATTACCCTACCACTGGTTAATTTCTGCCAAACTCTTATTTCGAATTATGAGACTGAAGAGGATATAACAGTGTAAAACTGACCAGTAGGACATTTTTTAATGAGGGAAAAGTGACCAAACTGTAATAGAGACAGAGATGGACAGGTGTTTTTACTAGAAGAATTAACCTTTTTTTTTTTTGCTAGAAAATTACTTAGAATCCCCAAACATTATATTTTTTTTTCCAGACACCCAGGAGAATAAAATGACGGTTGTTGCAATACTTTATATCACACCGTATTTGCGCAGCGGTCATACAAATGCATTTTTTGAGGAAAAAAATACACTTTTTTAAATAAAAAATAAGAAAACAGTAAAGTTAGCCCAATTTTTTATTGTGAAAGATAATGTTACGCCGAGTAAATTGATACCCAACATGTCATGTTTCAAAATTGTGCCCGCTTGTGGAATGGCGACAACCTTTAACACTTTAAAATCTCCATAGGCAAAGTTTAAAAATGTCTATAGGTTACCAGTTTTGAGTTACAGAGGAGGTCTTTTGCTAGAATTATTTCTCTCACTCTATCGCAACAATACCTCATATGTGTGGTTTGAACACCGTTTACATATTAAACACTTTAATTTTTTTTATTACTACTATTATTTATTTTATTTTATCTTTTTTATTTTTAAACTGTCCCTTTAAAAAAAAAATTTGATCACTTTTATTCCTATTGCAAGGAATGGAATAGAAAAAAAGCATGACAGGACCTCTTTAATGTGAGATCTGGGGTCAAAAAGACCTCAGATCTCACATTTACACTTAAATGCAATAAAAAACTTTTTAAAAAATGTCTTTTTTTTCCAATAAGAAAAATGTCCCCTCTAAGACCATTCTCACAAGGGAACTCATCGGACCGTCTCCGCCACTACCGATGGCTTCGGTAAGCGGCGGAGATGACCGGGACACGGCGGGAGGGGGGTGGGCACCTCTTTCGCCGCCAATAAATGTGATCTCACGGCGAATCAGCTGCAGAGACAACTTTTACCTGAAAACAGACCGCCTGCCATTTTTAAAAATACCAGGGTTATGGCAGCTATCTGCTGCTATAACCCTGGTATTTAACATCAAAGTATCGATTTATAACAATTGTGGAAGGTCCAGAAGTGGTTAAGAGATTGCAGATGATACGGCAGTCTAAAAAATTGCCCAGCAGCAGGACATTTTTAATGGGGGAGAATTGTCCAACATTTACTAGAGACTAGAGTAGAGGCAAGTGTCTCACTACAAGAATTAAGAAACCGCAGCATACACAGCAGTGGAAAATGATTATAAAGATGGGGGCAGGGAGCGCAGTAAATGTCAGTGATATAATTTTAGGTGGTTTAAGTGCACACCACATCGTTTTTATTTTTTTTCAAACTGTGTGCAACAATAGCTCCAAGAACAGATGTTTAGTAGCAAGTGAATGCTGTCCTAACATAAAATAACCCTAAAAATAAATAAAATGAAAACCCCCAAATACCACCCCCTCAAATGGAAGCCTTGAGGCAAAAAGAAGTGTTTGCAAAGTTTCCTAACTGACCCTAATTTCACCTTATTCAGTTTGTCAGCTCTCCTTATCTTTTCCTTACAGGAGCTTCAATATACAGTTACTTTTACCTTTTATAGTGAAGGGCTGGCTTATCCAAAAACTCCATTACTGGCCTTTTTAAGCTATGGTTCGAAAGCCATACAATAAATTATGGTTTAGAAAAGTTCACTTAGGCAAACGTGGAGATATTTGCGTTTGCGTTTGGTCACTGTGGTTTAAAATTAATACAACATATTTTAAGAGAAATCAGCGGAGTGCGGATCATCTTTTCCTCAAACGTGGAGATAGATTTGCCAGAATTGCAAATTTCTAACCCGCAGGATATACCGCAAATCCATGGTAGCGGCAAACCTGAACTGCATCCCTACATACTAGCAGACTGTATGTTATTTAAGAAATGTTCATATAACGTTTTTTTTATATTGGAAAAGTAGAAAAATTAATAATGCTAAATTTCCATGCAACAATACAAAAAAAAAAATGGGTAATAAATAATATTTACTAAGTTTTCATATCATTGCTCTGCCTTCCAATATTACATTTTTAGAAAAAGGAGTTATACTTTAAATTCTGAGAACTTGCTATTCAATTGTATTTTATAAAATGAATCTCACTCAAAGAAAGTACTTACTTTAAGCTCCATGTAAAATGTATTTACTCTGCTAATTGGACTATACGCCTTTATATAATTATTCCATCTATTAAAACGAAAGCTTCACTAAATGAAAGCTTCACAATAAACTATCCAGAAGCATGATAAATAATTTGATAAATGAACCATAATTGCAAAACTCAGCAGTGATGGAGTAACACACTAGATTTGAAACAGAACGGTGAGAAAGGATGTCAATGATCTCCTAACACAAAGGCTGAAAGGTTATATTGAGCCAAATGGTTGATTGCACAAGAAGAGCCTGCAGTGGTTGGCTGACATTGATGCTGTACCAGCCACTACCATGCATGGCCTAGGAAACAATGACACAAGCGCCAGTTACCTAGTTATGTACGCAAACTATTACAGACTATGTGTTCTTACTGTTTTTTTTAAAGTATGGTTATTAAAGTGGGACATATCATAATAGCAAACTCTGAAAAATCTGCATTTGGCGATGTTACTGTAAATTTGGCCTGCCACCCACTGATATACAGTATTAGAGGCTGAAGAAATTACTTCTAATCCACTGAGGCTGGGTTCCCAATTATGCGGTTTTAGTGAGGCATTCTAGTGCGTTTCCGTTTACCGGTTCAGATGCGATTCAGGTACAAATTTTTACCTAAAATTGCACTTGAACTGGACCCAAAAACGCACAGGACCCTTTTTGAAACCGCCGCGCGGCTGTCCTGCACATGTGTGTTTCGGCTGCATTGAAAGCCATTCACATTCGCATACAGTGCATCCGGAAATTGATATTCATATACATATTTTTTTATGTTACAGCTTAATTCCAAAATGGATTAAATTCATTATTTTCCTCAACATTCTACAAACAATACCCCATAATGACAACATGAAAAAAGTTTGTTTGAAATCTTTGCAAATTTATTAAAAATAAAAAAGGAAAAAATCACATGTACATAAGTATTCACAGCCTTTGCCATAACACTCAAAATTGAGCTCAGGTACATCCTGTTTCCTGATCATTCTTGAGATGTTCCTATAACTTGATTGGAGTCCACCTGTGGTAAATTCAGTTGATTGGACATGATTTGGAAAGGCACACACCTGTCTATATAAGCCCCCACAGTCAACAGTGCATGTCAGAGCACAAACCAAGCCATGAAGTCCAAGGAATTGTCTGTAGACCTCCGAGACAGGATTGTATCGAGGCACAGATCTGGGAAATGGTACAAAAAAATGTCTGCAGCATTGAAGGTCCCAATGAGCACAGTGGCCTCCATTATCCATAAATGGAAGAAGTTTGGAACCATCAGAATTCTTTCTAGAGCGGGCTTACCGGCCAAACTGAGCAATCGGGGCAGAAGGGCCTTAGTCAGGGAGGTGACCAAGAACGCAAGTCACTCTGACCGAGCTCCAGCATTTCTCGGTGGAGAGAGAATCCTCAGTAAAAGGCACATGACAGCCCTCCTGGAGTTTGCCAAAAGGCACCTGAAGAACTCTCAGACCATGAGAAACAAAATTCTCTGGTCTGATGAAACAAAGATTGAAATATTTGGCCTGAATGGCAAGCGTCGTGCCTGGTGGAAACCAGGCAATGCTCATTACCTGGCCAATATATCCCTACAGTCACCAATACCATCCCTACAGTGGTGGTGGCAGCATCATGCTGTGGGGATGTTTTTCAGCTGCAGGGACTGGGAGACTAGTCAGGATGAATGCAGCAATGTTCAGAGACATCCTTGATTAAAACCTGCTCTAGAGAGGCTAACGACCCTAAGCACTAGGGATGAGCTTCGATTTCGAGTCGAACTCATGTTTGATTCGAACATTGCCTTTTCGCCCGTTCTAAGAACAGCGAACAATTTGGGGTATTCGCGGCAAATTCGAAAGCCACAGAACACCCTTTAAAAGTCTATGGGAGAAATCAAAAGTGCTAATTTTAAATACTTATATCCAAGTTATTGTCATAAAAAGTGTTTGGGAACCTGGGTCCTGCCCCAGGGGACAAGGATCAAAGCAAGAAAAAGTTTTAAAAACGGACGTTTTTTCGGGAGCAGTGATTTTAATAATACTTAAAATGAAACAATAAAAGTGTAATATTTCTTTAAATTTTGTACCTGGGGGGTGTGTATAGTATGTCTGTAAAGGGGTGCATGTTTCCCGTGTTTAGAACAGTCTGACAGCAAAATGACATTTCAAAGGAAAAAAAGTCATTTAAAACTACTCGTGGTTATTAATGAATTGCCGGTCCGACAATACACATAAAAGTTCATTGATAAAAACGGCATGGGAATTCCCCACAGGGGAACCCCGAACCACAATTTTAAAAAAAATGACGTGGGGGTCCCCCTAAATTCCATAACAGGCCCTCAGGTTTGGTATGGATACTAAGGGGAACCCCAGCCGAAAAATTTTAAAAAATGGCGTGGGGTCCCCCTCAAAATCTATATCAGACCCTTTAGGCCGGGTATGGATTTTAAGGGGAACCCCGTGCCAAAATTTAAAAAAAATGGCGTGGGGTCCCCCTAAAAATCCATACCAGACCCTTATCCGAGCACGCAACCTGGCAGGCCGCAGGAAAAGAGGGGGGACGAGAGAGCACCCCCCCTCTTGAACCGTACCAGGCCACATGCCCTCAACATTGGGTGGGTGCTTGGGGATAGTCCCCCAAAACACCTTGTCCCCATATTGATGGGGACAAGGGCCTCATCCCCACAACCCTTGCCCGGTGGTTGTGTGGGTCTGCGGGCGGGGGGCTTATCGGAATCTGGAAGCCCCCTTTAACAAGGGGACCCCAAGATCCCGGCCCTCCCCCCCGTGTGAAATGGTAAGGGGGTACAAAAGTACCCCTACCATTTCACTAAAAAACTGTCAAAAATGTTAAAAATGACAAGACAGTTTTTAACAATTCCTTTATTTTAATGCTTCGTATTTCTTTTTTCTTCTTTCTTCTATCTTCTCTCTTCCTTCGGTTTCTTCCTCCATCTTCTTCTTCTTCTGGTTCTTCTGGTTCTTCTGGTTCTTCCTCCGATGTTCTCGTCCTGCATCTTCATCCACAGCGTCTTCTTATCTTCTTCTCCTCGGGCCGCTCCGCATCCATGATGGCATGGAGGGAGGCTCTCCATCTCTACCTCCTCCACAACATTCTCCCGCTGAATATGCCATAACATCTTTGGTCTCACCTCCTCACCAAGGAGGGAGGTCTCACGGGATTTCAGAGGCTTAGGATACACCACGTCAAGTGGGAAAGAGGGTCAAAGGGCCACACCAAGGAGGGAGAAGGCTTAAACCTAGAAACATAAAAAAAGTGACGGAAGAAAAGACTAAGTAGGCCATCAGTTTGCCCCATTTTGCTAGGTTTCTTGTTTTTTTTTTTTAGGGAGTTTCTTTAATTTGGTGAATGAACCTCTGCAGAATTATTTTAAAGTGTGACAAGGGAGAGATTAATAATTCTAATGTTCCTCCTGGAGCCCACACACTCTGTGACTTGATACACTTGATGCACTGAAGAAGAAAGACATCCCTGCTCTCCACCAGCATGTGGAATCTAATGCATCTGTGTCAACAGACCATGCTGTCAGCAGCAAGGTACAGATGAAAAAGGGGGGGGGGGGGAAACAGGGGGGGGGGGAGGAGGGGGAAGGAGAGGAGGGGGGGAGAAAAAAGAAAAAAAGAAAAGAAAAGAAAAGAAAGGAAAGGGGGGGAGGAGGGGGAGGGGGGGGGGGAAGGGAAGGAAGAAAGGAAGGGAGAAGAGAGGAGGGGGAGGGGGGGGGGCAGTACAGAAAGGAGGGGAAGAGGGAAAGGAAAGAAGGGAAGGGGAGGGATAAAGGAGGAAGGGGAAAGAGAAAGAGAAAATATAGTGGGTAGAAAGGCAGAAAAGAAAGATGTAGGGCATCCAGGTAGCGTAAATGGCTAATGGTTTCAATGAAGGAGGATGGATCATTAGGAATATCATAAGAAAAGGGAGAGCCCCAGAACATAGTAGATAGCAGGTGAAGCAGGTACAGCATGATAGACAGCAGGCAGGGTTCGCAACCAGTAATTCCAACATAAAGATCCATGTCAGTAAGTAGGGGATAAATTACTAACCAAGTATCACAGCACCTCACACCAAGAGCGTCCTGTCTGCAGCAGATGACGCCTGGTGTGGGCTGGAGCTGGATATATAAAGCCCTCCCCACCTGTCAGCTGTTGATGGAAGAGTTACAACAGCTGATTGTGGTGAGGGAGGGACGGACACACTCAGACTGGCCCCCCGGGTGGAGCGCGCGCCGCCAGGCACCCACAGCGCATGCGGACGCAGACGTCGTGAGGCGTGGCCACGCCCACTGCACCCGCCGGCACGTCTGGCTTCCCCGACGGACTACGCATGTCCGTTGGGGTCGCAAGATGGAGGACAGATAGATCTGTACCTCACACAGCGCCACCATGAGTCCAAACTTCGCTCAGGCGGCTCTTTTCGTGCCGGGCGGATCACAGATCATAATGTGAAACTGATAAGAGATAAGTTAAAGCATAAATTAATGCAACTAAACAAAGAAAATAGTGTCAAATCTTTTGCTATCCCAGGGAAGCAGGGCCGATGGACAGTGCAGTACGGGTTAGGAATGTAATCCGATGGAGGAAAACATTTCAAACATGGCAAAGTAGTAATCACATACAGATATTAAAGGTACAGTTCGAGGGCATGTTATATAGATATGATGATATCAGGTATATACGCATATAGTCTAAACATCAATAACCTCGGGTGTCATGCAGTATACAAAATTGAAAGCAACATTCCAATACATGACCTAGAGTGGCATAATGTATAATATAGAGACTGTATGTCCCATAGTATAATTAGGGTTGCCCCTCTATGCGGGTCAAGGGGGGGGCCCCAGTATGCAATGGTCAGGCTCGGTTGCTGTATCGAGTATAATATAGAGACTGTATGTCCTATAATATAATTAGGGTTGCCCCTCTATATGGGTCAAGGGGGGGGCCCCAGTATGCAATGGTCAGGCTCGATTGCTGTATCGAGTATTGGGTATGAAATCTTTTTTTACCTATTAGTGGGTATGGATGGCAGATATGTAGGGGGGTATATCAAAACATATGGGGGGCCTTTATGGCCAATAGTAGAGTCCCCTATGTTTGGGGGTAGTGATAGATGGAATAGGTGTAGTTAGTTGGTCTATAGTGTCACCCCAAACATGTAGTTGTCTATGGGGTGGTCCTCCCTATTGCTCTCTACCGCCAGAGGAAAAGCCTTCGAGGAAGGGTTTAAACCAAATGGTTTCGTTTAGGCCTGGGGGTTCGGTGGCCCTTAAATTATATATCCATCGAGACTCTAATTGCAGCAATGTCTTGTTCCAGTCCCCTCCCCTTGACTCTGGATGTACCCGATCTAAGATGAGAAATTTGATTTTTGGGCATATGCCACTATGTACTGTTAAGGTGTGTCTCCCCAATGGGAGGTCCGGATCACCAGTTTCCATGCTTACTAGATGTCTATATGCCCTCTTCCAAAATTCTGTCTTAGTTTTTCCTACATAAAAGCAAGTACATTCACACAGGAGTAGGTAGACAACCCCAAAGGTCCTGCAATTGGCAAAGTGTTTGGGGTGGAAGGACTGGCCATTTGGAAGGGTTGGGTTTCTAGTTGTAAGCATGTGTTTACAGTATCTACATTTGCCACACATAAATGTCCCCTTATATTTACAGTGTATCTTATTATTCCCTGCCTTGAATTCGCTGGCTGTGATTTTGTCCCCCAGGGAGGTGGTTCTTTTAAATGTAAAGAGGGGTCTCTGTGGGACCAATGGTCCTAAGGTTGGATCGCATTGTAACATGTGCCAATATTTTGTCACAATGTTCCTTACCTGTCTGTGTTGGTTGTTGAATTTGGTAATGATTCTAAGAGTACCCATGTCATTCTTGTCAGATTTGTTGGCTTTTTGAGAATATAGTAATTCCTCTCTTGGCTGCAAGAGGGCTTTTTTGAAAGAGCGTTTCAGAGACGCATGGGAGTACCCCCTTAGTAATAGCCTGTCACGTAGCTTATTCGCCTCTAATTTAAAGGTGTCACTATCTGAGCAGTTTCGTTTTGCTCTCAGGTACTGGCTGTATGGAATAGAGTTAAGGAGGGGTTTAGGGTGGAAACTGCTTGCATGCAATATGGCATTGCTTGCGGTTGATTTCCTATACAGTTTGCTAATAACACTGCCTTCCTCACCTCTACAGACCTCTACATCAAGAAACGTAATGCATTGTTTATCAAATGACATAGTGAAGTTTAGGTTGAAGTCATTGCGGTTCATCCTCAATAGACACTCCCTAAGGAGGTCGATCGGTCCGTCCCAGACGATGAAGAGGTCGTCGATGTACCGGTACCAACATAATATGTGGTCCGTGTACATCGACAAGCCCTCATCGCCCAGGAACATGGCCTCCCACTCCCCCAGGTACAGGTTGGCATACGATGGGGCACAACATGTCCCCATCGCAACCCCCTGCACCTGGAGGTAGTGGGAGCCATTGAAGGTGAAAACATTATGGCTGAGGATATGTTCCAAAAGTGAAGTAATGAATTCACTGTATGTAGGGTCCAGATCTTGTGTTGTGCGTAGAACATGTTTTATGGCTGCTACGCCCTTCTCATGGGGGATAGAGCTGTAGAGAGATTCAACGTCAATTGTGACAAACATGGCATGTTCAGGGATTTTTAGTTGGTCAATAATTTGTAGAAAATGTACTGTGTCCTTTACAAAAGAGGGGAGAGCATGAACAAATGGTTTGAGTACTTCATCTATCAGCCTGCTCGCATTTTCACTGATAGCCCCTATACCGGAGATGATCGGTCTGCCGGGGGGATTTTTGATGTCTTTATGGACTTTGGGCAGTGCATAGAATACTGGTGTACGTGGGAAATCGTTTCTGATAAACTGCCATAAGGATTTGTTGATAGTGGAGTTAGAATGTGCCATATCTATCAGTGTGTAGAAATCCTTATTATATTTCTTAACCAGGCTCGCTGGTATGAGACGGTACCACTCTCGGTTGTCCAATATTCTATTGCACATTTTGATGTAATCCTTATTGTCAAATACTACAATGTTCCCACCCTTATCTGCATTTTTAATCGTGATATTGTCGTTTTTTGACAATGATTTGAGCGCTGCCTTCTCATTCTTGGTAAGGTTTTCAGGGAATTTGTTGTGAATTTTTATTTTGTCTAATTCTTTGCCAACTAGCCTTAAAAAGGCTGCTGCGTTTGGATGGGTACTTGGCGCGGGGCAGAAGTCAGACTTCTTTTTAAGTGTGGGGATGTTTCCCCTCGGGGGTTCATTTGGTCTTTCGATGGAATCTAGTATTTGAGATAAATTAATTTCATCTATAAGATCAGTTGGATTGTTATCATCCAGAAGGGATACTAAATGCTCTAGTGCTTGATGTTCTTGTGGCGTCAAGTTGGTGGGTCCTTCCTGCTTGTGATATAGTTTTTTTAAAATGAGTTTACGTATAAATAGTTGGAGGTCTTTATAGATTTCGAACTTGTCCAGATTTTGATTGGGACAAAAGTTTAGGCCTTTTTGCAGGACATTAGTTTCGTCATGGGAAAGTATATGCGATGAAAGATTAATAACATTGAGACTGTTGAGTTTCGGTTCTTGATCAATGTAAGGGATAGTTAGAGTGCTATTTGAGTGTACGTATTGGGGTTGGATTGCGTGGGTTGTACACCCATCAGGATTTTCTCTAAAAAAGATGGATCATTTGAAATTGTATCCAATGTTGTGACTGTCGAAGGGTTTGATTGGGAATTCATATCCCTTATTGGAGTGTGTGTATTGCTCTGTGCGTATAGTGTTTTGGAAGTTGGTTCCTGTGTTGCTGTGGGGGGATGCGTTTTTTTGGGGATATCGAGGGTTAGTTTCTTTGCTTGTTGCCCCTCATTGGGGTCACCCCGAAATGTGCGTTTGGTGCTGTGTCCCGTGTTGGGTTTCTGAAGTGTTTGGGTGTGAGTTTGGGGTGGATTGGGGGTGGTTTGTGAGGGATTTGTTTGGTATCCCTGATATTGATGGTTTCTATTCTGATTAGTCCTATTTTGAGTCCATCTATAGGCCCTTCCATCTTTAAACGCATTCCTATCACGGATGAGTTTCTGTCTTTTTTTAATGAGTACATCCTTATTGAATGTTTCTAGGTGTGTTTTCAGTCTATCTTCTTTGTTAGTGAGTGGTCTCTGCATTTTTAATTGCTGTAGCTTGTTGCAGAGGGTTACAATGTCTGAGTCTAGGATATTGGATCTCTTTTTATATTCCTCGATCAGAATTTCCATTAGACTTTGCGAGCATGCCCGTAGTGCATGTTCCCATTTGCTTTTGAACTCCGAGTCCAGGCCTTCCAATGTCGGGAAGATCTGGACTCGCAATCCTGCAGGGTTAATATCCTCTTTAATGTAGTCCTGAAATGATTTGACATGCCAGTAGAAAAGAGATTTTTTCTCCAGAGTTTTGGATAGTCTGGAGAAAAGGAAAGATATTTCGGAGTCAACAGATTCCTTATCTCCAAAATCTTTTAGGTAGCCCTCCATCAATGTTTCCCATCCGTCACCCGTAAAGCTAGTCATTTTTATCTCTTCGTAAATAGCCCAATATTTAAGAAAAGGTGTTTGATATTAATTTCACTAAGTTAAAAAAGATAAAGAGTGGGAACAAAAAGAGTAGATTATTGGCGGTCCAGAATACTCAGCTAGAGTTCTGGACGGCCATATAGAGATAATTGTCGATCTGATGCGGGGAGCGGTATCTACTACCAGTAAACTAAGAACAAAAGATTTGATCGATCAATTATCTACTAGTTGTGCCACATCCTAGATTCAAGTTTAGAGCAAAGGAAATTCCCCTAGCGGACTTTAAAGGCACATTTTTTTAAAGAAAATATTTAAAAAGGTATGTAAAGTAGATAACAGTTTATTAGTTACAAAAGATAATCAAGTGAATTACATAGTTACATAGTTAAAAACAAGGAATGCAGTTCCATAAATATAGAAATTAATGATACCAATACATATGCACCCGACGCGTTTCGGAGTTGCTTATGCCTCCTTCTTCAGGGGTGATTGTAGGGTTTGCAACAAGAATTTTCTATATGGGAAATAATATGTATAACATAGACATGATAAGTACACAATAAAAAATCGTAAGTACAAAGTCTATAGTTGTATGAGTCTGTATATACACACATACATTTTTCTGTTTACACTTACATTGGTATCTATGGATATAGGTTATGCATTCCAAGACGAATTAAAAAGAACATAGATATGTTGACGTACTGCCCATCGGACACGCTCCCTGGTCGTGATGTGTAGAACTTTAGTGGAGTATAACAGAAATATTCACAGAGCCACTGTCGAGGTGGAGGTAAAGAGGTATGAATATATAGGGTGGTTTTATTCTTCCTTCCAGTAGGAAGAAAGGCCCATAGTTCGCGGGCGTATGACAGTTTAGATCTGAGATCACACTGGGGCCAAATGTGTATCCTGTAAATCATGAAGATATAAATATATGTAAGGATGTGCATATATATGGATGGCCAAAGTAGTACATGGAAAATCCAAGAGCTGTATCCTACCTGGTCCGCCTACAATAATAGAGGACAGTAACTGGTGGTGGATATGGATCAGATGTGGTCCAGAAAGCTGGAGAGTCAACATGAAAATGAAAGGTATATTAAAACCCTGGTTGGTGAAAAGGGGGGGGGGGAAGGAAAAAGGGGGGGGGGGGAAACAGGGGGGGGGGGAGGAGGGGGAAGGAGAGGAGGGGGGGGGAGAAAAAAGAAAAAAAGAAAAGAAAAGAAAAGAAAGGAAAGGGGGGGAGGAGGGGGAGGGGGGGGGGAGGGAAGGAAGAAAGGAAGGGAGAAGAGAGGAGGGGGAGGGGGGGGGGGGCAGTACAGAAAGGAGGCTCTGTGAATATTTCTGTTATACTCCACTAAAGTTCTACACATCACGACCAGGGAGCGTGTCCGATGGGCAGTACGTCAACATATCTATGTTCTTTTTAATTCGTCTTGGAATGCATAACCTATATCCATAGATACCAATGTAAGTGTAAACAGAAAAATGTATGTGTGTATATACAGACTCATACAACTATAGACTTTGTACTTACGATTTTTTATTGTGTACTTATCATGTCTATGTTATACATATTATTTCCCATATAGAAAATTCTTGTTGCAAACCCTACAATCTCCCCTGAAGAAGGAGGCATAAGCAACTCCGAAACGCGTCGGGTGCATATGTATTGGTATCATTAATTTCTATATTTATGGAACTGCATTCCTTGTTTTTAACTATGTAACTATGTAATTCACTTGATTATCTTTTGTAACTAATAAACTGTTATCTACTTTACATACCTTTTTAAATATTTTCTTTAAAAAAATGTGCCTTTAAAGTCCGCTAGGGGAATTTCCTTTGCTCTAAACACTTTCAGAAGTGGGAACTCCATGGACTATTGGGTGTCCAGGGAGGATATCTGACCAGAGCTTGGGCAGTATGGAGGTTCTGGTTTGCCTTCCAGTCAGTGTGCTGTCTTAGAGGGTCTTTAGTGCAGCACAGTGTATCTACAATTGGACCTCAGATGCCAAACTTATATTGAGAAAAAGTGTTTCTCCTCAGCTTGTGCAGGCGGTATTAATGTAAAATAGTAGTAATTTCAAGTGGTAAGTAGTATAGGATGATCATGCGCATCCCGCTGCCTAAACTGACCAGGGGTGGTCCAAAAGAGGCCGAGTGGAAATGAGGGGATAGAAGGCACATGATCTAATGCATGAATCGAAGTGATATAGTTTATTCATAAACAAAATAGATGAGTACAAAGAAATTACTACGAATTCATACAAACTAGGTTACAAGATATTCATTCAAAATTATTAATAAGTTATGCCCATACAAGGGCAAATGATCAAGGTAGGCTAACGCGTTTCGAGGTGTTCCCTCTTCATCAGAGCCTTGGAAATTAGAAGAAAGTCTGTAGGATGTGGTAGATATACATGGAGATGGGTGGCTGATTAGGAGATGTATCCCATAGTGGGTGATGTACTCTCCTTTACTCTAGAGGTATCAACATCACATCTCTCTACATACTGTAGAATGAATGGTTGGTTTGTTATTTGTTGTTTGTCTGTCATCTGTACCTGCGTTTGAACTTGTTGTAAGGCTGTAGCCCATACACATCAGTTGCAGGCTAAAGGCAGTCTTTCTGGGAATTCTGCGATCCTCCTAGCAGAGTACTGTCCTGTGTTGCAAGAGAAGTGCTAGCAGACTGCCTTAGGCCCCTCCCATCCCCAATATCTCTTGGGGATGGGAGGGCTCTCTCCTGTGAGTATCCTATTTTCAATCCCATTGCTATGGCCCAGGTCACAGTCCCCCTGTAAGAACACCTCTGACCATTTATCCAATAGACACCTTATCGTACCTGAGTGGTTTCCATTTTCTTAATGGTTCGTTGTGGAAGTGTTAAGATTTGCTCTCCTGTCTGGAGTCACATTCACACTTGCCATGTAAGGATGACCATGAGATTTTGGAGCTCTGTGTCCCACCTTGCGGGCAGTCACATCTGTGATTAAGGCCAGGACTTCCCCTGCTGTCCCGGAGAGCAAGCAGAGTGGAAGACTCTTGGTGTTATGGATTTCAACGAGTGCCATACCTTGCCAGGGTCTTGGCAACAAATAGAGCAACTTTTGAGGGCAAGGGTCCCATTAGAACAGTGAAACCCTGCAATTCTTGGCAAGAGCCAACATTCATGGGAAGTATAAGTTGTTGTTTGGGTACTACAATAGCTTTGGTCCCAAATGGTATTCTAACAATGCCAGCTTTTTGTCAGTTGTGTACAGAGCACACATAAAGGCTTTCCAATGATTTGAGGGCTAGCAGCATTTGCCTGAGAGAATACAGCAGTTACTTCAATAAGACCCAAGTGTGCAAGGCTCCCCTTCAGCATCCCAGCCTTCAGTCCTCAGATGACATTTATGCTCAATATAACCTTCAGCCTCCTCTTCCAGAGGCATGTGTGATGACTACACCCTGTCTCCATAGCTTCACTTAAATCCAGATAATTCTGGGGTCTAGGAAAATGTTGCTGGAAAACTAGTTTTGGCAGGGAAGCCGATATCAAAAGGACACTTTATATCCTAAAGCACTCATGCACAACAGGACAGTAGGTCTTCACATCTTTGGTTACACTTTCTCCCCCAATTACTTGATTCCTGGCATTAGGGCATTTGGTTGGTGCAGTCTATCTGGCCACACCACTGGATTACTCTATTGTTTCTGTTTTACTACATTTTGCTGGGCCTTTTGAAGCAGCTGTATGCTATTAGGCTCATGCCTGCACACTAGTCCTGACAGTAAAGAATTAATTATTTGTCTGCAGATCACTTGCCCATATATCTCAGCCTCATCAGGTGTGGCCATTTTGAGTAGCTGAGGGAGGTAGCCAAGGAACTTATTTTTCCTAGGCATATCCAGGGACCCAGGAAGTTGTGGGAAATGGAGTTAAAGGGATCTGCCCCTGCATCTGAGCATGGTGAGTAAATGTTCATTCTGCTACAGGTCTTAATTTGGTTTTCTGTTTTATTGTACTGTATATCATATATTTTGCTAAACAGTTGTAAGCATGTTTTACTTATACCCTTGCTAAAAAAAATAAATCAAACAGTTTTAAAAACTTCTACAGGATTGAGCTATATTCTCTGTTCATGTGCACAGTGGTAAAGCTAGACATTCTTTTACCTAGGGCAAAGACTCAGTTCTTGTAAATACTGCCCCTCCTGTCCAGGTGTGACAGGGAGGCCGCATGGGCCCCCACGAACATAGTGAAGGCGGTGCCCCTCTCAATGCGGAACCCGGGCAGCCCCCCCCCCCCCCGCCTCTCCTAATTTCGGCACTGCATGTGCATTATTACGTGGCAGTATGTACTTTGTCCATATATAGCAGGAGTTGCAAAGCTTTAGAAGTACTGTCAATATATGAGGAGCAACCCAATAATTAGATATTTTGATTTATTTCATGATACCAGATTTTCTCTTCAATAAGAACATTCACAATGCATGCATTTTAAAACAAGTCACATTAAAATAATTGCTTCATAATTGCTACTGACAATTATGTTTATAAATATTTTAATAGCCAGAATAAAGTGTGCAATATTTTGACTGTATCGTATCAGGAAAGCACTGAGGCATGAGGGCTCTATAATCAGTGAAGCAGAAGGCCATACTATTACATGGATAAATGCTCTGGAGTTACTGAAGCAACACAATACAGTCATATGAACATGACTTTCTAAAGCCGAATTTGAAAAGTCATTCTTTCAGAAGAATCATAAAGCATACAAAAAGCTATGTTTTCTTATCAAGCAATCGTGTACAGTATGATACCCTCTATATTTATAGTAAACAAGGTATCATGCATTTTATGGATTATTAGAAGCAGAACATATTAATGGAAATTAATGGATCATTGGTTTCTGCGAATTACAATGCATGCATATTTGTTGTACTGTATTCATAAATACACCTAGGATCCATCCATTAATCCCAATACATTATTAATATGCATACATGTTATGTATGTGTGGTACATTTGTGGGCATTGATAAGTGTTTTTAAATGAAGTGTGTTGTAGTACGTTGCATTTAAATTAAATTCTTCACAGTTTCTACTATTTAATAGTACATAAAGATGATAATGTGGAATGATTAAAGATCCATATAATGACATTTATATCATCTATGCCTTTTATGCATAAACAATGTGTTCAAAAAGCAGGCATTGTGCAGAAGGGTTTACGGAGTCCTAAAATGTATATGTTGATGCTGTTATTATTATTAGTTATTACATACTGTGCTAGCTGTGAATTTGTTATTGTATGTCTCCAATTTAGTGGTTGCAACTTGATAAGCTTTTTTTGCTCAAAATATATACAGTAGTTCTACAAAGCAAATGTTACAGATATTTAAATAATAAAAAATATTTTCAACTTATCATTTAGCTTTTTTGGGGTATTTGTAGATGTGTGTGGGTATGTGTTTGTGTGTGTGTGTGTATGGATAGATAGATAGATAGATAGATAGATAGATAGATAGATAGATAGATAGATAGATAGATAGATAGATAGATAGATAGATAGATAGATAGATAGATAGATAGATAGATAGATAGATAGATAGATAGATAGATAGATAGATAGATAGATAGAGTATCTCACAAAAGTGAGTACACCCCTCACATTTTTGTAAATATTTTATTATATCTTTTCATGTAACAACACTGAAGAAATGACACTTTGCTACAATGTAAAGTAATAAGTGTACAGCTTGTATAACAGTGTAAATTTGCTGCCCCCTCAAAATAACTCAACACACAGCTATTAATGTCTAAACTGCTGGCAACAAAAGTGAGTACACCCATAAGTGAAAATGTCCAAATTGGACCCAATTAGCCATTTTCCCCTCCCCGATGTCATGTGACTCATTAGTGTTACAAGGTCTCAGGTGTGAATGGGAAGCAGGCGTGTTAAATTTTGTGTTATCGCTCTCACTTTCTCATACTGATCACTGGAAGTTCAACATGGCACCTCATGGCAAAGAACTCTCTAAGGATCTGGAAAAAAAAGAAATGTTGCTCTACATAAAGATGACCTCAGCTGCAGCACGGTGGCCAAGACCATACATCGGTTTAACAGGACAGGCTCCACTCAGAACAGGCCTCACTATGGTCGACCAAAGAAGTAGAGTGCACCTGCTCATCGTCATATCCAGAGCTTGTCTTTGGGAAATAGACGTTTGAGTGCTGCCAGCATTACTGCAGAGATTGAAGGGGTGGGGGGTCAACTTATTTGGTTCAGATGGTGTCAAGCATGCATGGTAGCAACCAGCTGAGGAGTACAAAGACAAGTGTGTCTGGTGCATGGTGGTGGGAGTGTCATGGTCTGGGGCTGCATGAGTGCTGCCACCACTGGGGAGCTACAGTTCATTGAGGGAACCATGAATGCCAACATGTACTGTGACATACTGAAGCAGAGCATGATCTCCTCTCTCCAGAGACTGGGTCACAGGGCAGTATTCCAACATGATAACAACCCCAAACACACCTCCAAGAACACCACTGCTTTGCTAAACAAGCTGAGGGTACAGGTGATGAACTGGCCAAGCATGTCTCCAAACCTAAACCCTATTGAGCATCTGTGGGGCATCCTCAAATGGAAGGTAGAGAAGCGCGAGGTCTCTAACATCCACCAGCTCTGTGATGTCATCATGGAGGAGTGGAAGAGGACTCCAGTGGCAACCTGTGAAGCTCTGGTGAACTCCGTGCCCAAAAAGGTTAAGGCTGTGCTGAAAAATAATGGTGGTCACACAAAATATTGACACTTTGGGCCCAATTTGGACATTTTCATAAGTGAGTGTACTCACTTTTGTTGCCAGCGGTTTATACAATAATGGCTGTGTGTTGAGTTATTTTGAGGGGACAGCACAGTTACACTGTTATACAAGCTGTACACTCACTACATTGTAGCAAAGTGTCATTTCTTCCATGTTGTCACATGAAAAGATATAATAAAATATCTACAAAATGTGAGGGGTGTACTCACTTTTGTGAGATACTGTATATCTATATATATCATTACCTTCTGAAGATAATATATTTAGAATATATCTTTTTCTTTTTAGAGTGTTTTTGAGCTTCCTTTCAATAATTAGCACCTATACTGGAGCCCTTCCTTCCAAAAATCTCAGTAGAGATATCTTCTTCCCCTGTCTCTACTATGCAGATGAGTATGTTGATGGAAATATAGCTGGCTTAACACTTCAATTGAAAAATTCTTTTTGAAATTATCCAGTACCCAAAACTTATCATGTATGAAATAGTGCTTCCAGTCCAAGGTGTTTTAAATAGCTCCATAACAGAAACAAGGATCCGGAAAAAACGTTATAACGTTGTAACTGTAGTAGACAGGAGCACAATGCAGGGGTTTCACTTGTATGTTAAACCTTCTGTTGCCAAGGAACAAAAACAGATATAATGGGAAAACAAAGACATTTTAGGACATATATAAACCATCAAAATAAAAATAGGTAACTACTGCGCTTGTATCCACAACAGAATTGAATAAAAAGCAGCTAGCACAATATTGATGAACAGCAACACAGAAATTATATAAAATTGGTGCAGTGCTTAATAGTAATGAAGTCCATATAAAGAGAGGGTGTTCAACACCATTCACATCAGAGGTGGTCACTAGATAATAGAGGAAGAGGAAACCATCACCGGCACCCAATCACACTGCCACTTACCCTCTTTAGTGGACCCTCATAACAAAGGTCAAATAGGCATTGGATTGTAAAGGGGAATCTTCAATCTCTATATATCTCTATATATCTCAATCAAAGCAGGCAAGGGAAACAGATGTATACACCCCAAACTCAGCTTTCCTCTCATGATGCTCAAACAGTGACCGCCACGGATTAGTCGATCCCAGGGTCTGTTGTGGGGTCCCAGAGCAGAGGGCGCAGCGCAGTTGGTTAGAGACTCCTGTGTGGCTCAGACAGTCTACCAGCATTAGGCTAAATACTGGCAGACTGACTGAGCCACACAGGAGTGTCGCGGTCAGTGTCGGAGCATCGTGAGAGGAAAGCTGAGATTGGGGTGTATACACCTGTTTCCCTGCTTTAAATGAGATTTATAGAGATTAAAGAGTCCCCATTACAATCCAATGCCTATTTGACCTTTGGTATGAGGGTCCACTAAAGAGGGTAAGCGGAAGTGTGATTGGGTGCCGGTGATGGTTACCTCTTCCTCTCTTATCTGGTGACCACCTCTGATGTGAATGGTGTTGAACACACTCTCCAGATTAGCTTTATATGGACTCATTTATTACTGTTAAGCACCAATTTTATATATATATATAAAACATCAAATATTTTTATTCATCTCATAATCACTTAAAATACTGATAAAGTATATTTATGGAATACAACACACCTAACTACACCAGCTGCATCCAGTATATATCAGAAAGTAAGTACCTCTTTGCTGCTTAATATACCATGTCTTACACACCTTGTAATCACATAAACAGGAACTTAGTACAGTTTTGCAGTCTATTTCAAATATCTTTATCTTCACAGAGATGTTTTTAATCCAGGTCGACCATGCTGATGCATTTTGTGGTCCTGTACCACTTCTTCAGAGAATATGCAAAGGGTGCATTGCCTTTTTTAATTCTCCAAAAAAGCTCTAAAGAACTGAAAAACATGTCAGAGGATGGATTTTATATAAAAAAAAAAAAGAAAAGGTGCTTGATAAAACCTCGGTGGGCCTTTATGTGGTATGTTTTTAAAATATGCCTTTAAATATGTTTTGACAAATTTTAACTAGTTTAAGATCAATAAAAAAAAAGTTGATGTTTTATATGCATGTGGACCGATTAGCTGAATAAAATCCACGGACAAACAAACTATTTGGTTTTCCTATTTTCTATCTATTTATAGATTAAAACATATATTCCATCTACATACATTATATTTAGTGATTGCTAGAGGATGTACTTTCAAATCTATATATCAAATATGATCATGAAAATATATCTGGCAATTATACGACAATGCAAAATGAATCTCAAATTTACTTTCAGTAAACTTTACTTTTTAATTAGAAATTTATATAAAAAAATACATATATGATACTTATTGCAACTTTAGTAGAATACCAAAAATGTGTCTCATAGCAAGTAGCATATCATTAGACGTAAGGGGTACTAATGAAAGCAATTGGACCATTGGGTTCTTGATTGCTATGGGATGCAATACATATAATTTATGTAGTGGACCATATTTTTAAGAAAGCTTAGAAAAGCAACAGCTCCAAATATATAAAGAATTTGAGACTGATTAATCACATTCTTTTTTTTTAAAATTATTTTCTGCTTTAAATATATACCTGTATTCTTGGTAAACTACATACTGTACTATTCAAACGCTGTTATTTCATTGTCAAGAATAAAGTATTTTCTTTTGACAGGGAGATCCATTTAGAAACACATCAATCATTCCCAGAGGAAACTATGAATTAGAAAGGTAGATGCATATAATTACCCTGCATTATGTAATCATTTATTTACAATTAGGATCAAAGCTCTTTTGTGCTTGTCACTCATCAGTATAAATATGTAATATCAGTAAGTATAATGAATATAAGCAAGTCATTAAGGCTGCCTGCTGACCTCTGACAATAGCTAGCAAGGGCAAGCTTGACATCAGCTTTTAGTGTTGGTTTTGTTGCTATTATGATATACTCTGCCATATTGGAAGACGGCCCCTGGGTCAGCACACCTTGTAGATTTTTTTTTTACACTTAAAAATGACATATATTTACAAAAAAATGTAAATGTCTATCAATATAACAGGTCTAAGCAAAAAAAAACATTAAGAACTCTACTTTTAATACATTACTACAGCTTGATAATATTATACAGCGTACACACTCACCTGCCTATTGTCCTCTGACCTCTGACATCAACAAGGCATTTTTATCCACACAACTGCCACTCACTGGATATTTTCTCTTTTTCGGACTATTCTCTGTAAACCCTAGAAATAGTTGTGTGTGAAAATCCCAGTAGACCAGCTGTTTTTGAAATACACAGACCAGACCGTCTGGCACCAACAACCATGCCGCATCCAAAGTCATTTAAATCCCCAAGTCATCTTCACCACGTCTAGATGACTAAATTCATTGAGTTGCTGCCATGTGATTAGCTAAATAGCAATTTGTATTAACAAGCAATTGAACAGGTGTACATAATAAAGTGGTCGGTGAATGTATGTTATAGTAATATGGAGAGCCTGAGATCACTATCCAGTTGCTTGTAAAAGTAAATAGTCTTTATTGGTCTCTCAAAACAAGCAAAAATAAATGACTTTCTTCAACAAGAATAAAGACTAACAGTCCTTAGTCTTGGCAAAATTAGGACTACATAATGGCTCACCTACAGTGTCTTGGTCCCACACTTGGGTTTAGGGTTTCTGTCTGTTTTGGGGTACAAGACAAGCCGCAGGGGCACAGAAAAACAGAGTCTAAGTCGCCAGACTGTCCACACTTTCTCACAGTTGTGGACTTTCACTCCAAATGCTGACTCCTTCCTGCTGCTTTTCAAGACTCCCTTGCAGGTAAGTTAACCCTTTCGTGACCAAAGTTCCTATAATCATAGTTAGGAGGCTCTTTCCCATCCAAAGTCATTCTGGGCCTTCGAATTTCAGATCCCAAATGAGGACTAACCAATCCAGTGATTGGGGGAGGGGAAGATTGTGGGACTTTAGATGAGGCACCTCCTACATTGAGGCTAGGTGTCTCCATCCCTATTCATATAACATTAAAAAGAGAAGGGTTGGGTATGTAGTGGGAATTGCATGGATAACTCTGATTAATTCTAATAGTGTTACTAATATATGTATATTCATGGATGGAATATCAGAATAATAAGGTATAGAAAATAAACACCTCCAATCTCAATGAGATGAGATTGGAGGTGTTGGTTACAGCTGCCCTGCCCTATAAAAAAACACACACCAGTTCTGGGTTTGCTTTTCAAAAAAAGCATTGCCTGATGTGAATGATGCTTCGCACAAAAGAGCTCTCAGAAGACCTTCAATTAAGAATTGTTGACTTGCATAAAGCTGGAAAGGGTTATAAAAGTATCTCCAAAAGCCATGCTGTTCATCAGTCCACGGTAAGACAAATTGTCTATAAATGGAGAAAGTTCAGCACTGCTGCTACTCTCCCTAGGAGTGGGCGTCCTGTAAAGATGACTGCAAGAGCACAGCGCAGACTGCTCAATGAGGTAAAGAAGAATCCTAGAGTGTCAGCTAAAGACTTACAAAAGTCTCTGGCATATGCTAACATCCCTGTTAGCGAATCTACGATACGTAAAACACTAAACAAGAATGGATTTCATGGGAAGATACCACAGAGGAAGCCACTGCTGTCAAAAAAAAAACATTGCTGCACGTTTACAGTTTGCACAAGAGCACCTGGATGTTCCACAGCAGTACTGGCAAAATATTCTGTGGACAGATGAAACCAAAGTTGAGTTGTTTGGAAGAAACACACAACACTATGTGTGGAGAAAAAGAGGCACAGCACATCAACATCAAAACCTCATCCCAACTGTGAAGTATGGTGGTGGGGGCATCATGGTTTGGGGCTGCTTTGCTGCGTCAGGGCCTGGATGGATTGCTATCAATGAAGGAAAAATTAATTCCCAAGTTTATCAAGATATTTTGCAGGAGAACTTAAGGCCATCTGTCCACCAGCTGAAGCTCAACAGAAGATGGGTGTTGCAACAGGACAACGACCCAAAGCATAGAAGTAAATCAACAACAGAATGGCTTAAACACAAGAAAATACGCCTTCTGGAGTGTCCTGACCTCAACCCGATTGAGATGTTGTGGCATGACCTCAAGAAAGCGATTCACACCAGACATCCCAAGAATATCGCTGAACTGAAACAGTTCTGTAAAGAGGAATGGTCAAGAATTACTCCTGACCGTTGTGCACGTCTGATCTGCAACTACAGAAAACGTTTGGTTGAAGTTATTGCTGCCAAAGGAGGTTCAACCAGTTATTAAATACAAGGGTTCACATACTTTTTCCACCTGCACTGTGAATGTTTACATGGTGTGTTCAATAAAAACATAGTAACATTTAATTCTTTGTGTGTTATTAGTTTAAGCAGACTGTCATTGTCTATTGTTGTGACCTAGATGAAGATCAGATCACATTTTATGACCAATTTGTGCAGAAATCCATATCATTCCAAAAGGGTTCACATACTTTTTATTGCAACTGTAATGCCCTGTACACACGATCGGACAGTGATCGGACATTCCGACAACAAAATCCATGGATTTTTTCAGACGGATGTTGGCTCAAACTTGTTTTGCATACACAAGGTCACACAAAGTTATCGGAAAATCCAATCGTTCTGAACGTGGTGACGAAAAAACATGTACTTCGGGACTATAAACGGGGCAGTAACCAATAGCTTTCGTCTCTTAATTTATTCTGAGCATGCATGGCACTTTGTGCGTCGGATTTGTGTACACACGATCGGAATTTCCGACAACGGATTTTGTTGTCGGAAAATTTTATAGCAAGCTCTCAAACTTTATGTGTCGGAAATTCCAATGGAAAATGTGTGATGGAGCCCACACACGGTCGGAATTTCCGACAACAAGGTCCTACTACACATTTTCTGTCGGAAAAATCCGACCGTGTGTACAGGGCATTAGAGTGGCAACTCTGCTCTGAGTTCAGGAGCAGTGCAGCATCATTGCCTCACCATCACAAGAAGCTGCATTAGGTGACTTCACTGGCAGGGTCAACAGTTATTTGTGGGACTTTGCAGAGGGGAAAGAGAAAACCATATGCTGGATGTTATGTAGTTATAATTAAGTGCTGCAGCACTTTCTTTTTTTTTTATGGGAGGCCATAGTTCTACTTTAAGCAATTCTTGGATCGTTTTAATGTTACCACTTAGTTTAATTAGTGCAGTCCTTTAGATGCTACATGTATCTGTTCACATTTGTGACCTCTGGTTACTCAGTGTACCTCAGTGTCTAGCATAATGAAGTCTATAAAAGAAGTGTATGTTTGCACTGAAATAGTCTGTTAGTTTTCCAAAAGCTGATGGGGTCAGTTTTCTTAGACATGACTGCCCTCTGGTGGTATTTGTAAAAAGTACAACTACTGAAAAGCTTACACGATATACTGCGCGCTTTAAGTTATTATTTTAAACTAAGTAAAATGCAAGAAATAAATACGTATATTTTAATGCCTTTGTGTTATACTGTTGACAGTTTAAGTACATCAAGTTCTAAACCCTGCTCAATTAATAATTCTTGAGCTTTCCTATAAAATTTATAAGTGCAGTATGGCATCCTCACTCAGGGGCTCTTTTCATTAAACACTCAAGGTCAGATTTGATTTGCAGCTTGAATGACAATGACAGAAAATCATTTTGAATTGATTGGTACAAAGAACGAACAATGTGCATGATGTGACCAACTGTATACTAAAGGGGAAGAAAAAAAAAAAACAGTGCTCCCAGTGATTAGAAATACAAGAGGAAAATTTTAAAAGCTCAGACAGGAAAAAATAAAGATGAAAGCTGTATAGGAATTTGGAAATAATTACACAGCAGGGTGATTGAAGGTTAAAAAAAGGAAAAGAGCTGAAAAAAGTCAGAGGTGGATTTAATAGAGTCACCATTTAAAATGCATTACCCTTACAGCAGAATGTCCTTAGCTGCCAGACTGTGTGTTTGATTATTTCTGGTTCTATTGTGTTATTAATGGCCAGGAGTACACTCATAAATAACAATCCGAAGCCACCTGTGCTGTGCACTTCTCATCAGCCACAGTAAATGTGCAAACACAACCTTGTTAAAACTCAGATGGGAAAGTGAGGCACAGGATTGGAAGCAAATAGCCCTTAACCGACCATGATAAAGTGATGTTATCAGAGTATGCAATTTGAAAAATAACATGAAAAATGAGGGCCAATTCAAACTTGCTTGTTAAGGACTCCATATTCTCAAGGCAGCCCAAGGAACTGTTTACTTTCCTGAATATAAGTCAGTGGCACAACAAATTGATATGTTTTATTTACGTTCTTATCTGTGGGTTATTTCTTTATTTCTCTGTCCGTCTTTTTTAGGTAAGGAAAGTAATTAATTTGTGCACTGTTGACAGATTTGAATTGGATCTGCAACCAGGGTTGCCAATTGCTTGTTAATTTATGGACACTTTGTAAAAATGTTTCTTTATGCACTGCGCATGTGTAGTTCCTGGAGTCAGCAAATTTGTAATCATCTGAGCTCATGGCATGATGCCCATTCTGCAGTGTCATGATATTCAAATATATTCCCAGTCTGCCATCTTTATCACTGGAGGGAAGAAGGACTGCTCCTCCTGCAGCTGCTCTACCTGTTTCTGCATCCCTTCATGCCAACTCAGTGTGGGTATCAATCCAGCTTTATTTTTTTTTTACACAGTGAACAGTGCATTACAGTGTGTACCAAAATACATATAAAGTAAAAAACGTAAAAAAAACTCATATTAAACTGCACGTGAAAATTGAAATTATTAGTCCGTGAAATATGTTCTTAATGAGTCCCAAGAGTGTTCATTCCACAATGAACCTTCTTCTTTAAAAAGTGTTCCCTGCTCAAATATTAATCAACAAAGTGCTGAAGTGCTCCAAAAACATCATGCCATGAAGTGCAGCACACACTCCTCTTGTGCCCTCACTCAACAGAAAGAATGGACCCCCAGCTGCTTGGCATAAGGGTCTAACAACGGCTTTGCTTGCGTTCCATGGGTGTATAGACGTGACATTGCTTTGAACCAGAAAGTCCGTCAGCACGTTTCGTCCCTCCCACAGGGTGTTTTCAAAAGGTCTTTAAAAGCGCCTTGTGGGGGACCGAAACTCATTGATGGAATTTTCAGTTCTGGTTCTTTTTATATTCATCAATCCAGCTTTTCTGCTGCTGTCTTGGGCAAAGTCTTGGTGGTAGCGAGAAGTTAGCAGTGGCGGCTGGTGGTATATATTTTGGGGGGGCAGCCTCCAGTCTACATTAATGTATCTTTCCTTAGCTTTTTTTCCCTAAAGCATCTCATCTCAGGCCCACCCTTGCAGATCTCTCTGTACATGTATTCAATGTTGTCAACCATCCACAGATGTCCTTTCCTTCAAGACCACTAATGCCAGGGTATTTTATGCCCCAGCTGGCTCTATATGCTGTGTGGTATGTTACATACTGTAGATCCTACCACTGGCACCACTGATGCTGCACATTTTGTCCACCCATTGACACTGCAGTGTCAGTCTCCCTGGTTTACAACGTTGTGAACAAGCACGGTTCTTTTCGCGTGAAACGCGTCAACTGATCATCATTGCAATTTTGTCTGGCTCATGACAATAAAGACATTTCTACAGCATCTTTTGGATTCAAGTGTGCGATCAATCTTTTCTTCTCTTCTTGATATTACCTATGGTGATGAGCCAGGATTAGCACCTTGGATCAGGTGTGTCCATTTTTTGCCTGAAGCGGTGTGTACACCCTGGTTCTATTTATTGTTTATACTATATAAATATTGATTGTTTTACATTTTTCTGTCAGTAAAAAATGTGCAATGTCCGTAAATTTTTCACATTTGCTCTTTAATCTTGTGGGGAGTTTGCAACCCTGTTTGCCAAATATGCAGAGCACCACATTGCTATCCAAACAGACAAAGACAATACTAGATAAAAGGTATTATTCATTGCATATTCTTCCTTTACATGTGTGTATGAAGATGCCATTACCTGGGCAGATATAGAATCTGAGGATGCCAAGGAAAATAGAAATGCCCTATTTGGTCATTTTAATCTTCCAACGCCCACTAACAAACTAAAATCAAACTCCATCCCTCTGTTGTTTATATTACTATGCAGATGGAAATGTACCCTAAGAAATAAAGTGGTACTAATATAAAACTATTGTATTTTAAGGTTGCTCTGCAGTATCAAAATGCACCAGCTGGTGGCCTGCATTTTATATATTTATGTCTCTGTCACAAGAAAATACTAAGATCCAAAATACATTTAGAACTTTAGTGTCATTGTGATTATCCCATTGTTTCCAAATATACTCTTGCACACAAGGCATCCACCGGCATCTTCCATCTGCTACCAGAACATTTGACGGTTGTCATGACTCTATTATCGTGGAATCCCATGATTGAATTATGGTGGTAACAACAGGACATTTGAAGAATGTTTCATCCTGTAACTTTAGCCTTTAAATCTTTCTGCCAAAAGCTATTTGGCAAAACTTTTATTTCTGTGGCCGGTGGCCATAATTAAACTAATTTAGCAGCAGCCCACCCTTGTATCTAGTTATTTCCCGGCGGTGGCTGACATGGAGCTGTCAGGAGAACGGAAAATTGTATATCAAATACTTACAGCAATTTTCCTTTCCTGACAAGCTCCGTGTCAGAGCAGACTCCCACCCTAAGGACAAAGTTCTAGTTACGCAACGTCGTTCAGGGCGTGGGGGTCAAATTTATGAGTCGGTACTGATTGCATGGGGGTGGGAGGGGCCTTACCTGGTGGTGGCTGACATGGAGCTTGTCAGGAAAGGAAAAATAAGGTAAGTATTTTATATACAATTTTTTAGTTTTTTGGTTAGCGGTTGGGCCATCTTGCTGTTTTTTTAATTAAGGACAAATGTTTTAAGCGTGAAAAAAATCTTGGTGTAAACAAACTTGGCTGTGTTTAACTGGATTCATTTATCCACAGGCAAGTCAAGGTTGAATACATTTGCTAATTTAATATGTCGGATTGAGTAGCAACGTATTCATATTGTATGGTGCATGGCTAGATTTCTTTTGTTCAGCCCTGTGGAATGAATGAAGGAATCTGCAGTACTGGTTAATGTATTCAGACAGCACCTGGGGCTGTCTGAATACCTGGACAGCAACAGCATCTGGTAGAATGCAATTACTGTTCAACCATCAATTTTTTTCTCAACTTTTTTGAGCTGGATGATGTCAATTGGGCCACCCACAGCTCGAATTTTAGTCAATAGAGTAGGAATCGGACAAAATTTGAGCTGAGTATGTCTACCATAATTCATCAATAGTGTGATCATCTGTATAATGTGATATGATGGTGTATGTTGTTCTGTAAACTAACAAGGGGATTCAAAAGCCGCGTCATTAAATGCATCTCTGTATTATTCAAGGTTTATCATAACCAGCCTTGTTATGGTAAATGGACTGAAAGGTACAACAAAACCTTCTACTCAAATACTTTGAAATGAAAAACTCATTTTTCAAACAGAAGGAATTTACGTTTTGTTATTATCAAAATAAATCCCAAAACAAGGGGTTTATTCTTTTTTCTACAGGCTGTGGATGAAGTCTTGTAAATCATTACTTCATTACCACTTGACTAGTTCTGCATCTAGAATTACTGGACTAGTATGGATAAACTCTAACATTTAGGAGCATATTTATGAAGCAGTAAATGTGACATTTACCTCAATACTCACTGCAAGTGAATCAATCACTGAAATTTAAAATACATGTACCAGGACGATACACCTGCAGCAAATGTTTGATAAATGTCCCGATCACCGCTACCTTGGATGCAAAGAGACTCCTGCAGATTTGGCATTTGTGTTTCAGCCAAATTACCTGCAGATTCACCCAGGATTTTTTTAAACTATGCCCTGCATAGCCTTTAAAGCTGTTCCCTATGTTTTAGTGAAGTTTAACTACTTTAATACAGGACACTTTCACCCCCTTCCTGCCCAGACCATTTTTCAGCTGTCAGCGATGTCGCACTTTGAATGACGATTGCGCGGTCTTGCAAACCTGTACCCAAAACATTTTTTAATAATTTTCTTTACACAAATATAGCTTTCTTTTGGTGGTATTTAATCACCGCTGGGTTTTTTTTTTGTTTTTTTTTGCTAAAAAATGAAAAAAATAAGAAATATTAAAAAAAAAATGTTTTCTTAGTTTCTGTCATTTTTTTTTAAATAAGTAATTCTTTACTGATGTGAGGCAGCACTGATGGGGTGGCACTGATGAGAAGGCACTAATATGCAGCACTGATGGGCACCGATAGGTGTCACTTTTGGGCACTGATAAGCGGCACTGATGGACACTGATGGGCGGCATTGATAGGCAGGCATTGATAGGCACTGAAAGGCAGCACTGATTGGCATAACTGATGGGCATAGACTGGCCTCACTGATGGGCACAGACTGGTGTTACTGGTGGGTACAGAGTGCCATCACTAATGTGCACTGCTGGGGCTGCATTGTAATCAAGGCACTGATGATCAGTGCCCTGATTACCTTTTCACATCTTCCCTGTGAGGAAATGCCGCTGATTGGCTCTCCTCACCTCACACTCTGTCAGTGTGAGGCGAGGAGAGCCTATAAATGGCACTTCCTTGTTTACATGTGATCGTCTGTGATTAGACACAGCCGATCACATGGGCAAAGAGCCGCGGTGAGATTGGGGTCGCGCTGTGTCCTAGGAACACGGCGCCCATGATTCTGGCTAATCTGGGCACCATCAAATGACATTGTTACAGAACGAGAGCCACACCGCTCCGCCGTCATTTGATAGTGGGCGGGCGGCGAGTGGTTAAAGTAGTTTGTTTGGGCCAAGCTGGTCCAAATTACCTTTTTTATTTCACTAACAGATGCAACAGCTGTGTATGCTGTATAAATTGTATGTAGCATCAGCTACATACACGTTACAGCTCTGCGTTCTCCACTGGTGGGAACTTCCCCTCCTGCTTTCGAATAAAAATCAAGTCGGGCTGAGCCCTGCACCCATTCACAGGGAGATTTGTATTTCATGAATGAATACAAAGCTTTCTCTGATTGGCTAAGGTGGAGAGGCAGGTGGATGATATCACAATCTCCAACTCATCTAATTAGAGGAAGCTTTGTATTAATTCATAAATGAATTCTCATGATAAAATATCTATTATCAGTCTAATATACCTGATTACAACTGTCCGTCTGCTGGCCAGGTTACACTGCTGTATCCTACCTAGCCTTTGCTCTTTGCCAGTAGTAAATATTAGCCTACCCTTGAAACATTTGTGTTTCCTAATTTTAGCAGTAAAGCACCTTGTTGTACTTTTTGATTAGTACATTTCAGCCAATTCTTCCTCATTTAAAATGTCCTGCTGATGACCAATTTTACACTGTTGGATCATCAGCTGTCTCTTAATTTCTTTACAAGAGTCTGACAGATATTGGTCAACATCAGGGAAGTTTTTTATCAGTGAGAACAGGGGCAGCCTCAGCAAACTACTGCCCATTTTCTATCTGTTGCTCAAAGCGGGCCTTTTAGGTGTGTTGCGCATAGGGCAGCCTACTCACTGGAATAGGCTGCCCTATGCTTGATTGTCACACCATAGAAGCTCAGAGATCAAATTTTAGCCCAGAGCCAAGCGCAAGTTTACACTCACATTTTGCTACGATTCTTGTGCGTTTTGTTGCACAATAATTGTGGCAAAATTGCACCACGTTTAGGATGCCATTCAAGATGAATGGCACCCAAAGCCATGTCTTGCGTTTTTCCATGATATGGAATCGAGGGCAGAATCTTGCCAATTCTACCAGCGATTCCAATCATCCAAGTGTAAACAGAGCCTAACTGTTGTAGACAAGAAAAAATCCATTCTATAGCCAAATTTGCGCTGCTAGTGTTTGTTAACACTATGACTTTCCATTAGGATTGTACTGTTTTGTAACACCATGTACAGCTTTAAGTCACCCCCCAAGCATGTTATTTAAAGACATTTTTTAATTTTCTCCCAGCAAAGCCAAACTGATGCAAGGTATTTTTTACAATGGGACATGTCCCCTATGGCAGTGCCCAGCACCCTATGCTTTTTGTGCAGTAGTTTGCCTATAAGCCCAAAAAAGGGGTCAGAATTTACTGACAAGCGAACGGACACACACACCCCACCCATAGATTTTAGTGGGATTTGTCACAGGATTTATTGAACCCTTGGTGAATATGCACTTAAAAACTATTTCTCCAAGTAATATATAATTATTGTTTCTCTGGAGTAGGGTTTGTGGAGTTATTAGCTTGTATAACCAATCAGGTCATGGCAAGATTTAAAAAAAAACAGACCTCTCTGATTACCCCTTCTACTCTTGGCATAGCTTAAGCCTGGCTCACATCTGTGAGGTGTGCTTTAGATGTGTTGCATTTTAGGTCTGTCTTAGATGTATTTTAGGTGAGTTTTCATTTCTATACTCAATATAACCTGCATTTTGATTAAAGTATATCAAAGATGCAGTCAGCAGGATTTTTTTTTTTAATTAACTTCATGTAAAATGAACAGATGTGATCAGGGCCTTAGTTTTGTAGCAATCAAATACCAAGAGCATTTTTTGTAAATATTTTATTTTATCTTTTTATGTGACAACACTAAAGAAATGATACTTTGCTACAATGTAAAGTAGTGAGTGTACAGCTTGTATAACAGTGTAAATTTGCTGTCCCCTCAAAATAACTCACACAGCCATTAATGTCTAAACCGCTGGCAACAAAAGTGAGTAAACCTCTAAGTTAAAATGTTCAAATTTGGCCCAATTAGCCACTTTTCCTCCCTCTTGTCATGTGACTCATTAGTCTTACAAGGTCTCAGGTGTGAATGGGGAGCAGGTGTGTAAAATTTGGTGTTATCACTCTCACGGGTGGAGGGTCAGCCTGTCAGTGGTCAGACCATACGCCGCACACTGCATCAAATTGGTCTGCATGGCTGTTATCCCAGAAGGAAGCTTGATGTACATAAAAGCCTGTAAACAGTTTGCTGAAGACAAGCAGACTAAGGACATGGATTACTGGAACCATGTCCTGTGGTCTGATGAGATCAAGGTAAACCTATTTGGTTCAGATGGTGTCAAGCGTGTGTGGCGGCAACCAGGTGAGGAGTACAAAGACAAATGTGTCTTTCCTACAGTCAAGCATGGTGGTGGGAGTGTCATGGTCTTGGGCTTCATGAGTGCTGTCGGCACTGGGAAGCTACAGTTCATTGAGGGAACCATGAATGCCAACATGTACTGTGACATACTGAAGCAGAGCATGATTCCCTCCCTCCGGAGACTGGGCCACAGGGCAGTATTCCAACATGGTAACAACCTCAAACACACCTCCAAGACAACCACTGCCTTGATAAAGAAGCTGAGTGTAAAGGTGATGGACTGGCCAAGCATGTCTCCAAACCTAAACCCTATTGAGCATCTATGGGGCATCCTCAAACGGAACGTGGAGGATTGCAAGGTCTCGAACATCCACTAGCTCCGTGATGTCGTCATGGAGGAGTGGAAGAGGACTACAGTGGCAACCTGGAAAACTCCATGCCCAAGAGGGTTAAGGCAGTGCTGTAAAATAATGGTGGCCACACAAAATATTGACACTTTGGGCCCAATTTGGCCATTTTCACTTAGGGGTGTTACTTCAGTTTTGTCACATGAAAATATATAATAAAATATTTACAAAAAATGTGAGGGCTGTACTCACTTTTGTAAGATACTGTATATGTATATATAAGTGGTAGAGAGCTACATTTTCCGGGAAAAGTTACAAGATTTACATACAACTTTAGATGCCACTTTCTTGGACCTACTGATTTTTTTTTTTTTTTTTTAGAGAGTTGCTCGTTTTCTAACCATATGCTCAGTTTGACATACTACAGTCTGTGACAGGTTTACTTTGAATGATGTATTGATTCTTACTTATTCTTTGCAATTGTTCATGAAATTAACTTAATAGTACTGTAAGTACCAGATTTGGTACCTAGATTATGTTCTTAGATCTTAAGAACCAGTCTCCAGTGCCTCATTCTATTATCAAACACTTTGTTATAGTAGTAAAAAATATAAAGGCTTATCAAATGGCTACTGACTGTGGAACATTAGTGGGTCTACTGTGACTGGTAATATCTCTTGAAGTAATACCAATGATGGACGAACTTCAGTCATCATAGAAAGATGACTTGTGACATAAAATCAGAAACAAAAAGATTGCCACAGGATTTCCGGATATAACTTGCTGCAGGTGTCCTGTAATTTTTTGTCAAAGCACTTGCACTGTATTTTTAATCATGATTAGAATGGAGGAAGGCTGCTGGGTAACTGATGGCAGGAGGGTGCGGTGTGAGCTGAGTTGCCGAGAGAACAACTTGAAGATTTCAGTGCTTCTGCTGTGATGTATGATGAGGAATCGCTCTACAGTGCCTTTAGCTACAAATGTCAGTATGGACTTGCTTTAAAATTAACTTACTGGTTGGTAAGAATGTGTAAATACTTGTTCACTTTAAAGCAAAAATGTATGTACATTAGTCTTAGTTCTACAAGCTTGAGATGCTTTGACCAGCTTCTCCCTGGCTCATGGGGCAAAAGGACATGATACACACACCTTACTAGATCCAGAACAATTCTCCTCAATAGATCTATTTTGCCAAACAGGATGCATCAGATTTCTGCAACACATACTGAAGGCTTTAAAGGATAAGTTCACCTTTATTTGGTGTTTGACATGTAACATGTTCAGGGCCGTCTTTAAGGCAGGGCAAAAGGGGCAGCTGCCATGGGCCCTGTCATTGTTGTGGGGCCCAAAGCAGCTGCCTCATACTTGCCAACTATCCTTGTTTAAATTCCCTCATCCCTTGAAGTTTTAGTCCCGTGCTGTGTCCCAATATCTCAGTGTGAAGTGCTGCTACTAATGCTGCCCAGCCCTATTGTTGTGTACAGATGACTCACCTGCAGACCCTATGTTTACATGTAAATTACCGGCATTCACATGTAAATAGCGGTGGCATTCATATGTAAATAGAGGCAGCCGGCGGCATTCATATGTATATCATGCCCCCCTGAGGTCATATCAACAGTAATCTCTAGCAACCAATCAACATAAATCATGTGCTGTAACTTCTAGCAACTAATCAGTGAACTGTAATGTGTGCTGTAACCTCTAGCAACCAGTCAGTGAGCAGTAATGATACGCTGTAACCTCTGTCAACCAACCGCAATCACTGCCTGATCTGATTCAGTAAACTGATTTTGAGTCTATCCCTGTATCATCCCCAACACCAGCCTGGACGTTTGCCGTGCAACAGTGACATCATTTCCACTTCCGCGCTCCAGAGTGGTCAGCGTGGAGCTTTCCATGCACTGGATGCAGCGGTTCAGCCTGTGTACAGACTCCACACCCAGACGCCTGAAGGAATGTAATCCGAGCCGGAAACAAGATAACAGCACATCCCAGGACACTTCCCATCTCAAAGAAACACCTCCACCCTGCGAACCAGTAAGTGTAATTGTTACACTAACTTTCATTTTTGCATAAACAAGCTACCACAGTTGGCGCCTCCACACCACTCCTTTTTTCAACATTGATTATCAACAGAGGTAATGGACACCCTCTGAGGATGGCTGCCTCCTCATTCTAGAATTTACCTGCCTTATGTTAATGTGCTATTATAGCTACCATTGTACTATTTACCTTAGACATCACATGCTGCGGAGCGCCAGAGACCCCCCCCCCCTTTTTTGATTTTGAGTCTAGCTGCTATTTATTGTATGTCTCAGAGCAGATGGAGAGCGAAACTGCATGGGGGGGGGGCCCCAAGAAAAGTTTTGCCCAGGGTCCAATCAATAATAAAGACGGCCCTGAACATGTTCAGCAACCTTCCCCTGCACCACTGATCCCCCTATTCCCTGTGACAGTGGACAGGGGATCCTCTCCCTGTACCCGCTGTCAGATTTAAAAACCGGCGCAGCTCTGCCCCCACAGCCATTTCTGCCCCCACAGCCGGAATCTGTGAATGAATCAACTACAAGTATCGTCTGCTATCGTGGCAGATCACTTGTAGTTCTCAATGATCTCTGAGGGCACTATTTACTTCCTACAGCTTTTAAACAGAGAGCTCATACAGAGATACAGGCAGAAAGCCGTAACAAGCTTCTGCAGGAGCCTGATCGCAATGCTCTGCAGGCTCCTGAGAAAAAAAAATGCATATTTTTTTTACCTGCAAAAACATGTGTATTTTTTTTTTTTAAAAAGGTGAACTTAGTCTTTAACTGCACAGCACAGACATCATCACTCACCACTATGTAAATCTCCTGCAATATCTGAATAAGTGGCACATTTTTGGAAAATTGCATAGTGCAAAAAAGTATAAGACAGCGTTTTAAACAAATGATTTCTTCTTTAAAAATATACACTTTATAATTACTACACACATTACTGCTACCTGTACGAGGATATCTGGGCATAATAAAAAATGCATTAGGCAAATAGGTGGTGCATAAACATTTTTAATAAATTATGTATAAGAGCAGTTGCATAACTGAAACAAAGATACAGAGATATTTACAAACAGTTGAAAACAAACTTGTGGTAAATCCCAACCATGTAAACAGATAGCTTTACCAGGAGCAACCAGCACAAGCTTTAACTTTACCATCCAGTCTTAGAAAGCCCTTTTCCCAAAGTGCTATCTGCCTCTTTTATATGGGAAATTCCACAGTGCAATAAGCCTGCTTTCACACCTAAGCAGAGAGTGTATTCCTGGTGATTTTTCAGCATTTTTAGCCATTGTACAGATGTTTTACAGGTGTTTTTCATGTGTTTTTGCATGTGTATGAAGCTACAAGGGTTTTTTTCTGGGTTGAGCAAGGGAAAGAGAGCACTTCAATAGGAGAAAAACGCTAAAGTGTGAATGGGGCTAATTGTTACCTGTGTAACCAGTCCGCAAGCCTGGCTATTGGCACATGGAAAGTGGACCATTTAGGTGTCTGCTCTCTTATAAAGCTATTCGTTTTCACAGTTGGGGGCGGAATTCAGATTGTACCAAAACAGAAACAAAGCAAGTTTATTGTAGTTAAATTTACATATGTGTTTCATGATAAATAACAATGCACAAAGCAAGAGCTAACAACAGAGGGGATGAATAACACTGACAGGAAAGATAAGTATCCATTTTGCCCTGAGTAATCAAACAGGGTATTAATTAACAGAGCACATTCAAATCTGAATGCTTTATATCAGGGATCCTCAAACTACAGCCCTCCAGCTGTTGCGGGACTACACATCCCATGAGGCATTGTAAAACTCTGACATTCACAGACATGGCTAGGCATGATGGGAATTGTAGTTCTTGAACAACTAGAGGGCCATAGTTTGAAGACCCTTGCTTTATATGGTAAACCCAACTCCTTTCTTTCCTCTTGGTTTTATTCATGAACCCCAGTGTAATTTTAAGAAAATACATATATGCCACAAAGATAACACCTATATACAATTCCTTCATATTAACTGGAAATACGACTTCTTAAAAAAAAAAAAATCCTGGATGGTTTGTGTACCAACTTTTTAGACACTACAGCAGTTTTTCATTTGTGTTGGTTTTTTGGTGATGGCCCCGGAAAGATTAGTTACAGATCCTCTGTCATCTTCATTGTCGCATCTTTTTCTCACTTCCCTGAGCAATAAAAGTTCACAGAAAAAGTTTCAGTGACATAGGTAAACCTAGGAAACACATACTCACAAAATATCCCATTTTTTGTGCCTTTATTAAAATGTAAACCTTTAAATTATTTCCTTTTCATTGAAGGCCTCAAATCAAACAATAAGCAAATATTTCAGTTAAAATAAAAAAAATTGCACAGTAAAACCATTGTCTTGAAATTAATTGAGGGACATGGGAATTAAAATATTGTTTGGTTATAATGCTGCCTACAGAGGAAATGGAAACTGACAAACGAAAAAAAAAAAAAAAATTGTAGTCCAGCCCAGGATAACCCCTTTACTCTTAATGCCCCAGTCTAAAGCAAGCAGTTCCAAGAGCATGAACATAAACACAGAGTGAAGGGACGATTTTCTTGAGAGACACAGGAACTAAGGTACTGTAGGACGTCTAAAGAAGTCTAACTGAGGGGTTGGTAACAGACCCAATGGAACAAAACTAGAGACAGCCTGCAGACCAAGAGCCATCTGAAGCAGCAATGCCCAACTTTGATATCTGAGGCTGCTACCTGATAAATTAAGTGAAAAGGGATCTGCTCCTATATTGGGTGTTTGTCTGAACCAGTGTTTCTCAACTCCAGTCCTCAAGGCGTACCAACAGGTCTTGTTTTCAGGATTTCCCTCAGATGAAACAGCTGTGGTAATTACCAAGGCAGTGAAACTGATCAAATCACCTGTGCAAAATAATGGTAAGCCTGAAAACATGACCTGTTGGGGCGCCTTGAGGACTGAAATTGAGAAAGACTGGTCTGAACAACTAACATCACTAAGCGAAACTTATCAGTAAAGGGTGTGAAGTAACTCATAAGTCTGCCAGAAAACTCAGAAATGCAAGCACACAAAGTCAGCATAACTGAAAAGGAAGGATGCAGGGAAAGCACTCCCACAATGGTAGGCAGGAAAAGGGAGGCAGACGCTAGCCCCAGAATGGTATGATGGGAACAAGAAGACAGAGCTGCAGATAAAGCTCTTCCCTGGTTCACCAGAGAATACATCCTTTCTTGTATGCAAGAGGTGCCTGGTGAAGAACAATCCTGCCAATAGCTGATCTCAATCCATAGGTCTGGGAAAGCTCCAGACGTCCTTCCCCAGATCAAGGAAAACAACCAGGAGACTGTGGTCTCATCACAGATGGTCTGTGGGTTGAAAAGCTGAAGAAAAGACATCCATCCTCCTAGGACACTGACAAAAAAATAGGGTATGTATGTAGAGGTGGTGTTATGTATTATAGTTGTATGTAATATAACCTGACAGCATCATCTGAATTCTTGGTCCCTCGATAGACAAAAAAGAATACATTTAAATGACTCCTAGTCTTTATTTTGATAACAGTCAGACCCCTTTCACACTGGAGGCGTTTTTCGGGCGCTTTAGCGCTAAAAATAGTGCCTGTAAAGTGCCTAAAAAAAGCCTCATCTGCAATCCCAGTGTGAAAGCCCGAGTGCTTTCACACTGGGGAGCTGACCTGGTAGGATGTCAAAAAAAGTCCTGCAAGCAGCTTCTTTGCAGCGCTTTAGGCGCGGTCAAAAGCGCCTGCAAAGAGCCTAAGCAGCGGCGCTTTGCGGACTCTTTTAACCCTTTATTCAGTCGCTAGCGGGGGTTAAAAGTGCCCTGCTAGTGCCCAAAAAGCGCCGCAAAAACGACAGTAAAGCTCTGCTAAAACTAGCGGCGCTTTACTGCTGACGCCTTGAAGCTGGCAGTGTGAAAGGGCTCTTAAAAGTGGTTTTAAAGTCAACACATTCTTTACCTTAATGCATTCCCTGCATTCCCTGCATTAACCCTTTCATGCCTAAGCCTATTTATGACATTTGTTGCTTACAAGTTAAAAGCTGTATTTTTTGCTAGAAAATTACTTAGAACACCCAAACATTATATATATATATATATATATATATATATATATATATATATATATATATATATATATATATATATATATTTTTTTTTTTTTTCATCAGAAACCCTAGAGAATAAAATGGTGAATGTTTCAATATTTTATGTCACACGATATTTGCGCAGTGGTTTTTCAAACTCACTTTTTTGGGAAAAAAAAAACTAAACAGTAAAGTTAGACCAAATTTTTTATATAATGTGAAAGATGATGTTATGCCGAGTAAATAGATACCCAACATGTCATGCTTTGAAATTGCACCAAACTACGGTACCTAAAAATCTCCATAGGCGATGCTTTAAAAAAAAATAACGTTTAACAGGTTAGAGTTACAGAGGAGGTCTTTTGCTAGAATTATTGCTCTCACTCTAAAGATCGCGGGGATACCTCACATGTGTGATTTATAAAGGGGGGGACTCTTCATCTAAACTGCTACATTTCCAATTTCCTTTGAATGCACGTGTGATTTGAACACAGTTTACATATGCGAGAGTAAATTACGCATATGGTTTTTTTTCTGCGTGCGCTCGCAGGGACAGGGGCGCTTTAAAAACATTTTGTTTTCCTTAATTATTTATTTTACATTGTCACTTAAAAAAAAAAAAATTCTGATCACTTTTATTGCTGTCACAAGAAATGTAAACATCCCTTGTGACAGTATTAGGTGGTGACAGGTACTCTTTATGGAGGGATTGGGGGTCTAAAAGGGATCGGGGTTCCTATGTTTTTACATAGGAGACTTACATAGAGTTTCACTCTAGCCGGCTCGTGTCTCCTGATGGGACGGCAGGCCCGGGAAGAACGTCGGAAGGCGGCAGGAGGGGGGGACGTCCCCTTCTGCTCCATTGGAATAACAGCCGAGAGGCTTTTAGCCCCTTAAAGCAGAGGCCGCATATGTGCGTACGGTCGGCGCTAAGGGGTGTTAAGGTAAAAAATGTCCCACCACTTGCTCCCTCCCTCCCTCTAAACACTTACCCATTCTTTACCTTAATTCATTCCCTGCAATAAGGTATAAAATGTCCCACAACTTGCTCCCTCCCTCCCGCCTTCTAAACACTTACCTGAATCCTCTGTCGATCCAGCGCTGTGCCTATCTGCAGCAGCGCTTCTCTCTCCTCCTCTCCTGACAGGACTCACTGAGAGAAGCAGGAACCATTGCTTTTGGTCGTTCAGGAAGGAAAATTGTTTTTCCCCTGTAAAGCATCCTCCTCCAAAACACTTTTCCACCTCTCAATGAGCTAAGAATGTTTTGGTTATGAGTACCTTACTTGGCAATGTTTAGGACAGGTAAGTTGTCCATCTTCTTCCTCAGAAGCTGGGACTGACAAACACAGTCAACAGTTGAGCTGTGTTCACTTCAGAATCACTGTTGTAACAAATAGTTTAAAACAACTCATTTTTGACACAACAATAGCCTTTTATTAGAAATCTGGTAAAAAGCATTAACATTACACTAGGACAGGGTTTTAGGCAATTTGCACACAAAACCCCACTCAATATTGATACGTCTTTGAGGTACAGGAGATGCATAGGACTCCAATGCCTTTTAGTACTAGGCTGTAGCTCCAGAAAGTGTGGACCACTTTTTAATTAAACAAACACCAGCCCGATGCTGAAGAGCTTGCGGGATGCTATCAGCATAGTATAAAGGAACACACTTGTGGCCCTCCTTCTGTAGATTTACCAATTTATATGCCTAATCTGTCTCTCTTCAGATGGAAATTTTGAATTGCCTACTAGTGGAACAACTATAAGCATTTTTTTATAAGTACCTACCTTGCAAGATGAAGAACAGCCTCTACGATGTTTGAGCCCTCTTTGGCACTAGTTTCACAGAATAAAGCTCCATAGGTCTGTAAAAAATAAATAAATAAATAAATAAATAAATAAATAAATCAGCTTAAAGTGGATGTAAACCCTGACATATACCCAGTGAAGTGAACAGCCTCAGATGATACACAGAGATGAAACAAATCCTACATAAGTTTGACATGTATATCTGCTTTATATACTGTTCAGAAAGTTCAGATTCTGTTAAGAGATTTTCTCTTCCTGGTTAGCACTGCAGTGAAGCCTGGGCATACAGCCAAGACAGCTGATTGGAGGAAAGGCACACACCCCCTCTCCACATAGGTAGAGACTTTCAGAGCTGTTAGTTGAATTGTATAGGGCTCTGCTAATCTATTTATAGCATCCTCCCCAACACAAAACTCAGGCTGATTTTATCAGCCTGACTTGTCAGAAGTTCTCAGGCTGATAGCAGAGGAATGGAGCAGGAGACAGTTGTATGCTTTGAAGAGAAATAACACTGCAGATATATGTGCCCAGCTCAAATCTCAAATCGGGTTTACATCCACTTTAAGCCTTTGTTAGAGGCAACACAGTGACTAGTAGATTTAGGTTCCTTTCACACTGACGGACTGATGTGGAAAAACTGAAGAACTGGCAGGCAGACCCAATTGGACCATCTATTGCTCTCTATGGAGCGGTGGATGTCAGCGGACATGTGTCTGCTGACACCCGATCTAATCCTGTCCACTAAAAACAGGGATGGGGATCGTTCCTCATCCATCCAGTGGATCAGATTGGGTGAACGTTAGATGGAAATGGACAGGCGGTCTGTTTCTATCCGACAGCCGCATAGAGAACAGTGGGGTGTGTTTGTCATCTGCCTGCTCAGTGTGAGAGATCCCTTGCTGAGCAGGTGGATCTGATGGCGGACTCTGCCAGTGTCAAAGGGGCTTTACTTTTTGCATAGCGAGAGCAGATAACTGCATCACGTGCCTACAACTAAAACTCTTATGCTGGCATAAGTGTTAACCACTTCAGCCCCGGAAGGATTTACCCCCTTCCTGACCAGAGCACTTTTTACAATTCGGCACTGCGTCGCTTTAACTGCTAATTGCGCGGTCATGCAATGCTGTACCCAAACGAAATTTGCATCCTTTTCTTCCCACAAATAGAGCTTTCTTTTGATGGTATTTGATCACCTCTGCCGTTTTTATTTTTTGCGCTATACACGGAAAAAGACCGAAAATTTTGAAAAAAAATGATATTTTCTACTTTTTGTTCTAAAAAAAATCCAATAAACTCAATTTTAGTCATACATTTAGGCCAAAATGTATTCGGCCACATGTCTTTGGTAAAAAAAATGTCAATAAGTGTATATTTATTGGTTTGCGCAAAAGTTATAGCGTCTACAAACTAGGGTACATTTTCTGGAATTTACACAGCCTTTAATTTATGACTGCCTATGTCGATTCTTGAGGTGCTAAAATGGCAGGGCAGTACAAAACCCCCACAAATGACCCCATTTTGGAAAGTAGACACCCCAAGGAATTTGCTGAGAGGCATGTTGAGCCCATTGAATATTCATTTTTTTTGTCCCAAGTGATTGAATAATGACAAAAAAAAAAAAAAATTACAAAAAGTTGTCACTAAATGATATATTGCTCACACAGGCCATGGGCATATGTGGAATTGCACCCCAAAATACATTTAGCTGCTTCTCCTGAGTACGGGGATACCACATGTGTGGGACTTTTTGGGAGCCTAGCCGCGTACGGGGCCCCGAAAACCAAGCACCGCCTTCAGGATTTCTAAGGGCGTACATTTTTGATTTTACTCCTCACTACCTATCACGGTTTTGAAGGCCATAAAATGCCCAGATGACATAAACCCCCCCCAAATGACCCCATTTTGGAAAGTAGACACCCCAAGCTATTTGCTTTGAGGCATGTTGAGTCCATGGAATGTTTTATATTTTGACACAAGTTGCGGGAAAGTGACAATTTTTTTTTTTTTTTTTTTTTTTTTGCACAAAGTTGTCACTAAATGATATATTGCTCACACAGGCCATGGGCATATGTGGAATTGCACCCCAAAATACATTTAGCTGCTTCTCCTGAGTACGGGGATACCACATGTGTGGGACTTTTTAGGAGCCTAGCCGCGTACGGGACCCCGAAAACCAAGCACCGCCTTCAGGATTTCTAAGGGCGTACATTTTTGATTTTACTCCTCACTGCCTATCACAGTTTCGGAGGCCATGGAATGCCCAGGTGGCACAAACCCCCCCCAAATGACCCCATTTTGGAAAGTAGACACCCCAAGCTATTTGCTGAGAGGCATGGTGAGTATTTTGCAGCTCTCATTTGTTTTTGAAAATAAAGAAAGACGAGAAAAAAAAATTTTTTTTTTCTTTTTTCAATTTTCAAAACTTTGTGACAAAAAGTGAGGTCTGCAAAATACTCACTATACCTCTCATCAAATAGCTTGGGGTGTCTACTTTCCAAAATGGGGTCATTTGGGGGTTTTTTTTGCCACCTGGGCATTCCATGGCCCCCGAAACTGTGATAGGCGGTGAAGAGTGAAATCAAAAATTTACGGCCTTAGAAAGCCTGAAGGCGGTGCTTGGTTTTCGGGGTCCCGTACGCGGCTAGGCTCCCAAAAAGTCTCACACATGTGGTATCCCCGTACTCAGGAGAAGCAGCAGAATGTATTTTGGGGTGTAATTTCACATATTCCCATGGCATGTTTGAGCAATATATCATTTAGTGACAACTTTGCGCAAAAAAAAATAAAAAACATAAAAAATTGTCTCTTTCCCGCAACTTGTGTCACAATATAAATTATTCCATGGACTCAACATGACTCTCAGCAAATAGCTTGGGGTGTCTACTTTCCAAAATGGGGTCATTTGGGGGGGGTTTGAACTGTCCTGGCATTTTATGCACAACATCTAGAAGCTTATGTCACACATCACCCACTCTTCTAACCACTTGAAGACAAAGCCCTTTCTGACACTTATTGTTTACATAAAAAAATAATTTTTTTTTGCAAGAAAATTACTTTGAACCCCCAAACATTATATATTTTTTTTAAAGCAAATGCCCTACAGATTAAAATGGTGGGTGTTTCATTTTTTTTTTTCACACAGTATTTGCGCAGCGATTTTTCAAACGCATTTTTTGGGGAAAAAACACACTTTTTTACATTTTAATGCACTAAAACACACTATATTGCCCAAATGTTTGATGAGATAAAAAAGATGATCTTAGGCCGAGTACATAGATACCAAACATGACATGCTTTAAAATTGCGCACAAACGTGCAGTGGCGACAAACTAAATACATTTTTAAAAGCCTTTAAAAGCCTTTACAGGTTACCACTTTAGATTTACAGAGGAGGTCTACTGCTAAAATTACTGCCCTCGATCTGACCTTCGCGGCGATACCTCACATGCATGGTGCAATTGCTGTTTACATTTGACGCCAGACCAACGCTTGCGTTCACCTTAGCGCGAGAGCAGGGGGGACAGGGGTGCTTTTTTTTTTTTTTTTTTTTTTTTTCTTTATTATTATTATTTTTTTATCTTATTTTTAAACTGTTCCTTTCATTTTTTTTTTTTTAAATCATTTTTATTGTTATCTCAGGGAATGTAAATATCCCCTATGATAGCAATAGGTAGTGACAGGTACTCTTTTTTGCAAAAATTGGGGTCTATTAGACCCTAGATTTCTCCTCTACCCTCAAAGCATCTGATCACACCAAGATCGGTGTGATAAAATGCTTTCCCAATTTCCCAATGGCGCTGTTTACATCCGGCGAAATCTACGTCATAAAATGCTCGTAGCTTCCGGTTTCTTAGGTCATAGAGATGTTTGGAGCCACTCTGGTCTCTGATCAGCTCTATGGTCAGCTGGCTGAATCACCGGCTGCATTTTCAGGTTCCCTGTTGAGACAGGAGAGCCAGAGGAAAAAAACACGGAAGATGTTGGGGGGGGGGGGGCATTCCCTCCCACTGCTTGTAAAAGCAGTCTAGAGGCTAATTAGCCACTAGGATTGCTTTTACATGAAAGCCGACCGCTGGCTGAAAAGAATGATACCAAGATGATACCTAAACCTGCAGGCATCATTCTGGTATAACCACTCAAAGTCGTGAATGGCATACCTGAAGACAAAAAAATGGTTAACAATAAAGCACAGTAAACGGTAAGGTATAAAAAATTGCATACCTGAAAAGCAAACATGATAAAACATAATAACAATAAAACATTGCAGAATAGAATACAGTAAAAAAGAGCAGAACAATAGAGAGAGAATAGAGAGAGAGAGAACAATAAAACGACAACTATTTTTATTTTATATTTTTGTTTGTGTTTTTTTTTTTTTACACTTTTTTTTGTAACTAACTATAATAACTGTAACCGGTTCCAGGTTCGGGTCTCTCAAAATGCGATGGCATCTCGGGAGACCCTGTGAAAGTGTGCCTAGTCTGTGCAATGCTGTACCCTACGCTAATACTCAACTAGTGCATGGTAGCGTTCAAAACATTCACCAATGCAAAGACCAGGATTGTCAGGACAGGAGGGACAATAATAGCGGGTGTCACGGCTATATCCGCGCTTGCTGCAGACACAACATATTTTTTGGGGGGTTCGCTGGGTAGGGGTACTCGGGAGGACATAAAGAAAATGCCTCTCATGCAGCCGACTGCATTTGGTTGGGGATGGGAATGGGGGAAGTACGGGCGCTGCAGAAGTGGTGGGTTCCCAATTAGGATTGGCGAATGCAGCAGGAAGGGCACTATGGGCATGATGGGCCTGTGTTTGTCTTTTTGGTGGCAGCGGGACACTACTTGTGCTTGCCACCTCACCAGCTTGAACTGCACTTATGGGACTCGCCACGTCACCAAGTGTTACTGCAGTGCTGGTTTGACTACGACCGGGGTGTACTAGGCCGCTGGCGCTTGCCAGTTCACCAAAACGCTACAAAAAAAACTGTTAGCGATCGCAGGGATCAGGCCTGACTCTGCGAACGCTGCAGTTATGCGTTTAGAGTTTTGTAAGTGACAGTGATCGATCGATACTGCACTTGGGTGGGCTGGGCCGGGCCGGGCGGAGGGGCAAAACGCAGGTGCTAGCAGGTATCTGGGCTGATCCCGCTAACACTGCCTTTTTGGGAACCCTAAACTGCTGGGGACGCTAGTATAGATCTGATCGGATCAGATATTGATCTGTTCAGATACTATACCACTAAGGGAGGCGTATGCTGCGTGCGTGGGTGTTAGCGGTACTGGCGCTAATCTGACGCTGCCTGGGGCTGGTGCTTGCCAGTTCACCAAAATGCTACCAAAAAAACTGTTAGCGATCGCAGGGATCAGGCCTGACTCTGCGAACGCTGCAGTTATGCGTTTAGTGTTTTGTAAGTGACAGTGATCGATCGATACTGCACTTGGGTGGGCTGGGCTCGCCTGGGCGGAGGGGCAAAACGCAGGTGCTAGCAGGTATCTGGGCTGATCCCGCTAACACTGCGTTTTTGGGAACCCTAAACTGCTGGGGACGCTAGTATAGATCTGATCGGATCAGATATTGATCCGATCAGATACTATACCACTAAGGGAGGTGTATGGTGCGTGTACGGTGCGTGCGTGGGTGTTCGCGGTACTGGCGCTAATCTGACGCTGCCTGGGGCAACGCATATCACCGCCGGGCGATCAGGGGGCTAAACCTTTATTCGGTAATAAACGGCGGGTGCCCTGACACTATAAAAAATAAACTAACTAACCAGCGTCACCCGTAACAGTTATACGGTGATCAGTGGTGAAAGGGTTAACTAGGGGGCAATCAAGGGGTTAAAACATTTATTAGATAGTATATGGGGGTCCCTGTCGCTATAAAACACTGACGGCGAACCTAAATATTTACGTCCCTAACTAGCGTCACCAGTGACACTAATACAGCGATCAGAAAAATGATCGCTTAGCGACACTGGCGACAGGGGGTGATCAAGGGGTTAAAACTTTATTAGGGGGGGTAAGGGGGGTACCCTAGACCTACAGGGGGGTTACAGTAACTGTCCTAACACTGCTAACTGTCACAAACTGACACTATGCAGTAATCAGGAAAAAAAAAAAAAAAAAAAAAACCTGCTTGGTGTCAGTTTGTGACAGGGGGGGGGTGATTGGGGGGGGATCGGGGGGCGATCGGGGGGGGATCGGGGGTGTAATGTATGCCTGGCATGTTCTACTGTGTGTGTTTGTGTTGTGTACTTACTTACATGTCATCTCTCCTCGGCGCTGGAACGGAAACTGACAGCCGAGGAGAGATGACATCACATCCTCTGCCTCTGTGTACTATACAGAGGCAGGGGATGTTTGTCAGTGGCTGGGAGCGATCGCGAGGGGGGGGCCACGATCGGATGGTCTCCCCCTCGTCTCTCATCGCTCCCAACCAAATGCCGACCGCAGCTGGCACCGGGGGGGGGTCCGATCGGACCCCCCACCCGCGGGAAGGCAATCACGTTTCAGGTACGTGATTTTGCCTGCCCGTGCCGCTCTGCTCACGTATATAGGCGTGAGGCGGTCGGCAAGTGGTTAAAGTGTAACTAAAAAATGTTTGCCTTTAGGGATTAGAACACCTGTCCTTTTTTACTGCTGACAGTGGTTAGAGAGACTTACTCTATTTGTCCTGTGTACCATTATCACCGTACGTGAAAGTAAAAGAAAATCCTAAATTTTGGGTTGACATCAGAACAGTAATAGAGGCTAAATCTTCCAATGGGAACACTAGTTCTGGTGACTAGGGATGAGCTGAACACCCCATGGTTCGGTTCACAGCAGAACATGCGAACAGGCACAAAAATTTGTTCGAACACGTGAACACCGTTAAAGTCTATGGGACACGAACGTGAAAAATCAAAATTGCTTATTTTAAGGGTTAATATGCAAGTTATTGTCATGAAAAGTGTTTGGGGACCCGGGACATGTATCAATGCAAAAAAAAATTTTTTAAAAACTGACGTTTTTTCAGGAGCAGTGATTTTAATAATGCTTAAAGTGAAACAATAAAAGTGAAATATTCCTTTAAATTTCGTACCCGGGTGGTGTCTATAGTATGCCTGTAAAGTGGCGCATTTTTCCTGTGTTTAAAACAGTCCCTGCACAAAATGACATTTCTAAACGAAAAAAAGTCATTTAAAACTACTCGCAGCTATAATGAATTGCCGGGTCCCGGTAATACAGATAAAAGTCATTGAAAAAAATGGCATGGGATCCCCCCAGTCCATTACCAGGCCCTTTGGGTCTGGTATGAATATTAAGGGGAGCCCCGAACCAAAATTTTAAAAAAAATTGCGTGGGGGTCCCCCCAAATTTCATACGAGGCCCTTCAGGTCTGGTATGGATATTAAGGGGAACCCTGCGCCATTTTTTTTTTTTTAATGGTGTAGGGGTCCCCCTCAAAATCCATACCAGACACTTTAGGTCTGGTATGGATTTTAAAGGAGAACCCCTCGTCAAATTTTTTTTTAAAATGGCGTGGGGGTCCCCCCAAAAATCCATACCATACCAGAGGGGGGGCGAGAGAGTGGCCCCCCTCCTGAACTGTACCAGGCCACATGCCCTCAACATGGGGAGGGTGCCTTGGGGTAGCCCCCCCAAAGCACCTTGTCCCCATGTTGATGGGGACAAGGGCCTCATCCCCACAACCCTTGCCCGGTGTTTGTGGAGGTCTGCGGGTGGGGGGCTTATTGGAATCTGGAAGGCCCCTTTAACAAGGGGACCCCCCTGTTTGAAATGGTAATGGGTACATTGTACCCGTATCATTTCACAAAAAAAGTGTCAAAATGTTAAAAAAAAACAAGACACCATTTGGGACAAATCCTTTATTAAAAAATAAAAAAATAAAAATGTCCCATGAAGTCCAATTATCATCTTCTATAGCTCCGCCGACGGACCGAAAAATAAAATAAAAAAGATCCGCCTCCATGGGAGATACCCGCCTTATGACACTTCAGCACAGATGACAGTTCTTTTATAACTGAGGATGGGGCCACATGGTGATGTACCTGAGTGACCCTGCCCCCCTCTGACGCATGGGGACTTCCCAATGACTTCCCTGTGGCTTCAGAGGGGGCGGTGCCACCCGGGTACGTAAACGGGTGGCCCCGCCCCCTCTGGCGCCACGGAGAAGCCATTGGGAAGGGGGGTGCCAGGATCTGGGGGTCTGGGCTTCCAGATTCCGATAAGCTCCTCGCCTGCAGACCCCACCCAACCACCAGGCAAGGGTTGTGGGGAATTTTCGTTCGGGGTTCCCCTTAATAGTAATACCAGACCCAAAGGGCCTGGTAATGGACTGGGGGGGAACCCATGCCGTTTTTCTCAATTACTTTTATCTGTATTGCCGGGACCCGACAATGAAACACTGGAAAAATGCGCCACTTTACAGGCATATTATAGACACCCCCCAGGTACAAAATTTAAAGGAATATTTCACTTTTATTGTTTCACTTTAAGCATTATTAAAATCACTGCTCCCAAAAACGTCAGTTTTTAAAACTTTTTTTTGCATTGATACATGTCCCCTGGGGCAGGACTCAGGTCCCCAAACACTTTTTATGACAATACCATGCATATAAGCCTTTAAAATTAGCACTTTTGATTTCTCTCATAGACTTTTAAAGAGTGTTCCGCGGCTTTCGAATTTGCCGCAAACACCCCAAATTGTTCGCTATTTGGCAAACAGGTGAACACCCGATGTTCGAGTCGAACCTACGTTCGACTCGAACATCGGGCTCATCCCTACTGGTGACCCTGGTGACACCCCTGAGGACTCTTCATGGCACCTGGGTTTGTGGTTTAGATTGTGCTTGTTTGTGGGAGGTATACTTTAAGAATTTACAAGGTGTTACTGAATAAGGCTGTAAATTTTGGACACCAAAGAGAATGGAGCTTAGAAAAGCAACAACCACAGCAGATCTTGGGGAAAGCCCTTTAATCATAGGCATGCACAGGGGGGGGTGCCAGGTGTGCCTGGGCACACCCTGATCACAACGTGCGGTGCTGATTCTCCCTACTGCCTGGGCTTCCCCCTGTGTTGTCCCCCCAGTGCTGCTGGCTTCTCTCCTCTCCTCTCTGCCTAGCTGCTGTGGGGGGTGTTTCAGGATGGAGAGCAGGGTAAGGGGCTAGTAAATAACAGGATTTTTAAATACAGCTTACCTGTAAAATCCTTTTCTTGAGAGTACATCACGGGACACAGGGTATTCATTACATAGTGGGTTAGATAGGCAGCATCGGTGATTGGACACTGGTTAACCCCAATTAAGGAGAATTCCTCCCCTATATAACCACTCCCATACAGGGAGGACCTCAGTTTTGTAGCAAAGCAATAGGTAACCATATAAAACCCTTAGAAGGGGACACAGAGTATTCATTACATAGTGGGATGTCCCAAAGCAATGCTCATTTGAGGGGAGGGAGACACAGATCAGAAAATATAGACTGCAAACGGACCAGAGGAACTAAACTGCAGCCTGCAGTACACTGCGCCCGAAGGCAGTATCCTCTTGCCCTCTTACATCCACCTGATAGAATCTGGTGAATGTATGGACTGAAGACCAAGTCGCAGCCTTACAGATCTGAGCCATGGAGGCCTGGTGATGCACTGCCCAAGAAGCACTAACAGCCCTAGTTGAGTGTGCTTTCACATGAAAAGGAGGAGTCTTCCTCTTTATATCATAAGCCTGAAAAATAACCTGTCTAATCCATCTAGAAAGAGTGAATTTCGACGCTGCTTGGCCTTTCTTATGGCCATCTGGCAGAATGAACAAACAATCAGTTTTCCGTATCTGAGCGGTTGCCTGCAAGAAGACTAATTTTTTAGTCAAAAGCGCTAAAGGAGCCAGGTGCAGTGGCTCAAAGGGTTGTCCCTGTAAAGCCGACAACACCAAATTCAAATCCCATGGGCATACTGGAGGTTTGACTGGCGGATTCAACCGCAGTGCCCCCTGAATAAAGGCCCGGACAAGGGAATGTGAAGCAATTGGCTTCTAAAAAAAAAAAACAAAGCCGAAATTTTATCTCTAGGCCTGTCTGAAGAAAGGTTAAGATTCTGCTAATCATATACCTTCTAGGATGCCATCCCCTGGGTTCACACCAGGAAACATATGCCTTCAAGATTTTGTAGTAAATAAGCCTGGAGGCCGGCTTTCTGGCATTGACCAGAGTGGAAAGGACTGACTCCAAGAGCCCACGGTCTTTTAAAATGTGGATTTCAGCAGCCAAGCCATCAAATTTAGACTTCATAAAACAGGGTGGCAAATCGGACCCTGTGTGAGCAGATCTGGCCGGAATGGGAGGACCCAGGGCCTGCCCACTGCCATTTTTACAAACTCTGCATACCAAGGTCGCCTGGGCCAAGCCAGGGCTACTAAAAGGACTGACTTTGCTTCCCTTTTGACCCTTCCCAGGAACCACGGAAGAAGTAGGTTCGGAGGGAAGGCATACATTAGATTGTACTGATCCCATGGGATTGTCAGAGCATCTGACCCCTGAGCAAGTACATCCCTTGTTCTCGACACAAAGTTGTCCAGTTTCCTGTTGAATCTGGACGCGAATAGATCCACATCTGGGGTTCCCCCTCTTTGACATATGATCTGGAATATGTCGGGGTGTAGGGACCATTCTCCTGGGCATAGTTGCTGGCGGCTTAAGAAATCCGCTTGCCAATTTTCCACTCCTGGGATGAATACCGCAGACAGGCAGGGGACATGGCTTTCTGCCCATGCAAGAATGCGATTCACCTCCTTTTGGGCATCCAGACTTCTGGTGCCACCTTGGTGATTGATGTAAGCCACTGCCGTGGCATTGTCGGATTGTATCCGAATAGGATGACCTTGTAGCCTGTAAGACCAGTCCATGAGGGCCAAGTAAATTGCCCAAATTTCTAGAATATTGATGAGCAAGCATCTCTCAGTTGCAGACCATCTTCCCTCCGTGCATGTTTCTTCCAGAACTGCTCCCCAGCCTGTCAGACTGGCATCTGTGGTTACGATCTTCCATTGTAGTGGAAGAAAGGCTTTGCCTTTCAAAAGATTTCTGGTTCGTAACCACCAATTGAGGCTTTTGCGTATCCTTGGGGATAGGCACATCGGAAGATCCAAGGCATGAGTCTTCTTGTTCCAAGCTGCAAGAATGCTTCTCTGCAGAGGCCTTGAGTGAAAATGGGCAAATGGAAAAGCCTCGAAAGAGGCAACCATCTTTCCTAACAGTCTCATACATAGCCGAATGGATGGACTCTTTTTGCTTAATACTAAGTGGACTAGAGCTCTTACGGCCTTGACCTTTGGCTCTGGTAGAAACACCCTGCCTTGAGTGGTGTCTATAATCATGCCTAGATATTCCAACCTTGTTGAAGGTTGCAAAGAAGACTTCTCTAGGTTGATTATCCAGCCTAGTCTTTCCAAATGTTTTACTGTCTTGAAGACAGCACGGTTCAGGTGTGCCACCGATTGCTCTATGAGTAGCAAATCATCTAGATAAGCTACCACAGTTATGCCCTGAGCTCTTAGATTTGCTAAGAGAGGGTCTCGAATTTTTGTAAAAATTCAAGGAGCTGTAGCGAGACTGAAAGGAAGGGCCACAAACTGGAAATGGCGCTGGTCTACCGCGAACCTGCAGTCAATTCGTTCGGTGGAGACCACCGAACGAATTGACTGCATTCGGAAGGATGGAATGTGTAGAAACTGATATAGATCCTTTAGATCTAGGATGGGTCTGACATCTCCATTTGGCTTTGGAACGGTGAAGAGATTCAAGTAGAACCCTGAACCTTGATCTTTTGAGTCCATTTCTACTATCACCCCCTGGGATAGTAAGCGATCTAAGGCCAGTAGTAGCGGTTTTCGCTTTGCTGGATCTTTGGGAACTCTTGACCTTAGGAAACGAGCTGGTGGAAGCTCTAGGAACTCAATCTTGTAACCTTGAGACACTGAAGAGACCACCCACTTGTCTTGAACCTCTTCCCGCCAGGCTCCTGAAAACTGTAGGAGCCTTCCCCCCACTCGGCTGAGTGGGGGCGCCCCTTTATAGGGATATTTTGGGGCTCTGCTTGGCAGGCTTTCGTTCCCAAGCCTTTTTCTGCCCTTGGGTGTGACCTTGGGCCTTTCCTCTGAAAGTAGATTGGGAAGGCCGTTGCCACTGCTTAGAGCCTGATGTTCCCGGGGAAGGGGAAAGAGACCGCTTGAATGGTGGACGTTTACTCCTCTTAACTGGTAGGAGTGTAGATTTACCATCTGTAATTTTTTGGATAAATTTATCTAGGTCATCCCCAAATAGGCGTTCCCCTTTAAATGGGAAGCCAGTTAAGTATCTTTTGCATAAAAGCTCTGCTGCCAAACTCTTAAGCCAAAGGGACCTGCGCGTGTGTACCAACAGGAGAGACAAATGAGATGCTTGCTGGGCAGACTCCAGAATGGCATCAATCATAAAACACAGCACCTGTGGAAGGTCTGCATAGTTCTCCACTTCCTCACTGGGAAGGAGGCTAAGCATCTGCTTAACCTGTTCCTTGAGGAATTGACACAAACCCACAGTTGCGACTGTAGGTTGGACTACAGCGTCAGCTATGGAGAAGGAGGCTTTTAATAAAGTTTCCAGCTTCTTATCAGTTGGATCTTTAAACACCTGAGCATTGTCCAAGGGACAGGTCAGGTTTTTATTCACACAAGAGACAGCCGCATCCATGGATGGGACCTCCCACTTCTTGTTGAAGCTTTCCTTCAGAGGATAAAGCATAGAAAACCTTTTAGGAGGCGAAAACAGTTTATCGGGATGTCCCCAGTCCTCATACAACAATTTATCCATCAAAGGATGAATTGGAAAGGAAAAGGCAGTCTGTGGGATCCTTCTGACCCCCAGGGAAGAAACAGAGGATGTAGCGACCTCAGCAGAGGGCATCTTGAACGTGGAACGCACTAGTTCAGTATAATACTGGACCTGCTTCTTAAGTGCCTGAGAGGAGGGCACTTGATCCCTATCTCTGGATAGGGATCTCTCCTCATTGTCAGAAGAACCATCTGAAAGAGAAAGTGTAGCAGAGGGAGGTGATCTACACCTTTTTCTGCTATCTTTTAAGGAAGTTGAAATAAAATTCATAATTCTTCCCTCAAAACCCTCCAATGTAGCCCTCTGTGACATACGCTGGGGCTGTAACATTAGGAGAGGCTGCAAAATCTGACAGGGGCACTGACTCATCCTGTGAGGCTGGCTCCAGTCTTGCAGGGGGGGATGGTAATCTGCAGGCATCTTTAGGACCCCTAGACGCAGGCGGTGATTTCCTTGTGCCTTTGTTACCTCCCCCTGAGACCCTCTTACGAGGAGACATAGTCCAAAGCTACAAAGCAGAGGTACTAGTACATATGCAACCACTATTGTGCTAAAAGTCTCACAATATACATATATGCTTAATGCTGCACAACCTGATGCCGAGTAGGTGTCTTAGGTTAGCCTGGATCCGACCACTTAGGATGCTCACTGCCCACACTCTGTGTCCACCTGTTTACAGAGCTCTGAACGCTCTGGGCTTTTAAACTAGCCACCTGGCGTCTGCACAATGGAGCGCCGTGCATGCCGCACGTGCATGGCACCGCAACCATGCCCCCCCCTCTGTTCCCTGCCTAGCTGTAAAAGCGCGCCCCCTGTGGGCGGGACCATGGCCAGCGGGCGGAGGGGGGTTGGGGGGGGGAGGAGGACTATCATAGAGGCCCCCGCTGGATCCTCAGACTACGTGGGACCCCCCTGTAACAATCATTTGTGGCAGAGCCTGCAGTGGAGGAGTGAGCGGTCTTGAGACCAGCTTCACTGAGTGTGTATCTGAAAAAGGCACGTAAGTTTGCTCCTTACTCCCTCTAGTGGCAGAAATCAGTTAAGACATGCAACTACTCTTTGAAGAAAATCCATTTGTAATAAATATATATATATATATATATATATATATAATATATATATAGGATTAACTTCTCTTACCTGTCCCCGCCGCAGGAACTGCTGAGAACAGACAATCTCCAGCCTTCACCCATCACGGCGGGTAGCGTTGTGCCAACCTTCAGGGGTTTTTGGGTTCCTACTCAGAGAAACCTCTTACCTGGACCTGTAAAAGACCCTGCCAGAAACTTTCGTGCCACTGTTTTAATAGTACACCAAGCCTGGTTTCTCAGAGCCCAGTCCTCCAAAGAGAGACTTACAGGCAAAACCTTGTTTCTTCGGATGACGAGGCCTGGGTACCATACCATCTTGGGAGTCAAAATATCGGCCTAAGATATGGATCCGGTCAGCATAGCCCTTTAAGCCCCCTGCAGGGACCTAGCTGGAGCTTTCTTTATAGCACATGTTTTACGTGACCAACCACCTTAGACTCTCTATCTAACTGTTATACTGCTATAACAGCAGTGATCGTCCCCCTGAGGAAGATATGTCATTTCCCTGTGTTGACACGCATTGGGGAGGGGACAGGACGGTGTAGAAGGCAGCTGGTCTGTTTCACAGTGGAGGAACCTATGACCTCAACAAGTTCCCAGTTTTTTAAGCTTTGAATAGAATGGTGCACTGACGCACCGGACCCATGTGAGTACCCTGAGTTGGGGCCTTTTGTATAATAAACTTGTGTTATAAAACAATATCACACTATCAAGCCTTCTTTCCTACTGTTTATATATGAGGAGACAGCGTTATTGACCAGCTCGTGATCCCGCAGTTATCATAGAATCCAGAGGTGATTCATATGCGTGTTTTGACCGAGCTTAAATGTGAGGTCACGCGCTCAGAGGTGAGCAGCTATTACCTAAGGATGGGAAGCACCAGAGCGTGGACACTGCAACACGTTTTGATCACTTCAATCAATGGATTTACATATTTATGTTTGATAATGACTTTTATGATATTTATGTTGTACTGATCCATGTGATATATGGTCAGGACATCACAGTTTGTACGCACTATAGATCTTTATCTTTCACCTTTTGTCATTTTTATTTTATTTATTCAGGATTTACTTTAATGAACCTGGTTTTATCAATTTTATCATATTAATTTGATTAGTGAGATCTTGAAGGGTTTTAATTTATATATCACAAGACCATATCACTTTATCATCTATATTATTTCAGCTGTATTATGAACCTGATGTATGCGATTTTTGCACATTTTAGTATCATGTAGCATATCATACTTCTTAAATTCTGTTTTTCTCCTATATGTTTAACTAAGGTGCTTACCATGGATAATTTTTCTCCATAACTGGTTGGTACACATTTATGTCCTTGTTCTGACAGCGCCTGTCGGAGATCGGCTTTATTTCCTACCATTATAATAGGTATGCTGTCGTTTGTTGCATCCTGCAAAATAAGCATAATTAACAAGTTCATTATGGCGGCAAATACCGTAAATATTTTTTGTGAGATACCAGTGACGGAATTACCAGGTACCAACTTGCGACAAGGTCCTAGCATTCCGCCACTGTCGGGGGGGGCCCAGCGGGATTGCTAGTCACATGGCTCTGAGCTGGCAGTGTCTATCTGATGGAACAGCACAGAGCCGGCATTGATAGTTCTCTCTCCCCCTCCATCCTCTCTCGCATGGAATGAGACAGGTCACAGCCGATCTGCTCCCCCTTCTCCCCCTCCCCTGTCCTGTGTGTGCTCCGCGGGAAGTGTGAGCTCGTTAGCACACAATGAGAATGGGGAGCAGATCGGCTGTGTCCTGTGTCATCCTGTGCGAGAGAGGGGGAGAGAGAACTATCAATGCTGGCTCTGTGCTGTTCCATGAGATAGACGCTGTCAACTCAGAGCTGTGCTGAGAAGGCAGTTGGCACTGATGAGTACCGATAAGAGGCATTGATGAGCTCTAATAGGAGGCACAGATAGGAGGCATTTATGAGGTCTGATATGAGGCACTGATGGGCACTGATAGGCAGCATTGATTAGCTCTGATAGGAGGCATTGATGAGCACTGATAGAAGGCACTGATGGGCACTGATAGAAGGCACTGATGGGCACTGATAGGAGGCATTGATGAGCTCTGATAGGAGGCATTGATGGGCACTGATAGAAGGCACTGATAGGAGGCACTGATGGGCACTGACAGGAGGCATTGATGAGCTCGAATGGGAGGCACTGATAAAAGGCACTGATGGGCACTGATAGGAGGCATTGATGAGTTCTGATAGGAGGCATTGATGGGAACTAATAGAAGGCACTGATAGGAGGCACTGATAGAAGGCACTGGTAGGAGGCACTGATGAGCACAGATAGGAGGCATTGATGAGCACTGATAGCAGGCACAGATAGGAGGCATTTATGAGGTCTGATAGGAGGCACTGATGGGCACTGATAGGAGGCATTGATGAGCTCTAATGAGAGGCACTGATAAAAGGCACTGATGGGCACTGATAAGAGGCATTGATGAGTTCTGATAGGAGGCATTGATGGGAACTAATAGAAGGCACTGATAGGAGGCACTGATAGAAGGCACTGGTAGGAGGCACTGATGAGCACAGATAGGAGGCATTGATGAGCACTGATAGCAGGCACTGATAGGAGGCATTGATGGGCACTGATAGGAGGCATTGATGGGCACTAATAGGAGGCATTGATGGGCACTGATAGGAGGCATTGATGGGCACTGATAGGAGGCACTAATGGGAAAAGATAGGCTGCATTGATAAGCACTAATAGGCAGCACTGATAGTGGGCACTAATGTGCGCTGATAGTCTGCACTAACACTGATAGGTGGCATTATTGGGCACTGATAGGTGGCGCTGTGGAGCATTGATGAGCACTAATAAGCAGAACTCATAGGCTGCACTGATGGGCACTGATGAACACTGATGGGCAGAACTCAGGCAGTATTGATGAGCTCTGATAGGTGGCATTGATGAGCACTGATGGGCAGAACTCATAGGCAACATTGGTGAGCACTGATAGGCAGCACTGATGGGCATTGAGCACTGATAGATACTGATAGGTGGCATTGATGAGCACTGATAGGTGGCACTGATTGACGCTGTTAGGCGACATTGATGAGCACTGATAGGTAGTGCTGATAGGCAGAATTGATGGGCACCAATAGGCAGCATAATAAGCACTGATAGGTAACACTTGTAAGAGGAATTGATGGGCACTGATAGGTGGCACTGATGATTGGGGCACTGATTATCAGTGTAAACAATTTACTGACATTCATGACGGTTAACAGCAGTCCTTTCCTCACGCAGACACAGCGTGGGAGGAAAGGGCTGCCTATAACTGGCAAGTCTGTTTACATGTGATCAGCTGATCACATGGTAAAGGGCCGCTGTGATTGCACTGGATGCACGTCCCAGGGTACACGCAGGAAGCAGGGTTCTGGGAGGATGTCCATGGACGCCCTCCTGAAATTGGAAGCCCGCGGCTCGGATGGAAGGGGGGGCCCATCATGGTTTCTTGCAACGGTGCCCTGAAGGTTATAGTTATGCCTCTGAGACACTGTGTATATATATATATATATATATATATATATATATATATATATATATATATATATATATATATATATACTCGAGTATAAGTCGACCTGAATATAAGCCGAGGCACCTAATTTTACCACAAATTAAACCACAAAAAAACGTGAAAACTTATTGACTCGAGTATAAGCCTAGGGTGAGAATGCAGCAGCTACTGTAAGTGGAAAGGAGGGTCAACAATGCCCATCTGCAGCCTCACTGTGCCCATTTGCCGCCTCACTGTGCCCATTTTCAGCCTTACTGTGCCCATTGCAAGCCTCAGTGTGCCCATTGCAAGCCTCACTGTGCCCATTGTAAGCCTCACTGTGCCCATTGCATGCCTTACTATGCCCATTGCAAGCCTCACTGTGCCCATGTACCTTATAGAGGAGAGATTGTGAAAAGGGGAAGCTTTAGGGAAGTGTGTCTGTAGTAAGGGCACCTTGACAACTAGGTAATCCTAGGAGCCTGAAAATGTAATAAAAGCCTTCAAAAACTTTTTTTTTCATTATCCACTTTTTTTCTTACCAATTGCCACTGGACTGATCCAACCCCCAAAAGCTCCTGCCGCCATATCAGTATTGATTCGGAGGGAAGGAAAGCCATTTTACACCATACATTGCCCCCTCCGATTCACAGCAGGGCTGTGTGTATAGGAAGTTTGCACCGCCCACACCGTCCCGCCTCCTCCTGGAATTAAATGGAAGATGTTTGGGATGACCAGAACCCTTCCTAGAGCTGGTCGTCCGGCCAAACTGAGCTTTCGGGGGAGAAGAGCCTTGGTGAGAGAGGTAAAAAAGAACCCAAAGATCACTGTGGCTGAGCTCCAGAGATGCAGTCAGCAGATGGGAGAAAGTTGTAGGGTGTCAACCATCCCTGCAGCCCTCCACCAGTCGGGGCTTTATGGCAAAGTGATTAAAATGATAAGGGAATAGTGACGGCGCTGCCCTCAGTATGATAGGGTGGAATAAAATAATAAGTGAACTATGTATACATGGTGCAATCTCACTGAATATACACAAGTGACCCAAAAAGATCCAAACAGGTGATATAGCACAAAACAGGTGCCGTAATCTCAGTGCATGCGACGCTGCTACTAGAGTGAAAAATAAAATTTAAATAAAAAGCTCATAGTGAGTAAGTGTAAGAATGAAAATAAAGTGAGTAGATATCAGTGATATGGCAAATCGGGAATTATATATATATATTTCCTCAGAACTCAAAAGTTTTGGGACAAAATGGCGCCAGGGGTGGTTAGAAAGTAATGTGCTAAAATAAAATTACATATGTGTAAAGTGTTAATATGGTCTCCGTGTATCCGTGTATCCGTGTATCATTACCATATATATATAATAAATTCTTACAATCTCCAAAAGTATTGGGACACCATACATATGTGAACCCCAACAACTTGTTGTGAACCAAAAAATCTTTTAGTGACACCCTGTTGGCACCCTCTGTAAATTAGCTGTCAGTTGTATAAAAGAGCATACAGCAGCCATAAACCACATATACACTAATCATTAGTTCCTAAAAAGTCCATGCAGGGGGTCATACGTTAACGACCAGATAGAGAAGACAAGGTTCATCAATATGTGTGCTGTTAATTATGTCCTTGGGGACACACTGCAGTGACTTCCGTGCTTTACACTCCAAAAGTGACTTTCAGGTGCTCACCCCCCTTTGATACCCCACTCACCAGAGATGAACACCCCTACAGGGGTACCGAGCGACAGAGTGGGTTTCCCGGGGCAGGTGTTGTTTACTCCAAGTCTCCTTACGTTCCTCTATAGCATTAAATCCTCACTGCTACTCCAGGGGACGGGTGTATTCTCATGTGATTAGGATACTCCAACGTATTACCACCTACAGCTCTCCAGTGTACCAGAGGAAAAAAACACAAGGGGGCCTCCTTGGTGAAGTACGTTGTGTCCAATTTATTGCAAGAGTGTATTAAAAAATGAGTCCCATTTTACATAACCACAAATGAACAAGCCAAAAAACCGAAATGGAAGTGTAAACAAGCGCCGCTGTATGCAGGGTTGTAACCAGCAGCGAAAAACAGCGCGTGCGTTCCACCGTGCGTTCCAGCCAGCACTTCCGGGTATGACGTGTGAGCGTGGCCCCGCCTTACGCGTTTCGTCATCGGACGTTATCAAAGACGGTGCCGACGCCTACGCTTCACACTCTGATATAGTTCCACAATACGCATAACCACTCCCCTTATTATGGTAATGTCGCTCGGGAGGAGGGTATAATCCGGCCAATAGACTTCAATTGTGTATTTATGTCAAGGCAGGATGAGGCAGTCACCTATTGTTTGCCTAACCATTCACCGCTATTGACAATCCAGACCTGCACTGCTACATCAGCCATCAGCATATACTACAGCACATAGACCAGTGACATATGGTCTCAAGGGGACTAAATCCCTTAACATATGTGTGTATGTTGAGGCCGCTGGCAGTGACTGATTTATATACAGAATAAATATTGAGACATAGATAAAAATATATAATTTTGGTCCGCCTTTGTGGAACTATATTCTTATTATTGAATTTAAAATTAAAATCAATGTATATATATAAAAACTACATATATGACGTAACCTCAAATTAAACTAACATAATATAAAACTCCTGATAACCCGAAAGCAAATTGTTATTACAGCTACATGCATTTATCTTGCGATCCACCAAATTTATTAGACATGTATAAAATATTAAAATCTCTATATTATATCACCCATGTTCGGTATATACCCATCTACCAACATGAATAATAATTAAAAAATATATAGTTAAAAATGATTTGGTTTTGGAAATTTAAACATAAAAAATATGTAAAAAATATATATAAAAAATATATATAAAAAATATATATAAAAAATATGCATATAAATATATACACCTTCAATACATATCCCTTGGTTACAGAAATGTAAACATATAAAAAATATATATTAAAATGGAGGAGGTAATGGTGATCTAGTGAATGAATTTATACTCAAATTAATTTATAAAAGTATTATTATGTGAGTGTAGGACCTTCCACGGCATGCGTGATCCACCCATATTTCAAAACTGTGGATAGATCCCATAATGTCGTATTATTTTTCTCCAACCGATTCAGAAGTATCGGGACAGACTTGTAAACCAGATATGACTGTAACGAGATGTTAGTGGAGTCAGAGGGAAAAAAGGCAAGTAAGTGGTGGAGTCAAAAAAGGACAAGTCAGTAGTGGAGTCAAAAAAGGTGGGGGTTAATATCAATTTCAGGTGTCGTCTTTCTGGTTGCTATATATGTCAGGATTAGGTCAGACTATAGTCTAGGGGTTGGCTATATAACAATTCAAGTCTATATCCAGATTAAGCCCTTTAGGGGCAAGAGAGCCCAAACGGTATATCCAACTGGTTTCGTTTCTAGATACTGAAGTTTCTCTATTGCCTCCACGCCAATGCTCCTGGACAGAGTCAATACCATAAAAAGTAAGTACACTTGGATCCCTATGATGGACCTCATCAAAGTGTCTGGATAGACTATGATTAGGGAACCCCTTTCTAATGTTTTTGATATGTTCCCGAATCCGGACGAATAACTGACGGGTAGTTCTTCCCACATATTGGAGGTGGCATGGGCACTCCACCACATATGTGACATGTGTGCTTCTACAAGTAATTAACTGGTTGATTTTGTATTCTTTATGATCTGTGCACGATTTGAATGTGTTCTTTCTCCTAGGTTGTTTTTTAGCTACTTTGCACGGTAGACATCTCTGACACCTGAAGAAACCCTTCAATTCTGGACATATTTTAATAGATCTTGGGGGGTCAGTGACGTTCTTCACCAGATGATCCCTTAAACTGGGTGCTTTTCTGTATATGAATTTAGGTTTCACCGGTAGTAGTTTTGTTAGGGTGAGATCCTCCTTCAGTATGGGCCAGTACTTTTTTATTATTTTCTCAAAGTCTCTGTATTGGCTGTTGAACCCTGTGATGAACGCTACTTCTGATACCTTCTCAGCTTTCTTTTTCTTTTTGTGAAACAGGGAGGTTCTGTCCACCTTCCTGATATCTTCTTTTAGTTTCAAAAGTTTCTCCCTGTCATACCCTTTTTCTTGAAACTTGTTAATTAAAATGTCAGCCTGTTTGTTAAAATCTTCAACTAGATTGCAATTCCGGCGTATCCGTAGCAGCTGCCCTTTGGGAACATTAGTCTTCCATCTTGGGTGATGGCAGCTGGAAGTAGGGATGTACCCGTTCCTATCTGTCGGTTTGAAAAAAGTGCGAGTGCATAACTTATCTCCTGTTTTAAAAATCTCTAGATCCAAGTAGTCGATTATCTCTGAGTTCCACTTCCCAGTAAACTTGATACCATATTTATTGTTGTTGAGGTTGTTCAAAAATTTGGTGAGGCTATCTGTTGTTCCATTCCATAGGATGAACAGATCATCTATGTACCTCTTATACATCTTGATCTGAGGTATGTTTTTACTATAGATGTATTTCTCTTCCCATAGGTCCATAAATAAGTTGGCTACGCTAGGAGCATTTATGGACCTATGGGAAGAGAAATACATCTATAGTAAAAACATACCTCAGATCAAGATGTATAAGAGGTACATAGATGATCTGTTCATCCTATGGAATGGAACAACAGATAGCCTCACCAAATTTTTGAACAACCTCAACAACAATAAATATGGTATCAAGTTTACTGGGAAGTGGAACTCAGAGATAATCGACTACTTGGATCTAGAGATTTTTAAAACAGGAGATAAGTTATGCACTCGCACTTTTTTCAAACCGACAGATAGGAACGGGTACATCCCTACTTCCAGCTGCCATCACCCAAGATGGAAGACTAATGTTCCCAAAGGGCAGCTGCTACGGATACGCCGGAATTGCAATCTAGTTGAAGATTTTAACAAACAGGCTGACATTTTAATTAACAAGTTTCAAGAAAAAGGGTATGACAGGGAGAAACTTTTGAAACTAAAAGAAGATATCAGGAAGGTGGACAGAACCTCCCTGTTTCACAAAAAGAAAAAGAAAGCTGAGAAGGTATCAGAAGTAGCGTTCATCACAGGGTTCAACAGCCAATACAGAGACTTTGAGAAAATAATAAAAAAGTACTGGCCCATACTGAAGGAGGATCTCACCCTAACAAAACTACTACCGGTGAAACCTAAATTCATATACAGAAAAGCACCCAGTTTAAGGGATCATCTGGTGAAGAACGTCACTGACCCCCCAAGATCTATTAAAATATGTCCAGAATTGAAGGGTTTCTTCAGGTGTCAGAGATGTCTACCGTGCAAAGTAGCTAAAAAACAACCTAGGAGAAAGAACACATTCAAATCGTGCACAGATCATAAAGAATACAAAATCAACCAGTTAATTACTTGTAGAAGCACACATGTCACATATGTGGTGGAGTGCCCATGCCACCTCCAATATGTGGGAAGAACTACCCGTCAGTTATTCGTCCGGATTCGGGAACATATCAAAAACATTAGAAAGGGGTTCCCTAATCATAGTCTATCCAGACACTTTGATGAGGTCCATCATAGGGATCCAAGTGTACTTACTTTTTATGGTATTGACTCTGTCCAGGAGCATTGGCGTGGAGGCAATAGAGAAACTTCAGTATCTAGAAACGAAACCAGTTGGATATACCGTTTGGGCTCTCTTGCCCCTAAAGGGCTTAATCTGGATATAGACTTGAATTGTTATATAGCCAACCCCTAGACTATAGTCTGACCTAATCCTGACATATATAGCAACCAGAAAGACGACACCTGAAATTGATATTAACCCCCACCTTTTTTGACTCCACTACTGACTTGTCCTTTTTTGACTCCACCACTTACTTGCCTTTTTTCCCTCTGACTCCACTAACATCTCGTTACAGTCATATCTGGTTTACAAGTCTGTCCCGATACTTCTGAATCGGTTGGAGAAAAATAATACGACATTATGGGATCTATCCACAGTTTTGAAATATGGGTGGATCACGCATGCCGTGGAAGGTCCTACACTCACATAATAATACTTTTATAAATTAATTTGAGTATAAATTCATTCACTAGATCACCATTACCTCCTCCATTTTAATATATATTTTTTATATGTTTACATTTCTGTAACCAAGGGATATGTATTGAAGGTGTATATATTTATATGCATATTTTTTATATATATTTTTTATATATATTTTTTATATATATTTTTTACATATTTTTTATGTTTAAATTTCCAAAACCAAATCATTTTTAACTATATATTTTTTAATTATTATTCATGTTGGTAGATGGGTATATACCGAACATGGGTGATATAATATAGAGATTTTAATATTTTATACATGTCTAATAAATTTGGTGGATCGCAAGATAAATGCATGTAGCTGTAATAACAATTTGCTTTCGGGTTATCAGGAGTTTTATATTATGTTAGTTTAATTTGAGGTTACGTCATATATGTAGTTTTTATATATATACATTGATTTTAATTTTAAATTCAATAATAAGAATATAGTTCCACAAAGGCGGACCAAAATTATATATTTTTATCTATGTCTCAATATTTATTCTGTATATAAATCAGTCACTGCCAGCGGCCTCAACATACACACATATGTTAAGGGATTTAGTCCCCTTGAGACCATATGTCACTGGTCTATGTGCTGTAGTATATGCTGATGGCTGATGTAGCAGTGCAGGTCTGGATTGTCAATAGCGGTGAATGGTTAGGCAAACAATAGGTGACTGCCTCATCCTGCCTTGACATAAATACACAATTGAAGTCTATTGGCCGGATTATACCCTCCTCCCGAGCGACATTACCATAATAAGGGGAGTGGTTATGCGTATTGTGGAACTATATCAGAGTGTGAAGCGTAGGCGTCGGCACCGTCTTTGATAACGTCCGATGACGAAACGCGTAAGGCGGGGCCACGCTCACACGTCATACCCGGAAGTGCTGGCTGGAACGCACGGTGGAACGCACGCGCTGTTTTTCGCTGCTGGTTACAACCCTGCATACAGCGGCGCTTGTTTACACTTCCATTTCGGTTTTTTGGCTTGTTCATTTGTGGTTATGTAAAATGGGACTCATTTTTTAATACACTCTTGCAATAAATTGGACACAACGTACTTCACCAAGGAGGCCCCCTTGTGTTTTTTTCCTCTGGTACACTGGAGAGCTGTAGGTGGTAATACGTTGGAGTATCCTAATCACATGAGAATACACCCATCCCCTGGAGTAGCAGTGAGGATTTAATGCTATAGAGGAACGTAAGGAGACTTGGAGTAAACAACACCTGCCCCGGGAAACCCACTCTGTCGCTCGGTACCCCTGTAGGGGTGTTCATCTCTGGTGAGTGGGGTATCAATGGGGGGTGAGCACCTGAAAGTCACTTTTGGAGTGTAAAGCACGGAAGTCACTGCAGTGTGTCCCCAAGGACATAATTAACAGCACACATATTGATGAACCTTGTCTTCTCTATCTGGTCGTTAACGTATGACCCCCTGCATGGACTTTTTAGGAACTAATGATTAGTGTATATGTGGTTTATGGCTGCTGTATGCTCTTTTATACAACTGACAGCTAATTTACAGAGGGTGCCAACAGGGTGTCACTAAAAGATTTTTTGGTTCACAACAAGTTGTTGGGGTTCACATATGTATGGTGTCCCAATACTTTTGGAGATTGTAAGAATTTATTATATATATATGGTAATGATACACGGATACACGGATACACGGAGACCATATTAACACTTTACACATATGTAATTTTATTTTAGCACATTACTTTCTAACCACCCCTGGCGCCATTTTGTCCCAAAACTTTTGAGTTCTGAGGAAATATATATATATATAATTCCCGATTTGCCATATCACTGATATCTACTCACTTTATTTTCATTCTTACACTTACTCACTATGAGCTTTTTATTTAAATTTTATTTTTCACTCTAGTAGCAGCGTCGCATGCACTGAGATTACGGCACCTGTTTTGTGCTATATCACCTGTTTGGATCTTTTTGGGTCACTTGTGTATATTCAGTGAGATTGCACCATGTATACATAGTTCACTTATTATTTTATTCCACCCTATCATACTGAGGGCAGCGCCGTCACTATTCCCTTATCATTTTAATCACTTTCATATTGGACCTCCTTGGGGTACCAATCAGGAATAGGCAGCAGCTCTTACACTGTCCTAAGCGCGGACTTCTTCACTTATATTTATGGCAAAGTGGCCTAACGGAAGCCTCTTCTCAGTGCAAGACACATGAAAGCCCGCATGGAGTTTGCTCAAAAAAACCTGATGGACTCCAAGATGGTGAGAAATAAGATTCTCTGGTCTGATGAGACCAAGATAGAAGATTCTGGCCTTAATTCTAAGCGGTATGTGTGGAGAAAACCAGGCACTGCTCATCACCTGTCCAATACAGTCCCAACAGTGAAGCATGGTGATGGCAGCATCATGCTTTGGGGGTGTTTTTCAGCTGCAGGGACAGGACAACTGGTTGCAATCGAGGGAAAGATGAATGCAGCCAAGTACAGGGATATCCTTGACCAAAACCTTCTCCAGAGTGCTCAAGACCTCAGACTGGGCCGAAGGTTTAACTTCCAACAAGACAATGACCCTAAGCACACAGCTAAAATAATGAAGGAGTGGCTTCACAACAACTCCGTGACTGTTCTTGAATGGCCCAGCCAGAGCCCTGACTTAAACCCAATTGAGCATCTCTGGAGAGACCTAAAAATGGCTGTCCACCAACATTTACCATCCAACCTGACAGAACTGGAGAGGATCTGCAAGGAGGAATGGCAGAGGATCCCCAAATAAAGGTGTGAAAAACTTGTTGCATCTTTCCCAAAAAGACTCATGGCTGTATTAGATCAAAAGGTGCTTCTACTAAATACTGAGCAAAGGGTCTGAATACTTAGGACAATGTGATATTTCAGTTTTTCTTTTTTAATAAATCTGCAAAAATGTCAACAATTCTGTGTTTTTCTGTCAATATGGGCTGCTGTGTGTACATTAATGAGGAAAAAAAATGAACTTAAATGATTTTAGCAAATGGCTGCAATATAACAAAGAGTGAACAATTTAAGGGGGTCTGAATACTTTCTGTCCCCACTATATATATATATATATATTCTATCAGTGCCACCTATCAGTGCCCATCAATGCCACCTATCAGTATCTATCAGTGCTCAATGTCCATCAGTGCTGCCTATCAGTGCCCATCAATTCCGCCTGCAAGTGTTACCTATCAGTGCTTATCAACACCGCCTAATAGTGCCCATCAATTCTGCCTATCAGCACCACCTATCATTGCTCATCAATGTCACCTAACAGCTTCCATCAGTGCAACCTATCAGTGCTCTTCAATGCTGTCCATCAGTGCCATCTATCAGTGCTTATCAGTGCTCATCAATTCCACCCATCAGTATCTATCAGTGCTCAATGCCCATCAGTGCTGCCTATCAGTGCTCATCAATGATGCCTACCAGTGCCACCTATCAGTGCTCACCAATGCTGCCTATGAGTTCTGCCTATCAGTGCTCATTAAAGCCACCTATCAGAGCTCATCAATGCTGCCTATCACTGTTCATCAATGCTCCACAGTGCCACCCTATCAGTGCCCATCAATGCCACCTATCAGTGCTCATTTTTTTCTTCACTTTAAAACTTTTTTGGACTTTATTTCAATGTGCTGTCCATTTATAACACAGTATTTACATTTCATCACTGTTCATTTATTTTGCCACTACCCACTTTTTCTTAAGATTATTTATAAGTTTGGTATATTACTTATTTGTGTCAGCTGCCACCCCACCACAGCGCAGAGATGCACCTTTTATATTTTGGATGAAAAAATAAGACTTAGAGGCACATGCGTGAAGCCGTCTGAGCAAGACATGCTTGCTTAGTGATCCGTACCTACCGGGACCCGACAGCCGTGTATAACGGAGTCTCACTTTGATACAACCCCACCAGCAGCTTCAGCTCCTTGCTGTGACTCACTGGAGCAAATCATGATTATGTACAGCAGCACTAAATCGAAGCTGAAGAAGAAAACGATCCGGGAAGTGCTGACGAGGGCCTCGCCTAAGATGGCGGCGCCACCATCTTCCCGATCGGAAATGCCACACACTCCAAAGCTGAACTGACTTCCAGCAGCCACACAGAGCAGTGAGTCAGACTCAGAATTCGGGATGACCCCCATAGCCTTACAAAGTGACTCCTCGGTCTGACCTGCTGAGTCAGTTTGAGAGGGTTCTCAATAAGGCTCTGAAAAACACCTAAGTTGCCTTAACTGACAAGCTCACACAAGACATCCATGAGGTGGGTCGCCGCACTTCTGTTCTAGAACAAAAGGCAGATGAACTGGATGTCCTCACTAGTAACCATGAGGAAGAAATGGGGACCCTTCGCGAAAAAACCTCATTCCTCCACACCCGCAATGAGAACAGGGCCAGGAGATCAAACCTCTGTGTCCGAGAAATCCCTGAGACAATAGTGGACCTCCAATCCACCATTATAGCGCTCTTCCAGGAACTTGCCTCAGATTCCCGTAGAACATCTGGAAATGGACAGGATCCACTGATTCTTGGCCCCCCATAAAGAAGATGGACCCCCCAGGGATATAGTCATAAAGCTGCATTACTTCCGCACCAAGGAACAATAAATGGAAGCATCTCACAACAAAGAATCCCTGACATTCCAAGGCCACCGTTACCAAATATTCCAAGACCTCTCTCAACTGACCCTCACCAAGAGAAATGCTATGAAACCTCATTTGCTCGTCCTCCAACACCATAGCATTGCATAGCGCTGGAGCTTCCCCTTTGCCATCCGCTTCTCCCACAAAAGGTACCTCCTATGCGTGTAAGTCCACGGAAGACCTCATCTATTAACACCCGAAGCCACCGCAGAGGGATCCAAACACCAAGCGACATCATGCTCCCCCAAAAAGCTGCAGGCTTCTCCAGAACATCAGACCCAGACCAGTGTCCACAAAATTCCGTTCATTCTCAGTGCTTTCAGCTCATGTGGTTTGTTAACAGGAGACGCACTTCTCCACCCAGTCATCATCCAAATTTTTTGGTCGCCAATACCCACAAGTATATACAGCCTCGGCCTCAACTAAACAGCGAGGCGTCTTGATTGCATTTCATCACACCACACCATTCACTCTCCTAGCGGAGCTCAGAGACCCTGAGGGTCGCTATCTTATACTCACTTTCCACAGCGAAGTCACAATAGCTTCCTACTATGCTCCCAACAAGAACCCACTGTCATTTCTCTCCTATTTGTTTTCTGTAGTGGCCTCCCATAAACGGGGTATACTTATGATGTGTGGTGACTCAAATCAAGTGCTATAACCCTTCCTAGATAAGTCCCCAGCCCCATCTACCGCTCATCACCTTTCATACCAACAACTCCTAAACCAACACTAACTTCTTGACACCTGGTGGGAACATAACCCTGCAAAGTGACAATACACCCACTATTCCCATCCCCACAAGCTATTCTCCCGCATAGACCACCTCTTTGTTAGCATAGGCACCTCTCCGCTTATCCTGGACTTGACCATAATACAATGCGCCTGGTCTGACCATAACGTAGTCCTTACTGCTTTTTCCTCCCTTGTTGCAAGACCTAATCACTGAACCTGGTGCATTAATGATAGCTTGCTGGCCAACCCTACCCACCATCAGGAAATAGAAAGCGCTATCAAGGAATACCTTACTAACAAAGCGTCTTTAGACATACACCCCCTGACGTTATGGGAAGACCACAAACTGGTCATCAGAGGGGTCTGTATCAGCCAAGCGTCCCACCAACGTAAGGTGAAGCGACAGCTTCATAAGCGTCTAGAAAAAGCCTTCTACAAGGCCTCGGAGATCTTTTGAACCTCGCCCTCTCCGTCAACTAAACAAATCTTTGAGAAAGCACGCTTAGAACTTGACCTCTTGACGGATTCAGCAGAGAAGAATCTTCGCAAATCAAAAGACACTTTTTATATGAAATCAAACAAACCAGACACATATCTGTGTGTAGTGGAGCATCATGGGAAATGTAGTTCCAAAACATCTGGGGTGTCAAGGTTCACCATCACTGCCCTAGACCAACCCATACAGCTGAAGAAATTCAATCCACAATTAAATCCCTAAAACCACATAAACGCCCGGGTCCCGACGGCTTCTCGGCAACTTACTATAAGCGATTTGTTGCTCTACTGTCCCCCCTTATGGTTGAAGCTTTCAATTCTCTCCTTAAAAGGCCATTCTTTCCGCACAGAATCTTTCACAGTGTCTATATCCATGATCCCTAAGCCAAATGAAGATGGCACCTTCTGGTCCAACTACAGACCGATATCAATACTCAACCTAGATATTAGTTACTTGCAAAGGTCTTTCGACCTGTCTCAACCCCATTATTGGTACCTTAGTCCACAAAGACCAAACCAGATTTATCCCCAACAGACAAGCAGGTGACAACATACGCTGAGCTACGCTCCTAGCCCATGCAGCCCGAACCTGCCATATCCCCACATGCTTTCTCTACCTTGATATACGCAAGGCATTTGACTTATTATCCTGATCTTACCTCAACTCCATCCTACACCATTGGGTGTTCGGGACGCATTTCCTGTATTGGATTGCTGCCCTATATCAAAACTCAAAAGCATATGAATCTTACCCAGGCTTCAGTTCCAACTCCTTCTCCAAAGAAAGAGGTAATTGTCAGGGCTGTCCTCTCTCTCCACTTCTTTTTGCCCTAGCAATCGAACCCCTGGCCTTGCTCATCCATTCTAACGCTAACATACACACTCTAGATTTAGGAGGCCAAAAGCAAAAATTTTGCTTATTTGTTGATGATGTCCTGATATTTCTCACTTGACCCCTTATTTCCGCTCCCAATTTGATGGACACCCTTTCCAAATTTGGACAACTGTCTGGCCTTATAATAGGCCCACAAAAATCTAAAGCCTTAAACATCTCCCTGTCGCCTAGCCTGCAGACCCAT